>JAVJIF010032108.1:0-207282 GCA_038442645.1 Agave tequilana | reverse complement strand
ATGTAAATAATTTCCAATTTCTATTTCCACATAAATTAGCTAAACCTTTTTTTTCCTTTCCTTTTTCTTTTTTATTAAAGGAGCTCATTACTGAATGCATGCGTGATATATGTAAAAAATAACGGACAAAAATAAAATTAAGATTCTGTTTAATAAAATAAAACACAAAAGAAATTGCAACACATCTTCTCCCCTCTCTGGTCTCCGCCCACTCTCTCCCCGACTCCCTGATTCTCCCTCTCAGATCTCAGCCCTCTCCCCGCAAGAGCTGTACAAAATAACAGTCGTCATCGTCGATCCAAAACAAAAATCCAGTATTCCAAAGTACACCCGCCGCCCGCCATTCCCAGAATGCCCCCGACCTCCCCCCAGATCTGATCCCAAAACACCCCTCCCCCACCCGCCGCCGCCGGGAATGGCTTCGCCGGAGGCCGATTCCCGCCTGAATCAGATCCTGATCCCGGCCTTCGAGAAGATCATCAAGAACGCCTCATGGCGCAAGGGCCACTCCAAGCTCGCCCACCAGTGCAAATCCCTCATCGACCGCCTCTCCTCTTCTTCCCAAACACCCCCCACTCCTCCTCTTCCCAAACTGTCGCTCCCGACTCCCCTGACTCCTCCTCCGCCCTCCCCGGCCCCCTCCACGACTCCGGCGACACCGACCTCTCCCTCGCCGACTCCGAGTCCATTATCGTCCCTCTCATCTCCGCCTGCTCCTCCAACTCCCTCAAGATCGCCGATCCCGCGCTTGACTGCGTCCAGAAGCTCATCTCCCACAGCCTCCTCCGCGGGGAGGCCGACCCCTCGTCGGGCCCGCCGCCCGCCTCCTCTCGCAGCTCATCGAGTCCGTCTGCAAGTGCCACGCCCTGGGCGACGACGCCGTCGAGCTCCTCGTCCTCAAGACCCTCCTCTCCGCCGTCACCTCTACCTCCCTCCGCATCCACGGGGACTGTCTCCTCCAGATTGTCAGGACCTGCTACGACTTGTACTTGCTGAGCAAGAACCCCGTCAACCAGACCACCGCCAAGGCCTCGCTGATCCAGATGCTGGTCATCGTCTTTAGGAGGATGGAGGCCGACTCGTCCACCGTGCCGGTGCAGCCGATTGTGGTGGCGGAGCTGATGGAACCGCCGATGTGGGACAAGGCGGCCGGGCCTGGGCTGGGCGCGGACGTGAACTCGCAGTTCGTGCAGGGGTTCATTAGCAAAATTATCGGGGACATTGATGGGGTGCTGAATCCCATCACGCCCTCGGCGGCGCAGAGGACGCACGACGGGGCGTTTGAGACAATGGCGGTGGAGCACACAAACGCCGCGGACTTGCTGGATTCGACGGATAAGGATATGCTGGATGCCAAGTATTGGGAGATTAGCATGTACAAGACTGCGTTGGAAGGGAGGAAGGATGAGCTGGGAGGGGAAGGGGTGGCGGATAGGGATGATGATTTGGAGGTTCAGATTGGGAATAAGCTGAGACGGGACGCGTTCTTGGTGTTCCGGGCGCTTTGTAAGCTTTCGATGAAGACGCCCCCGAAAGATGCAATGGCGGATCCGACACTGATGAAGGGGAAAATTGTGGCTCTGGAGCTACTCAAGATTCTGCTGGAGAATGCCGGAGCTGTCTTCAGGACGAGTGATAGGTAAAGTTTACTTTTTGCGTTGCAAGTAGGTCTTTTGTCATTAGCTATAACTGTTTAGTCAATTTTTGTTGTATGGTTACTAGTGTCTTCACTAATGATTCAATCAAACTTATCAAACAATCACACATCTTGTGGAATGTGGTACCACTCATCTCTAAATCTATTTGGGTCTGAATTCTATTACAGTAGTATCATACACAAAAATTAATTATGGTTGTTAATAGAGTCATTGACACGGCCTTGCAAATAAATAAACCCTATTTGGTAAAGTTTGTTGGAAGCTGATGCACAGAAATGTCAGCCTCTCCTGGTTTATGGCCTTATGCCCTTAAACCTACTTGGTTGACAATGATATTTGCAGCTTCAAGAGTTGGGATTTTTGGGGACAACTTAAACCCAAGGAATAGAGTTCTCTCTGCTAACAACATGACAATTTATGCAAATTTCAAGAATCCTCCAACGGTATCTACTGTCCTCTGGTAATGTCTCATTTATTGAGTATCTGATATGTCAGATTTTCAGAGATCCCTTTTTCTCTAGTTGAATCTAAATTCAACAATTTGAAATTTACTAAGACCTATAATGCAGTTCATGAATCTGAATCACACATTATCATGATTATTCACATTCAAGTAAAGTGTATACATTACAAATTTCATCATTTTTATATGGAAATTGTTGTGACATCTATATATATAGGAGACTAATTACTAAACTAATCTTACACTTGCTTAACGAAAAGAAACTCTTTTCTATAACACCTAGTGATTGAGAAATGGAGGTGTGGTGGTCAAAATTTGACCCTCATCAGGATGACGTCACGTGTTCCTGATACCGAGAACATCCATTAAGGAATCCACATTCCCAGAGTCCAACTAAGACCTTCTGCCACATTCGGTTTCATGAAGACAACTTTCGCTACTGTCAGCCTCCGCCACATCCGAGTTTCTCGAGGTTGTCCTTCTTGCTAAAGATCCTTTCATCTCGGAGCCACCTTCCGCCACTCAAAGTTCATTATCTTCTCGGGACCTTTCCTGCTCTAAGAACCTCCAACTCCGCGATCGAGGCTCCAGTGACAGATCACCCCTGATCTCCGTTGTCTGTTATGCAGCCTCATTAGTCTCCACGTTCTTAACATGTAACGCCACTCAGCGCGGGCAGTTATGGACAATGGCGGATTTTTCGGCATGTAATCCCAACAAATCAGCATCACTAATCACTGCCGTTACAACGTGCAAATCGTGCCATTGCGAAGATCTCGTTGATATCCACTTGCCTTCAGAACAACATCTCAGTCAAGTATAAGTAGACCCCCTCCAACGAAGGGGTCCCCTTTTTGGGCTTTTGGACTTTTTTCACACCTTTGGGATCCCTCAGATTTATATACAACCCTGATTCAAGAAGCTAAATCCCAATTTCAATCTATAGACATCTACCAACTGTAATTCCTGTAACGTGAGAATTTTAGTGAAATTTCTCCTCCCTATGATTTTTTCTAGTTAAAGGTTTTCACATAAAATCCTGTGTTCTTTTGTGTCGTGTTTTGTTTACGCGCATTTGATCCCCATTTTCATTCTCGCTTGTGGTGAGAATCGACCGTCCAATCACTCGTGGTGGAAAATTTTCACCACAAACTGGTGCTTTCATTGAGACTTGAGTCTCCACACTCAAGATCTCCCTCTCAAAAATCAAAACTTCCCTAAAAAAGTCTCTTCTACTTTACAAACTGATGGCTCCAAGAAAGCAAACCGTCACCCTCAATGATGCAACAAGGCCATTAGAACCACTGGGGGCACGGTCTCCCCATCAGCCATTGACCAGCCGCCAGTGTCCAACCACTGTAGCAGCAAAAAGTTAGCTCCTTCGTATGCTCGCTGACATGAAATAGCAGATGAAGGAAGTCCAATCTGATCGCAAACATGAGCAGGCGATTCTCGACCATGAGAATGTCATACGTAAGCAGGAGGCATTGAGGCAGCTCAATTACTAACTCCAGGCTTAAATCGCCGTCATCCAGAACAACCTGACATCGACGCACTTGGAAAGCGAGCTAAACTCGGTGGATCTCCCAACCTCTGGGCGCTTGACAAGGTGATCTAAAGACGGATTGCGAAAGCCAAGCTATAAAGCCGCCAACGCTTTCAGTTGTCAAAATCTCCGACTCCTCTCTCTCTCCGAATAAATCTTAGAGTGCGAGTTCCTGTGGACGTTCTCGATTTCAACCTTCGACTATTATTTTGGAGTGAGCGACCCCTGTGCAACACATCTAGCACTTTCGAGACAGAATGGTAGTCTATTCCCGCAACGATCCACTCTTGTTGCTCAACTTTTCTTCCAGTCTGAAAGGTGTGGTATCGGATTGGTTCTGCTCCCTACCTCTCCACTCTCCACTCTCCACTTCTTCATTAAGGTAATCGAAGTGTTTCCTCACTCAGTATGCCTCTCGCCGGGAGGCCAAGAGGAACAACCATATCTCCTCTCTGTCAAGATGAGGCAGAGCGCCGACCTCAAATCATACGTCAGCTTTTTTCAAAGCCAACTCGCCAAGGTCTCCAACTGCGATGAGGACGTCTCTGCACTCGTATTCATTAGCGAGGTGTAGTTTCTCCCTCTTTGTACAAACACCTCTTCAAGCATAATGTCACTCGGATGAGCGAGGTTCTGTCACAGCTCATCTTACATCCAGTTGGAGGAGATAATGAAGACTTCCTTCAATCATACCGCGAAGCATTTTGACTTCGGAGGAAAGTCGAAATCGCTACACGAAGCCTCCGCCCATGCCTAAGATCAAAACCGTGGCAACCAGCCTTCAAGAGATGACGCTTCTGATCCTTTCACCAAATTCGCTCTGAAACTAAGAGTTGAAGGGACACTTCACTCCACTGAGGCTTCCCATCAATGAAGTCTTCAACACCATCAAAGACCAGCCATGGGTTAGGCGCCCGAGATCATTCTGGTATGATCTCATACTTCCCGGAGCAGAAGAATATTGCGCTTATCATGACAGTAAGGGATACAAGACCATCCATTGCTGGGCCCTCTGGAAGTACCTGGAAGAGCTCATCAAGAGGGTTTTCAAAGAGTACATCTTTACTCTCGAAGCAGCCTCCGGATATGGACAGTCAAGCACTCCACCTATCCAGCCACAACACTTGATCATCTAATACAAAGCAATTGAGTGATCCCACATTTTCAAGAGACAGGGCAGTACTCCTATCCATACCACTTTTTGTATTCCAATTTCATGTATTTCATTCCAATATTGAATAAATAATATCTTTGCTCCTAATCATTGCAGTCCTTCCAAGCTTGACACTCCGTTGATGGGATTTTCCCCACTCAGAGACGATCGCCTGCCTCGTTCCGTTGATGGGATTTTTTCCACTCGGAACCACTCTGTTGTTGGAATTTCCCCTACTCAGAGTCGGTCTTTCTGTTGATGGGAATTTTTTCCACTCAGAAGGTTGTGCCTGTACGTCTGTTGATGAGATTTTCCCCCCTCGGAGATGACAACACAAACTTGCCTACGGGTCCTTTCTCGATTAGCTGGGATTTCCCCACTCGAAGTTCCTACTCTGCTGTAGGGATTTCCCCTCTCAGAGCCCCTGTTTGATGTTCTGATGGAATTTTCCCCACTCGAAAATACAGATACTAGCCTACAGGCTCTTCTCATCGGACCCACGGGCGGATGAACCCCCCGACGTGTCCCTCTGCCGGGTCCATGCTGGATCGCCACTCCACAGCTAGGATTTCTCTCACTCGGAGTAGACACATTTAATCTGTCGATGGGTTGTACCCTCACTTTAGGTCTCTAGTCTACCGAGGTTACATCCCCACTGATGGGATTTTCCTCACTCGGAAGCAACTTTGAACCTGACTCCGCTGTTGGGATTTTTCCCACTCGGAGGCTCAACACATTGCTAGGATATGCCCCACTTAGAGGTCCAGATTGTCACTCTGCTAATGGGATTTTCCCTACTCGGAGTCGACTCATCCAATCTGTCGATGGACGACACCCCCACTTCAGAATCTTTCCAAGTTTGCAGGTATCAATGACGAAGCCCAACTAACCTTCCCGGAGGTGGAAATCAAACACTTCGGAAAGGTACAATCGCCTAGGTATAATCCAAACACAACTTTTGCATGTGCGTGCTTGTACTGAAACGAATGTCATATACATGAGGGTTTTCTTGTTTATGTATGCTTAGTCTATAGTTTCACGAACGAATGTCATATACATGAGGGTTTTCTTGTTTGGATTGCCCCCTCGACGTACTGGTGTCGTGTAATTAGAAGCTAAGTATGCCTGGTCTTGTTAACCCAATTTATATTTCGTTATTCTTCTTATGTTCATCTAATGATTTACTTAGGATATTCCATTGCATGCTCGTGTGCACATTCTCCTTTATTCCCGCCAGAATCCAAGGTCTGTATGTCGTGCTGATGGGATTTCCCCAACTCGGAGCGACAACGCAGACTCCAGCCCACATGCTCCCTCTCAATCAATCCACGGTCGATCGGAACCCTCTGCTGCTGGGATTTCCCTACTCGGAGTTCCTATTCTGCTGTGAGATTTCTCCCAGTAGAGCCTTACCAAATTTTCACTCTCCTTATTTCTCCCACTCAGAGGCTAAAAATTTGCAGGTACCGCTGATGGATTCCTCTATCACTCGGAAACAATGCCATAAGCTTACCAAATCGTTCCCATGCCAAGTCAAACATTACAGAGTTAAAGACCAGCAATCCGAGTAGACATGATCGATTCCGAAGAGACCAACGATAAAACAAGCCAGACAAAATCTACACAATCATTTTTATTTCCAAAGAAATATACATGTATTTATTTCTAGTCTTTCCATTCCATTAGATCCTATCAATTTTGCTCGATTACATCTAACGAGTAATACAAGGCTCCATTACACTTTTGTGTTTATATTTTTTGAAAAGAAATACATATGATATCACTCCGATCCCTCCAGTCCTGCCATCATCAACAGGTTTTCGATGCTGAAGCAACAAAGATCTGCTTGTCGGAAAACATTTATCAGAAGACACAATCTTATTGCTCACACCACTATCCTGAGACCCCGAAAGAAGCTACGAGAGGCAGAAAAATAAAGGTTTCTTGGGTAAAAGATCTCTCCGCAAGGAACATGCCTCCAGGGAAGCCAGATGGACTTCGGTAAGACACAAGAGGCAGGGATGTTCGATCATGATGAAGCCTCCAAGACACACTAGCTAGTGATGATATCATACCACTGAACCTTTGTTTGAGGAAGAGGTCAGAGCCTTGGTAGGAGTGCTTAATCGGTGGCATCCCGGTAGAAATACACCATACTCTCCTCCCTGTTGCTCGCCACAAGAAAGAAGACTCCAAGCGTGAGGCAACGGTGTCTGATCAGAATGAAAACTCCAAGACAAGCATGATAGCCATGGAGTCGCATTCCCTTCGTAACCACCCAGGACAACCCCTACTAAGTGCACACGCTATCAGGAAAGGACTCCAAGCCTCAGGATCGGAGTTGGACCAGGCAAACTAGAGACTAGACGAACAAACTGAGTTGAAGCACGAGTCCTCCCATCTCCTCTGATAGCGAAGCCATGTCACAACGACTGACGTGTGTGACAGGCTCTTCACAACGACTGGCATATTGTGCCAACCAGTCTCCCGAGCCACGAGAGCTCAACAACCTTTCCCTCTGTCTCCATCCTCTCGCTTTCTTTCCTCCACCTGATGAAGAAGGAAGACATGGCAACGAAGAAGAGAAGGAAGAACTTGGAAGCAAGACCTCTTGGAGAAGAAACAGAATTGATCTCCATCCTAAAAGTTTCTCTATTTATAGACGAGGAGGAGAAGCCAAATCGCTTCCATTCAAATTCTCATTCCCTGAAAAGTCGGACCATGTCTGAAGATTCTCGGTCAATCGAATCGGCATGATATCAACCTCCGCTGCCACACGATCTCAGTCATCATAACGCCAAGATTCGAAGAGACGCCAGTTACAGATCTCAAGCAATCCAACCGATTGACATGCCAGCTGTCAACCAGTCGCTCAATCTCCAAGTAAATCCAAAAGTTTCGCATTTATGATCCAAATCCTCTCCTGCTCACAACATCAAGGAGAAGTCAAGGCATTAAAGGTCTCCTACCACTTCGCTCTTTTGACTTCCCTTCCACAGGCTCCGCTAAGCGAAAGAGCAGGGGCATCTGTAGTGGTCAAAATTTGACCCTCATCATGATGACGACACGTGTTCCTGATACCAAGAACATTCACCAAGGAATCCACATTCCCCGGGGTCCAACTAAGACCTTCCGCCACATCGGTTTCTTGAAGACAGCTTTCGTCACTGTCAGCCTCCGTTACATCTGATTTTCCCGAGGTTGTCCTTCTTCCTGAAGACCCTTTCATCTCGGAGCCGCATTCCATCACTCAAAGGTCATTTTCTTCCCGGGATATTTTCCGCTCTATGACCTCCAACTCCATGACCGAGGCTCCAGCTACCTGATCTCTGCCGTCTGTTACGCAACCACATTATTCTCCACATTCATAACATGTAATGCCACTCAGCGCGGGCAGTTATGAATGGTGGCCGATTTCTCAGCATGCAATTCCAACAAGCCAGCATTGCTGATTGCTGCCATCACAATGTGCAAATCGTGCGATTGCAAAGATCTCGCCGATATCCACTTACCTCCAGAATAATATCTCAGTCAAGTATAAGTGACCCCCCCTCCAATGAAACGGGCCTCCCTTTTTGGACTTTTGGACTTTTTTTCGCATCTTGGGATCTCAGACTTATATACAACCCTGATCTAAGAAGCTAAATCTCAATTTCAATCCACATACATCTCCTACACACTGTAATTCCTGTAACGTGAGATTTATAATGAAAATCTTCCTCCTCTCCGTGGTTTTTCCCAGTTAAGGGTTTTCGCGTAAAATCCTGTGTTCTTTTGTGTTGTGTTTTATTTACGCATTTGATCCTCATTCCCAATCTCCCCTGTGGTGATGATCGACTGTCCAATCATTCGTGGCGGAAAATCTCCACCACAGGAGGCAAGAATTTTTGTGTGTGCATGCACATGTGTGTGCAGATCCATTCGAAAAGAAAGAAACTGGCACCCATGACTATCAACATGGTCTCATTGATCAAGCGATGTAAATAGTTTATTGAAAACCTCATTTGCTTAATCTGTTTGATTAAAGTGTTGGTCTTCTCAATAAATAAATAAAATAAAATAAATATGTTATCAGAACTTTGTATACCCAACTTTTGATCCACTCAAGTAGCCACTACGTGCGTATGAATCCTACATTCCTGCTTTTTGCAGATCCCATGAATCACTACATGGAAGGATAAATTTAATCACACAATTCCTTTATTTACCCATTCCTAGTTATGAAACGTCAATTAAAATGGATATTGCTATATATGATGCTTCCATTGCACTCAAAGGACATGCCATTTTTGTGTAAAGTCAATATTGTCTTCCCGCTTACCCTCACAACCGAACCCTTCCCCAACAAGTGGGAGAAAGGGAGGGAGGCCTATCTCCCCTAATTCATATATACATAAATCGATTAAAGAAAGGAAAGTTATCAAATGGTTGTAGATATCTTATTTCATGCTGTAGTACTGCAGTCAATGATATAAGAGCATTTTGATGTGGGGGCAAAAAAATTTCTTTTCCCACTAGATGTCTTAAGCACCAAAAATAAAAAAATAAAAAAATCTAACAACTATTCAGTATTATAGTTCATTATTTCTTTTGTTGGTAATATGATATTTCTATTAATATCAATAGGAAAATGGAAAACCTTTAATTTTCTTTTCCTTTTCTATTTAAAGTTAATAATGTATTTAATTTTCATAAGAGTGACATAGAAGATGAATCATAAGTGTCTATCTATAGAAGCTGCAGACAGAAATTATATACATATGCATGTTACTTTTGTTGTCTTGAGCAACCTCGTCCCCGAGCTGCTACTATTACTGCTCATATTCCTGTCATCATATTCATATACTTCGAATATTTTTTTATTGGACAGTCAAATTATGCAAATTCTAATTAAAAGAATATTGTAAAGTTGTGGCACCCAATTTTTTGTAGAATAAATTTTGTCTGTAACATGATTGTAAAATTTTTGTCCAATAAACTTTGTCCATATCTGAAATTCTTTATTACTATATAGTGATGGAGTATAACTGTACTTGCTTTGCATATCTAGTTTGTGCATATCTCTCGTTACTGTTTCTAATTTATATCTTGATAATGCTCTTTACCCACCAATCAAGTAATCTTGTAATTTTATCACATATACATGTTGCTAGAAGTGATGTTTTGGTTCTTTACCTTTGCCACTTGGGTTGTAGCTGACCACCTATTCTCATTGTCATCTTGCCAAATTGGTATTTAAAAATGCTTGATACCATTAAAACCTTTTCATAGTTTAGCTAGACAGCATGACTTATAAGATTGATCCCACGGTAATCATGTACCATGAGTCCTTTGTTGCGGAATAACAATGTAGACATTGTAGAAATATGCGTTCTCATTATCCATTATCAATCTAACATTATCTTAGTCTGCAATGCAATGTGTGATTATATTGGTCCAAAAGCAAATTTACTGTGTCAATTATTTTTTATTGGCTCTACTGGTTATCACTAAATTAAAGTTTTTTCATTATTTCTGCCAAGTCAAAGCACCTCTAGGGCAGCTTGTTATATTTGTGGAAGGTAGAATTGTGCTTTCTATTTATCTGTCTACATTCTACTAGCCAGATTTACTTCCACTTCATTGAGTGAAAATAACTACTGGATACTATACGATTTGTGATGTTATTATGTTATCATATTTAGTTCCAGTTAATTGTTGCAAATCAAGAGTTACTAATTGCTATCACATGCTCTATACTATGCATTTTTAAGTATTCTCTTTTTTATGTCATACTGCAAGCTTATTTTTTCACGGGCTTCAGATTGCCGATTTACTCATTGGTACTTTTTGTCATTTATATTATTTTCATAACCATCTTTTGATCTGATTTATTTGTATTACATCATGCAGGTTTTTAGGTGCAATTAAACAGTATCTTTGCCTATCATTATTGAAGAACAGTGCTTCAACTCTTATGATAGTTTTTTCAGCTATCTTGTTCCATTTTCATGAGCCTAGTATCAAGATTCAGACCAGGATTAAAGGCAGAAATGGAGTCTTCTTTCCGATGATTGTCCTAAGAGTTCTGGAAAACGTTGCTCAACCCATTTTTCAGCAAAAAATGATAGTACTTTCTTCGATTTTTGGAAAAGCTTTGTGTTGATTCTCAGATTTTAGTGGACATTTTTGTTAACTATGACTGTGATGTCCACTCACCGAACATTTTCGAGAGGTACTGCATTGTCAATCCTGATCTGATGTTCAATGCACATGTTTCTTCAGTTTTCTACCCAGCTAGGAGTATGCAGATAGATTTTAGTTAGCAACAAGGATTAATTACTAGTCATTCATATGGCTCAATGTTAAATATTGTAGCTAAATATTGTTGCTCATCTTTTACAGGCATGTTGGTAGAGCTATATTTGGATCCTACTTTTTACTGATCTATATTTTTGCTATTATTCGTTGTAGAATGGTCAATGGCCTGCTTAAAACTGCTCAAGCCCCCCACCTGGTGTTCCCACAACCTTAGTACCCCCTCAGGATGTCAACATGAAATTGAGGCTATGAGTGCCTGGTGGCAATTTTGATGTCGATGGGGGATTGGATGAACAAACAGTTGAGAATACGAGATCCTCATTCTCCTAAAAGTCCAGAGATTATTTTGAACAATGATGAGGAGGAAATGATGTTTTTGTGGCAAATGGTAATGGGGAGGAGGCTGCTGAAGGCACAGATTCTCATTCTGAATCCTCAAATGGAGTCTCAGAAGCTGCATCCTTGGAACAGAGGCGGGCTTACAACTTGAACTTCAGGTACGTTAGACTGTTTTTATGCATTACTGAACTTTGCATTATGGATCTGATTTGATGCCTGTTCAATGCAGGAAGGTATAAATCTTTTTAACCGAAAGCCTAAGAAGGAATGAATTTCTTATCAGTGCAAAAAAGGTTGGTGATTCACCAGAGGAAATAGCTGCATTTCTTAGAAATGCATCTGGGCTGAGCAAGTCATTGATTGGGGATTATCTAGGAGAGAGGGAAGAGTTATCTCTGAAAGTTATGCATTCATATGTGGATTCATTTGACTTTCAAGATATGGACTTTGATGAAGCAATTAGGACCTTTCTGCAAGGCTTTAGGTTACCGGGAGAAGCACAAAAGATGATCGGATTATGGAAAAGTTTGCTGAGCGTTATTGCAAATGCAATCCAAAGGCTTTTACTAGTGCCGATACTGCTTATGTCCTTGCATACTCAGTGATATTGCTCAACACTGATGCGCATAATCCTATGGTCAAGAACAAGGTCACTAACTAATTCAAATATGATTGAATGTTTACAGTAAGGAATTTGGAATATCTTTTTAACTTGGTTGTTCCATGCAGATGTCTCCAGATGACTTCATACGGAATAATCGTGGTATTGACGATGGGAAAGATCTACCTGAAGAATATATGAGATCTTTATATGAAAGAATTTCAAGGAACGAAATAAAAATGAAAGAAGATGAATTGGCCCCTCAACAAAAGCAATCTATGAATGCTAATAGGATACCAGGCTTGGATAACATTCTAAATATTGTGATCCGCAAACGAGGAGACCAACTTATGGAGACTAGTGATGATCTAGTCAGGCACATGCAAGAGCAATTTAAGGAAAAAGCTCGCAAATCTGAGTAAGCCAATCTTTATTCTTTTATACTGCTTCTTTGACGTGTACATTTACATAGCCTTGGTGATGAGGACATCACACCAGTTTCTAGTTGCTTTTATGTCTTAGTCTATTTTTGAGTTTAATATTTTCTTTTACTGTGTTTTAGTACCACATTAGTTATATCCGATAACTAGATTTTTTTTAAAGCCTATAAAGAGGCTCCATGCTTCTTTTATTAGTAGACAATGATGAATTAAAACCTTTTTCAGTTAAATTTCTTCAGCGTTGAGTTCATGAGATTGGGGTGCGAAGCCCAAATTTATCCTTTTTTCTTATTTTTTTTTGTTCTGAAACCTTAATTCCCTCTTTTATTTCTTCTTTCAAATCCTAATTCCAAATTTCTAATTTGAAGGTGATTGCGATCCATCCCGTTTTACATTAATTTGGTAACAGAGCCCTTTGTTCCAATCTCCTTCAAAACTTTTCCCTCTCCCTAAAACCCTAGATTTAGACCAAGCCCTATATTTGAAAAAAAAACTGTAGCAAAATTGCCAGAAAATCAAATAAAAATCCTAAAAACAAATCTCAAACATCATTATTCTTCTTCCTCTCTCTCTCTCCACTGCAATACCCAAAAAAAAACCCAACTATAGTTCCCCGCCTCTTCCCGCGACAACTCCGCCCACATCCACAATAACCTATATCATCCTTTTCTCCGTCATCTTCACCAACTTTATCATCTTCACTATCTCCTTCATCACCATTTTCCTAAAAAAAATAAAAGAATATAAAAGCCATCATCATCCCCCTCTATCACCCCCATCACCTCCAGCGCAAGGACCCTAATCACCACAGCCACCATCATCATCCTCGTCGCTTCAAACCCATCATCATCAAACCCATCATCATCATATCCATCATAAAACCCATCATCATCCTCACCATCATCATCATCAAAACCACCCACACGAGAGCGAGAGCCCTGCGCCTCTGCAACTTCACCACCTCCCTCTACCCGCAAACATCGACCTAACCAACCTGCAACCCAATCTTCGCCTGAGCTTTGTCATCGACAACCCATCGCCGTCGTGACTTTGTCACCACCACCACACCACAGCAACACTGCCAGATCAGCGCCTTGCCTACATCATCGAGCCTCGTCGCGCCACACCAAAGGTCTCTGCTCAAATCTCCATTGCAGATCAGATCCATGTTGTTGTGGTCTCGCCAGAGGAGCTCACCGACGCTGCCAACAATCGATGACTGTCACTACGCCTCCACAATACTTCATCGCCGCCGTCATCAACTAGAGGCCTGCAAGCCCTAGTTCGAGCAAAGAGGCTGAAGGGATATTTATAGGGTCAATTGGGTTTGACTTTGAACCTGATCTGACCTGTTAAGTGGTTAACAAGTTGGGTTTGGCTTTGGGTCGGATCCATAAACCTGACTTGTTCTGAGGTGAATCCGACTTGGTTGAATCAACTCGGCCGATTCAGTGAGTCAACTTGACCTGACTCAGTGCAATCATTGTTCAGACTCATTCCAACAACAGTTCAGTGCTTTCAAAGTCCATTTTGGCTCATTTCAATCCC
This sequence comes from Agave tequilana, assembly GCA_038442645.1. Classification (NCBI taxonomy): domain Eukaryota; kingdom Viridiplantae; phylum Streptophyta; class Magnoliopsida; order Asparagales; family Asparagaceae; genus Agave; species Agave tequilana. The sequence goes on along the minus strand of JAVJIF010032108.1, from coordinate 193,234 downwards.
GAATGTAACCATTTTCGAAGCAGCGGATTCGTGGAGAGCAGTACTACATGTCTACAACCATCTTTCACGTCCTTTTTTTTCGTTGTTCAAGACTTTTGTGGGTGACTTTCAGCTCTCCGGCGTGGATATTTCGCCGAGAATTCTCAGCGAAATTTTTTTACGTTTGGGCGTGAACAACTCATTCCTCAGGTGATATCCTAACTTGAGCTGAATTATTAGCTGTTAAATTACTTGCAACTACTATTTGGATTGTGATAATTTATCGGTTGAATTGCTATTTTCTTCTATCTGGTGGTTGCATCAGTGTTTTGTCACTTTTCATCACTTTGAGAGTGCACTTTCTTTGCATTTAGAACTTGTACTTTTAGGATATTTTTATTTTTATTTTACTTAGTGCACACATTTAATTTACTTGAGTTTAGGATTCTCCATTGCATCTTGCTTATTTGCTTGATTTTGCACATGTAGTCATTGTGACTAGTCAATATTATAAAGTCCACCTCTTAGACCAGTTACACAACCTCCGTCAGGGTCATATGTCCGTTCAAGATTATGTAGCCTTTTTAAAGGACTTAACCCATCATTGTGATATGAGATAGCACTGTTACCAGACTATAATTAGATTTATTTGAGGTTTAAAATCCAAAATAAGGCATGTTATGATCACTGTCTCCTATGATTTAGACATCGTTAAAGAGGCTTTTGATGTTGCCTTAAAGACAGACTTGACTTTCAAAACATTAGTCAATACTAAGGCCTGGTGCTCTAAGTGTGAGGGATATGGACATTATGATTATCAGTGCCCTATCGGAGGTCAACATGTTAGAACTGTGCCTAATGATGATGTTGACGACTCAAAGGTTGTTGAGAATGTTCACGTTCCTTCTAAGACTGCTAGTATAAGGACATATCAGTTGGTTTCATCACACCGATTATTGATTAGGTTCACATGTCTTCTGATGGTACCAGTGACGACGTGGATGAGCTAGTTGAGCTTAATATACTCGCAGTGCTTAGTAAGTCATTTGAGCTTTCTTGTGCTGAATATAGTTTTATGGTCATTCCTATTGAGTCATATTCTAGTGAGTCATCGTAGTTCTTTGCTATGATCCATCATGCAATTTCTGGTGCTTATTCTTTTTTTTGGTTGTTTCAAATTTGTATCTGAGTCCAATATACCAACATTTGCGCGGTTAGATGTGTGTCCTCCTAGACATCCTAGATATATCTTTTTTTTCACCTTTAGAAATTATGCTTAGAGTGTCTACTACATTACATTACCTGTTACACATATTGATGATATCACTAGGTCAATAGCATTTGTAATGACACTTACAAATTTATTGCATACTCGTATAGTATTTTGCAGAAATTTATAATTGATAGTAAGGTGATAGTTACAAGTCACCCTGAGACCGTGAGGATGTTGCACGCTTCGCATACAGATTTCGATAGGATTTTGAAGAGATTCCATTGCTTACGAGTTGAATAACCTATGTGATCCGTCTTCAGTAGGGATGGATGCGCCTCTGTCTGCTATTGGTGTCTTGACCGAGCTGCTATCTTTTATAGCCGATCTGACACGGAGACCAGCTCCAACTCCACCACCTTGGTCTCGACATGATATACCAGTACTGCTGCCACAACACCCACCTTGGCCAGATTGAGATGCTTCATGAGGGGAGCCCTTACTCGACATGGTTGAGTTTTTCCTACCCCGGGGAAATGATGAGGATATCACACCAGTCTCTGGTTGCTTTTATGCCTTAGTTTATTTTTGAGTTTAGTGTTTTCATTTATTGTGTTTTAGTACCACCAAGGTTCTAAATATTGGATATCAAGATCGTATCGGAGGGGTTTTTTCATATCGGATATCAGATATCGGGGATACACGTGCATATTGGGCGTTCATATCAGACACTATATATTATGAAATATTGATAACTAAAAGTTGGTTTAATGTCATAAATATCATCTACCTAATAAAAATGATGTAATATGTATCAAAACAGTAAAAAATAATGTACATTTGCATGCAGTCAGGCAATAAATAAGTATTTCATATCGGGCGATATATCGGGCGATTTATCGGCTGATATTTCAAATATCAGCTGTTTTTTTGCTGCAAACGATATGGTGAATGATTTTCCCATATCGTATTGGCAGCAGACAAAAAAGGAGATATCGGACGATATCTTGGCCGACTCGGCCAATATTTAAAACAGGGAGTACCACATCGGTTATATCCGATAACTAGACTTTTTGTAAAGCCTATAAATAGGCCTCAGGCTTCTTTTATTAGTCAATGATGAATTAAAATTTTTTTCAATTAAATTTATTGAATGTTGAGTTCATGAGATTGGGGTGTGAAGCCCGTGGTGTAAGGGGTGCGAAGCTCAATTTTATCCTCTTTTCTTATCTCCCTTTTCTGAAACCCTAATTCCCTCTTTTGTTTCTTCTTTCAAAACCCTTATTGCCAATTTCTAATTTGAAGGTGATTACGGTCCATCCTGTTTTACATCACTTGGTGTATGTCATACAATTTGTCTCATTATTATCTCAAATGTAGCTTGACGTATGAAGACTATTGATATCCCTATTTCTCTCCATATTTTTATACCTAGTTGAAATATAACAAGGATTTGTTTTATTTATTTTCAAATGGTCATTTAACAGTATGCATTATTTTACATTCCATGTCCAAATAACTGCAGTGATGTAAGTTTGTCTTTTTTTGCTTGTGAATAAATATCAGGTCAGTATATTATGCTGCGACAGATGTGTTAATTTTGAGGTTCATGATCGAGGTGTGCTGGGCACCTATGCTGGCTGCCTTCAGTGTTCCACTGGATCAGAGCGATGATGAAGTAGTGATAGCCTATTGCCTTGAAGGATTTAGAGCTGCGATCCATGTTACAGCAGTTATGTCCATGAAGACTCATAGAGATGCCTTCGTTACTTCACTGGCGAAGTTCACATCCCTCCACTCAGCTGGTGATATCAAGCAGAAAAATATTGATGCAATTAAGGTATGTTTTTATTTTTTTTAAAATCCAGTTACTTTTCAACTGATTTAGTTACTAACCTCATTTTCTAGTTTTTATTAGTAAGTTGCTTTATTCCTATATACGGTGAGTCACATCACATGCTTTCAACTGGAACCCGAAACTCATATTTCTGAAGTCAAATTGAACCCGAACACACAATGACACGGTGTTAATAGCTTAGAACTGCAGAACTATATGATGGAATGCATATATACATAATTCTATATATTATATATAAAGCAAACTCTTTTTGAGGGGGATTGTAAAATAGTGTATTGAACTCACCTCACGGTCTACTCTACTTTTATGAAAAAAAGCTAAGCTCTACATTATTATTAAATTACCACTTAATAAAAAATTGATTTGTCTTCAAACGCTGGTGGGCTATATCTTGGAGAGTGCGAGTGCGATTAACTTAATATACTCTATAAGCTAAAAGACTGAAAGTTTGAAAGTTGTAATGCATGTAACACCCTTAAAAATAAGTTACAAACTTACAACTCCAAAAAATCATATATTAGCAGGGAAAAACTGTTTTACATGTAGTGTGCGCCTATAAATCTCTAGTGCATATGTAGACATGCATACAGATGTCGATACATAGATATGCTCTGAGCACCTTTACGCCCAGCAAAAAAAAAAAAAAACACGCAACCACACACGCCCACACCCAAAAACACACACACACACACACAAACTAACGAAAGAGAGACCCACATAGGCAGAGAATACTACAGATGTACCCCACTTTCTACCAGGTATTGAATCATGATTATCATATTATACTTTATGAATCCTCAGTCCACAATTCACCATCCAAGTATTTTTGCCCATCAAAATTCATCTGCTACAGAGCACGAGTCATGGCCCAGGAAGCTTCACGAAAGAATTGATCGAGCTTTTATAATTGTTTTCCAATATGGCGTCACCTTCTATAAGTTGGTAATGTACCTAGTATGAGCAAGAGGACCCTGTCATAAGATCTTGGTAGCCACTAGGGAAGTAGAAAACCCAGAGTCTTTGGTTTTGCTCATGCAGTTTGAGCTCATCGAACAAGGATAAATCCTCCAAATGCCTTGAGCAGGAACGAGTGTAGTTGATGAGAGGTAAGATGATTAGAATTATTATAGGTAACTATACCAATCTGAGACCTGATATATGCCCAAACGCCAGATAGAATCATATTCCCAAGTGCATACACAAAGATCATGATTCGGAATCCCAAAAATGCTTAAGCGTTTTTTAATAATACACTAGTATGGTTCTATGAGGTAATACAATTTGTATAAACCATGGGTAATCACTGTTTGCTTCCAGTGGCACCGTACCTTTGATCACCTTTGTGGGAACACACATGCTATGTAAGGTACATATAAGTAGGATTTTGTGTTTGTGTGTTTTGCAACCCCTAATGTTTACATGAATCAGGAAGCCTATGGTTGAGATTTAGACAGATTTGATGTTGAAAGAGGAAAATGTGTATTATATGCTGGTAATAATACACTAGTATGGTTCTTTGAGGTAACAAAATTTGTATAAATCATTTTCCTAGTTAGTCTCCGTTTGCTTGCAGTGGCACTGTACCTTTGATCACTTTTGTGGGAAAAACAGTTTTACTCATACATGCTAAATAAGGTACTTTATAAGTTGGATTTTGTGTTTGTGTGGTTGGCAATCCCTATTGTTTACATGAATTAGGAAGCCTAGGGTTGAGATTTTGACAGGATTTGATGTTGAAATAGCAAAATGTATCTTGTGCTGGTAAGTCAATGAAATAGAACGCATGCCTTAGTGGATCCACTTTTGGTCTATTACCCATTTGGTGAAGCACTTCTTATGTCATGCCAGATTTAGGCTTAGTTTATGCATTTGTTTTTTTACATCCTTATTATGTATTTAGTTCTTGTCTGCGTTGTTCGTCTAAGAAACAAATTTTATGTTTCTTAATACACTGTCAAGTAACTTTGGATAAGTTCTAGGATGATAAGTAATGTTCGGCTATTTCCTCAGTCTAAAGAAATGTCATTTGCTTTCCTGATTATGCTTTTCTAGACCTTAACAGGCACACAATAATTTTTTACAAGAAATTTGAAGGTTCTATTAGTAAGTAAATAATATAATATTGTAAATAATATAATATTCTTTTCTTTCAGTCCTTGTCATACAAAAAACAACAACAACAACGACTAAGCCATTTGTCCCAAGTATTTGGGGTAGGCTACATGAACCAAAAGAGAATTACGCCGGACCGGCACATGGATCAACTTTTTCCATTCATTCCTATCGAGCAATATGCCTTCATTAAGACCTTTAGCCTCTATATCTTGTCGTATCACCTCCATCCAAGTTTTCTTCGGTCCCCCTGCGCTCTTTTAACTTGTCCTAATTTGATACGCCTTACTCGCCGGACTGGCGCATCTGTAGGTCTACGTCGCACATGATCAGTCCTTGTCATACTGGGTTAAAAAAATAGTTTCTAATTATGTTTTTATGCATTGAGGTTAGAAGTTTCAATAGGCACTGATCTTTAATATAATGGAGAGGGCATGCATTTATGCATTGCTGTAGTATTGAGTTCTATTGACTAGAAAGTTGCACATGACAATTGATTACTGCATGACCGAACAAATTATGCTCACAACATTAGTATTCTTTCTGACATTATGATGCCGGCATATTTGCTTAGATCACAAGTTTATCATGTCCCTTACATGGTTTAATACGTGGCACTAGGTTTCAATAATGTTGTCTACCGTTGTGAAATCAAATGTACTGTCCATAAAACATTTGGTTTGAATGTCAAAGAAATTTGGCCTGCCTTTTACTCAGAGATGATATAGAAATCATCCTTAATCAAAATGATCTGTTGGTTAAATGGCGTTGTCCATGATCTATTTGACATATAATTGGACAAAGTTAGTCAATATGGTCATGGAATATGCCACAAAATTTTGTACCTGATCGGTTTTTTTTCCTTTTTTTTTGTTATTGTTACTGTTGATATTGCTCTCATAAATTAAATGTTATCGAGAAAACTTAAAAAGAAAAACCAATTAGTGCCTGTGGATGCTTCGTATTTTATGCAACATATTACAGGAAGCCACATCACAGACATTTGGTATATCTCATATCTACCATTGAATATTGTTAGACATGATGTTGTCACTGGTTTCCACAGGCAATTATCTCAATTGCAGAGGAAGATGGTAACTATCTGCAAGAAGCCTGGGAACATGTCTTGACATGTGTTTCACGGTTCGAGCATTTGCATCTCTTGGGGGAGGGTGCTCCTACAGATGCTACATTTTTCGCAATACAACAAAACGAGCTTGATAAGTCTAAACAAACCAAGTCATCAATCCTTCCTGTACTAAAAAAGAAGGGACCTGGCCGCATGCAAAATACAGCTACAGCTGCAAGAAGGGGTTCATATGATAGTGCCGGTGTTGGTGGTCATGCTTCTGGAGCTGTTACATCTGAACAAATGAGCAACTTAATTTCCAATCTAAATATGTTGGAACAGTTGGAATATCTGAAATGAATCGCATATTTATACGGAGCCAAAAATTGAACAGTGAGGGAGTGATTGATTTTGTCAAAGCTCTTTGTAAAGTTTCAATGGAAGAGTTGCGCTCTACATCTGATCCACGAGTTTTTAGTCTGACAAAGATAGTTGAGATTGCGTAAGTAGTGTTTCTGAATTTCTTCTCCATAACTATTTCTTCTGTTACTCTCTGGATGATAATTGATGGCTTTTCTAATGCAGGCATTACAACATGAATCGGATAAGGCTTGTTTGGTCAAGCATCTGGCATGTGTTGTCTGACTTTTTTGTAACCATTGGCTGCTCAGAGAACCTCTCAATCGCCATATTTGCAATGGATTCTTTGCGCCAACTGGCAATGAAGTTCTTAGAGCGGGAGGAATTGGCCAACTACAATTTCCAGAATGAATTTATGAAGCCCTTTGTTGTTGTTATGCGCAAGAGCAGAGCTGTTGAAATCAGAGAGTTAATTATTAGATGCGTCTCTCAGATGGTGCTGACTCGTGTTAATAATGTCAAGTCCGGGTGGAAAAGCATGTTCATGGTACAGTTCTTTCTCAATGCAGTTTCTTTTAACTTTTGTCTTGTTGTCCTTTAAAAGTCATTACTGATTTGTAAATCTACTCCTAGATTGAGTTAGAATCTTTATTCTTCGTCCGTCCACATAATCTGGTGAATCGCTTTTGCAGGTCTTTACAACTGCATCATATGATGAACATAAAATATAGTACTTTTAGCCTTTGAAATTATCGAGAAGATTGTGAGGGATTACTTCCCCTATATTACTGAAACAGAAACCACCACCTTTACAGATTGTGTGAATTGTCTCATTGCATTCACCAATAGTCGGTTTAACAAAGATATAAGCCTCAATGCGATTGGCTTCCTTCGTTTCTGTGCGGCAAAACTTGCTGAAGGGGATCTTGGCTTTTCTGCAAGGAATAAAGACAAGGAAAAAGATGGGAAACTAGATAATTCCCAACTCATTGATAAAGAAGATCATCTGCATTTCTGGTTTCCTTTGTTAGCAGGTACCGGAGCTTGATCCTCTTATACTATTAAATAGGGCATGGCAAAAGCATCCCGCTGATGCCTGCCATGGGTATCTTACTCTTCATATACGACGAAGATATTCATTGTGACATGATAAAGCAGGTCAAAGCTTTTATAATCTTTTTTATCATTTCAAATTCCCTTTCTTTATGCAGGATTGTCAGAACTTACTTTTGATCTAAGGCCTGAGATTAGAAAAATGCCTTGCAAGTGCTATTTGATACATTACGCAACCACGGTCATCTTTTCTCCTTGCCGTTGTGGGAAAAGTCTTTGACTCTGTACTTTTCCCTATATTTGACTATGTAAGGCATGCTATAGATCCTTCTGGGGGAACATTGCACGAACAAGAGATTGAAAACAATTCAAGCGAGCTTGATCAGGATGCATGGCTTTATGAAACATGCACGCTGGCTCTCCAGCTGGTTGTTGATCTCTTTGTGAAATTTTATGATACAGTTAATCCCCTTCTGAGAAAAGTTTTGATGTTGCTGACTAGTTTTATAAAACGTCCCCATCAAAGCCTTGCTGGCATTGGCATTGCTGCTTTTGTCCGCTTAATGAGTAATGCAGGATCTCTCTTTGTGGAAGAGAAGTGGTTTGAGGTGGTTACATCATTGAAGGAAGCTGCTGCGGCGACTCTTCCAGATTTCTCGCTCATAATGTCATCCGAAGCTCATCTTGAGCATTTGGCTGGACATAAAGGAAATTTTTCTATTGAGACTACTGCTGATGAACCTGAAGGTTCAACAGATAATTTGGAGGCTTTGAGAGCAAGAGCCCTGTTTTTTGCTATTAATGACGCAAAATGTCGTGCTTCTGTTCAGCTTCTGTTGCTTCAGGTTAGTATATTTTTTCGTCTATTGTTTTTCTTCTTATATTCTCTCATACAGAGGAAAAGTTCATATCATTGTTCACCTTGCCTACTAACTTAAATTATTGCAAAAGTTGCGCCTAAAAGATCACCTTTAGTGAAGTTGCATTTCAGTGGAGATTAACCTCTTGTGGCATATGCAGAATCCAGACAATAATACTACAAATTTTTTTTCTTTACGTTTTCTTTTTCTGACATTCCTAGCCACAATTTGTCTAATATGTGATGGCGAATGTCACAGTACATGTCATATAATGAATTTCCTGGTTCTAGGAGTTAGATTCGCCCTTAATTTTTTAATGTTTAGAAGAGATCTTACTGGAGCATAAACATGCTATTTGGAGGCGCAAATTTACTTCCAGGCACATACACTCACTGTGTACATATATGCACACATGACTTTTGTGTCGATAACTTTACACTAGCATCCTTAAGATGACTACGAACCAACAACACCATAGAGAACAACAGGATTTATTGAATTGAGCCTCCTACCTTGCGAACAGTAAATTCTAAATTATAAGTCTGTCACTTGTTTGGTTTACTTGATGAAGAGAACTTTGCTTTTTCTATGGCAAAACATTTAAATCTTAAACTACTACTTCTAATACAAATCACTTAACTTCTACTTTCCTATTCTAAATGATAAAAGAAGCTTCTAGCTTTAAATTGATTGATAAGATATTACAAGTTTGCACATAAGCATGACGAAAATTGTCCATAGACATGAAGAGAATAAATCTAAACCTTTCCCAGTTGTATTTACAACTGGTGCATATACATTTTTTGTGTGTGGGTTTGATGACTGTTTTTCTACAAGATATCCGCGACGGGAAAATCTCTATTCTGCTACCACCAGTTGTTAATGGTAAAGTCATCTTTTGGAGTATATTTACATAAATACATGAACCAACATAATCTGATATTGTGAATAGATTATTTTATAGTTGACAAGAACTTTTTTCTGATCTGGAGGTGCATAAGACTGTGACTCTATGACAATCTATCCTTTCATTTTTTTTTTTTATCTTTAGCTAAATCATTAAGAATGTTCACGCTCAATAGTCAATAGCTGCTGTGAATCCAGAAAAAGGATCATATTTATTCGAAGTGTATCTATTAAGAACATTGGCAATGGTTGAGTTCCTTATCTCTTGTGTATATTTGTATGTAATTGTTTTGTTTTGAAGAAATTGTGTACCGAAGATTTCATTTCATATGTAATAGTCAACTTATTTTCATTATAAAAGCCCCAGACTTGATATTTTCAGTACCTTTCCAGAAAGTGTGGCTGATATGGTGAATATTTGCAACTGCTACAATGAATGAACAATTTATTGTCTTCATATTTTATCTATAAAGATCTGTTCTACAGAGAACAGTGTGTAAACCTAAATACTTAATTTGGCTTTTGCAGGCTGTGATGGAGATTTATAACATGTTTAGAGCTCAGCTATCGGCAAAGAACACTATTATTCTTTTTGAGGCTCTGCACGCTGTGGCATCACATGCTCACAAGATAAACAGTGATACTGAGCTCAGGTCAAAGCTACTGGAGCTAGGTCCTATGACTCAGATGGTGGATCCGCCCTTACTGCGTCTTGAGAATGAATCCTATAAGTTATGTCTTACTCTTCTACAAATGTCATCTTGGATAGGCCTGCGGATGACGAGGATAATGAAGTGGATGCCTACCTTGTTGATCTCTGCAGGGAGATTCTGCAAGTTTACCTTGACATAGCAAAATCTGGACTACAGGTTCAGTCTTCAACTGGCATCCAATCACGGCCTTACTGGCTCATTCCTATTGGCTCGGGGAAACGGAAAGAACTGGCATCACGGGCACCTATTGTTGTAGCAACTCTCCATGCTATATGTGGTCTGGGGAATCCCTCTTTCGAGAAGAATTTGACTCATTTCTTTCCCCTTCTTGCGGGTCTTATAAGCTGCGAGCATGGGTCTAGTGAGGTACAGGTTGCACTAAGCGACATGCTTCGTACATGGGTTGGTCCTGTTCTGCTTCGTTCTTGTTGAAGCCAACAAAAGCTGACCATTATACTTTGAGGTATATGTAATTTTACAGTCTTTTATTTCTAATATTTGTTATTTTAGATTTCATTGTATGCAATCATTTCAGATGTAAATTTTTTTTTTATGCATGAATGGTAGCTTCTGTTTGTTTTTCCTTTTCCTTTTTCTTTGGTCCTTCAGAGTTACTTGGTAATAGGTCTGATGTTGTAAGCTAGTGCTTCGCTCTTTTCTAAATAATGGCCGTAATATCATTTCCCCCATTTTTCTATTGTCATATTTTTAAGCAGCACCATTTCTTCCATGCTTTTGTGTGAAAAGAGCCACCTGCCAGAATGTTAGACCATCTCTTATGGAAAGTGAACAGATCTTAACATGACATAATTTTCCCACCACTTAATTAAAGCTTGAACATATTATATGGGCCAGCTAGACTTTTACTTCCACTGTCCTCTAGCAGTTGATGGATTGCTCTTTCAGCGCCATTGCAAGCGTTTCTACTGCAACATAACTGGTGCTGTTGAGTTATGTTTTCGCGCGTCAAATATCTTCATATAGTGACGACATTACTGTTTTTATTCACTCGATTCATGCCATGTGTTTGTTTGTATAAACTGTCTCAAATATTAAAATACTAAGTTCTCTATAATGCATATAGAGCATAATTGTATTTGTTATCTGTTTTGTCTTCCATACTCCCTAGTCATCTTACTTTATGTTAAAGTGATGAGATGAAGTTACCTGATAAATGCCATTCCTCATGTCCTATCCATCAGAATATAATGTTTAGTTGACAAGTTATCTTTGATTACTGATACTCTTACCAGTTCCAGCTGTTCTACCTGCTGCATGAATATATTCCCACAAAAGTATGGTTGGTTGTTAGACACGATAAAACTTAGCTGAAACATCAGGCTTGTTTTGTTTGAGAAAATCTTGGAAACAAAATAAAGGAGAAAAACATGCCATCAATCTGCCCAAAAACCCTAAGAAGCCAGCGAGGGAAATGGCCTCCTTCGAGAAATGTTGCTCATAATCTCCTACATTCTGTGTCTTAAAGTGGTTGGTTACACATAAAGTTGGATATTCTATATGTCGTTTCTATGAGATTCTAAATGTGCCTTTCCATGCTATGATACGTAGGATGTAGTCCTCCTTTGACCAAAGTTGATTGTGTATAGGTCATTGTTTTATATGTGAATTGTGACTCAACACATATACATTTCAAAATACACACATTTCTAGCTGTGTCCTTGTTCTCTGGATTGTTTAGGGTTGCCGTGTCTGGGACCCTTGTTTCTGTCAGACCATGACACTTGTGTCCGTTTCTATTGATCATAGTTTCCCTGTGTAACCATTGAAATTTTATTGAGCAATTTTTCAAAAAAACTTATTATTTAAAATAATTTCAAAAATAGACCCCATCGAAAAATATTTCTAAGAATGACCTTCTGACAACGCCACGTCAGCGCTGGCCGCCAGCGTGGCGCTGATGCTGCCAGGGGCAGTTTTTGGTCGATCGGGGTTGCCAGCCCTGGGCGAACCAATACTTTTTTCGCGCGGTGTTTGGTCGACCGGGGTTGCCAACCTCGGGCGATCAAGATTTTTTTTCACCGTGTTTGGTCGACCGGGGTTGCCAACTCTGGGCGATCATACATATTAAGTTTTGAGCTTAATCGGGTTGGCAATCCCGGCCAAGCAAGACTTGGTAATAATCTGCTCATTTTGACTCCAGTGTGCATGCAAGACAAAAATAAAAAAAAGATGTTTGTTGGTCGGCCGGGATTGCCAACCTCGACCGAGCAAATACAATGCAAAAATAAAAAAAATGTTCACCGGAGTTGTCAACCACGGTTGAAACAAACTGCCCACCCCCGCCCCCAACCCCCCCCCCCCCCCCCCCCCCCCCCCCCCCCCCCCCCCCCCCCGCCCCCGCCCGCCAGTGCCACCGTCACGCTGGCGGTTAAGACTGACGGGCGTGTCAGAGGGACATTTTTAGAAATATTTTTGAAGGAGGTCTATTTTTAAAATTATTTTTTAAAGAAGTGTTTTCTGAAAAATTGCCCAATTTTATTTCTGTTCTTTTTGTATAAAATACCTTGGATTTTACAGACCACGACAGACTCATGTTGACAGACTCATGTCCAAATAGTCTGGAGGTTAGCATGTCAATTGACAAGTAAATCACATGGTTAAGATATGAAACTTGGGTGACCTAGCGGATGTAGCAACTGTCTCAAAGTGGCCCAGTTCATGTGATTCATCTCATACAGCAAAAAATGTGGCTTGCAATGGGCATGTAGAGGAATTTATCCTTGAATATTGTATATCGAGTACAAAAGATGGGTGCGTTGCCTTAGGCCCCACTTAAAATTAGGTGATGTAGAACATGACAGAGAAGAAGATAAGGATGGAGAGAAAATTAGAATTTAAAAAGATAAACATGAATTTTGGCTTTACCATCAAGGAGGTGTCTCTCTCTACACATCATCATGCAAAAGATTCAATTTGAAAAGTATATCAGCATGCTAATCTAGGTTTCATTAAATCAAATCATCATAGTCTCCTTACTCAAATATAACTTTTGGTTTTATATAGGCTCACACGCTAAAACTTTTCTCAACATCACACACGTGGGACTAAGACGCTAAATAAACAACTAAAACAATTATAACTAAAGATACTAAAGTAATCCCTTATCATTCTCCCTAGCTAGAAAGCATTCATCTTCGGTGAATTTAGTGGTAACAGATAGCGGACACGATTGGGTAGAATTGAACCATATCTCACATGAATCTTCTTAATCAGGCCAAAGAGATGGTCGCAGGGAATCACGGCGAAACCAGGGTGGTGGAGGAGGAGCTAGTCTCCATGACGAGCCAGCTGCAAGTGACGATAGCTCGAGTAAGGTACAGACTGGAATTAGAGGTGAATCATCCCTGTTGAAAACTGATATGATACCAAGATCCTATGGGACGTCTCGTCGGTAATGACAACAATTCTCTTTAGAACTTTAGAGGAACGTGTACATCGAATGTGCTCCTCCCTCACAACTCCAGGGTGACTTGTAACAATCACCTCAATCTCAATTGCAAACTCCTGCAATACACTGGACATACACAAAATCTTTAGTTATCATTGCAATTTGCTAACTGTCTAGTGATATCATCAAATGTAACAGGCAAATGCAATGCAGTAGATACTCTAGGCATAACTCCTGAAGGTAAGGAGAGGGGATATATAGGATGCTTAGGGAGAAGTGCAACAAACTCTGTTAGTAAGAGACTAGAGTTAAGACAAATCTCAAAACACCAACTAAAAAAAAAACGCCAGAAACTACCCGGTGGATCACTGAGGAACTCTAAAGACCGATTAGAAAGAGGATAGTAAAGAGTAGTCACTGTAGATTCAACCTTTGGCCCACGCTCAGTATCACTAGTATCATTATCACGACTATGGACATCAGTAGGTATATGTATGGTGGACTTGACTCACACATCTGCGTCGTCACTGGTACCCTCAGAAAATTCATGGACCTCATCAAGGATTGGGGTCAATAACACTAGTGGCTTCGGGAGAAATGTAAACATTCTCAACAATCTTCGAATCGTCAACATTATCTTTAGGCACAATATCAACAGGTCGACTCTCAAGTCGTGATTCCATCCTCTTTATGGTTGAAGTGCAGCCTCGAGCAAACCTAAAAAGTTGATCGAACTTATCTTCTAGGAGACGGTTCCTATCAGACTTGGGGATGTATTTGTCACGACCCGATGTCCAAAACTAAAGACAAAGGGCACATGATGAAGGTTGGCGAGACATTTATAGGAGCGAACTAGCCCGTGTAGAGGGCTAAGCCCAACTAAGCTGTACATGTAAACCAGTTGCAACAATATTAATACATATACCAAATGCATTTATGATAAGGAACAATTAATCAAATTTTAAGATGAATTAAATGGCCAACGAAGGGTCCAACAAAACGAAACAAAATATCCAGGTCCCAAAGGGCCATCAATGTATCATTACTAGAGTACAAATAAATCAGAGTAGCAACACATAAACTCTCACATAAATCAAAAGAAACAATTAGTATCAAGATTAGGAAAAATTGCAGTTGAAAGTCATGGTTACTGGTGCTCAACTGGATCCTCATAGATAGCTTCGTCTCCCTCCGCAAGATACCCTATACAATCTGTATGACCTAAGCAATGGAAACCCAGGGGAGTCAAAATCTCTCAACAAGCATGTAAAACAAAGAAAAGGTCACGTGTAGATTACGTGTATGCTTATTACAATACTACAATAAAAATGCTGGATAAGAAATATCATGAATAAAACTGTAAATAGAAGATATCTTATCACTGTAAAAGAAATAGCTAATACTCAAGGATGTATAGCCTTGCGTATGTCTCTAATCTTGTTAATTATTATTAACCTAACTAATGTGGTACTTAGTTGTGTCACATATCATAACTATTTTCTCACATATCAAACAATGTCATTGTTTGTTGCAACTGCTTGATAATGAAGTGCGTGTGTTTTAGATGGGTCTCGTGCATGCCTGGGCCATGGTCCAACTCTCCTGGCGCTGAATTAGGACGGACCACAAGGCCCTAATAACTGATAATTAAGATTACAACCCACTAAGAAATAACTGGTGTGAAGCTGTAATCCGGGCAAAGCCCAATACTGAATAACTGATAAGTAGGTAATAAGTACTATCTTGGTTCCCCACGGTGGAACTCAACTTCGGTTAACTTTCTTAAGTCTTTTTCAAAATACACGACTTGCATTATTAGGCAATTACTTTTTTTTTCTCGGGTTGTAATTTTTTATTAATATATCAAATATGCGAACCATTATTAAATATAGTAGTGGCTGTACATTTTTAACTGCTGCTGGTCTCTCTAATCACTGAGATTAGTTAATTAAGAATAAACCATGAAGTGAAGTCCACGAATATTCTCACGATCAAACTAATCTATTTCGAATAAAGAAATTTAGTCATTGAAATTTAATATTAGGTAGATGCTAGAAAGTGAGTAAACCATTTAAATAATTAAACCTTAAAAAAATAATTTATTATATAAACAATTTAAATATCTAAACATTGAATAAAAACACTCGCTAATATCTTTATCTATGCTTTTCCAATTTATATATTTTTGAAGAGATAAAACAATCACGTTAAGTAAATAAATAAACTGTCACAATAAAATCATATTTTATGTAAACAAAATTTAAAACACTCACCGAGTTTTTAAATCAAGATGGCTTACAATTTTCTAAATAGTAGGAATTTAAATAAACAATTTAATAATTAACAATAAATCGAATAATTTACCAAATATGCATATTATCAATAATAAAACATAATTTATTTAAAAAAAAATGAAGACACTCACTTGCACGTGGCATGAATAAAATTAAAAAGACCGGGGAGGAGAAAAAAAGAACAACCCGAGTACACACATGCCACTCACAATGCATGAAAATAACTATCAACATTTAACCAAACCTGGTCCTAAACTGATTTTTCTAAATAAATTATAATAATTATGTTGTTCAGAGTGAAGCATGCACTTGTGATAGGAAAATTGTTGAAAGACACTGGTCATGAAAATCCACCATCCCATGAAGGACCAATTAAGTACAAGATTTGTATTGCAGCAATGTATGACAGATACGGTTACCGTTTGCTAGACTTTTGTTTTTGCTAAATAAAACTTATAGGCGCACACATTACAAGTCAATTTAAAATCAGATCGATCACGAATACAAATTAAACACAGAATCAATCACAAGAAAAATGCTAACGATAAAACAAAGCTGCTGATCCATCCAAATCAGTAGAGAAAAAAATATGCTTGCATGCTGTATCAAGTTCAGAAAAAGTTCTTAAAATAAATCCATGGAAAAACCTAGCTAATAGAGAACAAAACTCCTATGATGGACCAAAGGTGCTCGTGAGACTTTTATTCTTGTAATCTAGCTAACTATATGTAGCACTGAGTAAATTATGTTATAATAACTTTGCCATTACATTAGATATTTGGTTTCATTGGGGAAGATTAACTACTTCAGCCCTGAAAAATCTGCTACTGAGACTACATCGTAAGGGGCATATAAGTATGCTTATTATGAACAGTCTAATGTCCTACTGGATTTTGCTATAGGCCGAGCTAACTTCAGAGCTTGAATAGAAATAACTTGAGTAACCTTATGAAATGACAAATCCAAACAAAGATTGAACGGGACCAGGCTCAATCATGTACAGCTATTTTCAACCACAGCCCATCAGAGGACATGAAAGTCAGTGTACATCTATGCAAACAGTATGGAAATTATGCTTGCTTTTGCGAGGTTTCGAAAGGGGAGAAGAAGACGAGACGAAGATCACGTTGAAATCGGACGGAAGCGTCTCCGACGGCCGGCAAGTCTCTCCACTTCAACCCTAATCTTTCAGGTGTTCCCAACAGTAAACAATGACTGGACTATTTAAGAAACAAAGAGAAAGGGTTTAGTCATTAATCTCGAATTAAAGTCTAAACGATCAAAATACCTTTACCAGAAAAAGTTTTCAGAATAATATGAAAAAATTCCAAAAATCTGAAAAAATTATAAGGATCAAAAAGTTCAGCTACACTGAAACTACGTCAAAATAGAAATGAGCGTGTCGGAATCACGTGATTTTTTATTGGTAGTCTAATTAGAGTGGGTATATCAAGATAAACGGTTCAGATCATCGATGAGGGGGGTAATTTGGGAGTTCGCACGAAGCATTTGATGAGCCCAGTGCTCAATGGAATATTTTCATGTGTGTGTAGAGAGAGATTTTTGTCCTTCCAAAAGGATTTGAGTCCGAATCCTTCCAACTCAAATACAACCCCCTGGCATTCGAATACAAGATCCACTCTGTTGAAGTTAATTTATATTATTTCAAGTATGTATAAAACAGTATGTATAAACCAAAAATCAATTGTTTTGAATACTTAAACATCCATCAAGCGGCGCAAAATGGATGACCGAAAGTAGTGAGTTAGTTAAAGCTGTCTTTAGACATACAAATTCTCGATCCGGCCATTATATTATGATCTAAACATTTGAAAACCCCTATAAACTAATTTTTGTTAGGTTTCAAATGTTATACACCGTTAAACTAACCAACTCACTATTTAGGCCGTCCGTCTTTCTCCTACTTGATGCATGGGCAAAAAATATTCAAAACACTTGATTTTGAGTTTATAAATACTTGAAATAATATAGATCAACTTCAGCGGAGTGGATCTTGTATTCGAATGTCAGGGGGTCGTATTTGAGTTGGAAGAATTCGAGCTCAAATCCTTGTGGAAGGACACAAGTCTTTATATATATATATATATATATATATATATATATTATTATATATATATTATATATATATATATAAAGACTTGTGTCCTTCCACAAGGATTTGAGCTCGAATTCTTCCAACTCAAATACGACCCCCTGACATTCGAATACAAGATCCACTACGCTGAAGTTGATCTATATTATTTCAGTAACTAAAATCAAAAATCAAGTTTTTTGAATACATTTTGCTCATCCACCAAGCGGCGCAAAATGGACGGCCGAAAGTAGTAAGGTAGTTAGATCTATGTCTTTAGACATATAAATTCTCAATCCGGTCATTTGATCATGATCTAAACTTTTAGAACCCACTACAAATCAATTTTTGTTAGGTTTCAAATGTTCTGCACCGTTAAACTAACCAACTTACTATTTAGCCCGTCCGTTTTCCCCTACTTGATGCATGGGCAAAAAGTATTTAAAATACTTGATTTTTGATTTATAGATACTTGACATAATATAGATCTAATTCAATGGAATGGATCTTATATTCGAATGTCGCAGGATTGTATTTGAATGGGAAGGATTCAGTCTCGAATCCTTCCGAGTCTCTCTATCTCTCTCTCTCTCTCTTCCGGAATGACACAAGTTTCCAGAATGACACAAGTTTCTCTCTATCGGCTGATATACATATTTCTGGGTAGTCACCAGCTGAGAGAGTTCCTTAGCTGACGGTGACGTGACCCAATCTATGCCACATATCGGTGGCAGAGTGTAGGTGCTAAAAAAACTCAAAAAATCTCACCTAAAAAAACCGTCAATCAAGTTGACCAAAATACCCCTATTTTTACTTCTAACCTAGCAAAACCTCATCCACAACAAAATTTTACCGAAAAATTGTAATTTATAGAAAAATTTCCGTTAAATTTATTTGCAGTTATAATTTTCCTATTCACCTACATCGAAAATATAAAGAGGAAAAAATTGGATCAAGATGATGAGCAAAAAAAACAGCAATAAAAGGTAAAAAACATGCGTGAAAGCTAAAAAATTGGTTGTAACATATAGTTTTTTTATTGTTTATTTTTGCGTTATTTTCAATTCATATAGGTTTAATAAAAGAAACAAAATGAACAGAAAAATAAAATTTGATGTGAGGCAGCCATATATTTTTTTTTGTATTACAAGTGTACACTGTAAAAAATAATGAAATACATTGGTTAATGATTTATTTTTCATAAATTTTATAAATCAGATATTTTCGTAACTGTCACAATATTTGCAGATTGTTTGAATAATATTTCATGCAATTTTTAATGAACTGTAACTTGTAAATCACCTAGGGGGGTGAATAGGTGATATTGCTAATCTATAAACTAAATGAGCTAAATGCGGAAGCTTAAAACAAATTTGCAATACACTTAGTACAACACACAAGTATAGCCGAATTCCTCGTGAAGGGCTCTGGACTAACTCCTCTTGATTCCCCTAGATATGAGTTGAGGTGCTATATGAAGCTCTTGTGGTTAAGTACAAGTGAGGCACACACAAACAACCAAGCATATAAGATGAATAAGCAATATGAATAAATGCAAGGCACACACAAGCAAATATGATATGATGCTAAGAATGATGCTTTGCACAATATAAAGAGAGAGGGTTAGAGAGACAATGGATCAAACGCTAACAACAAGATATGTTTCGAGGTTCGAGCCCCTAGCTCTATATCCCCGCCGTCACCGAGAAGGATTTACAATCCACTATCTCCCACTGAGGGAACCTCCACCGAGGAGGATTTGTACAACAGTAGGAGTACCGAACTCCTCTCTCAAACACCGCCTCACAACCGAGGGGTAGGCCCGTAGCAAACAACCACAAACACCTCTACCGAAGAGGGTTACAACCAATCTCCACCTCTCACTAGAGGGAGCAAACACAAGTCTCAACCTCTACCAAAGAGGGAGCAAACCAATCACCCGATCAACCTCTACCAAAGAGGGATACAACAAAGGCAAGGGTGTTAACAACAAGTGGTTCCAAAGACCACAACTATCTCTTTCCACAAAACAAAGATCCTATATAATAGGATAGAAGATATAGCTCAAGTGTGAAAAAACAAAGTGTTTTGATCAAAGAAAATCTCTTGGGAAAATACCAAATTATATAGAAATTAAGAACAAGAAACTAATTCCCAAAAACCTATTTTCTTTGAAAAATGACAAAACACTTTAAACAAATAAGATGAATCTTTTGGCACTTAAAACTCTTTTTGAAAACTTATAAAATACTTCAGAAAAGTAGAATTTTTGCTCTTGAAAATCTTAGCTAAAACCCCAAGAAATGGGGTATATATAGGCCAAAACAGAAACTAGCCGTTAGGCTGATCTGGCAGCCTGACAGGCCTAGCCGGCTGACCGCCAACGGTCAGAAATGTGACCGTTGGGGTAACCCGGTCGACCGCACGGCCGACCCCGCCCAGATACAGAGAACAGACTCTCTGATCCGGTCGGCCGCTCGGCCGACCGCCCAGACACAAAGAGCAAAGCTCTCTGGTCCGGTCGGCCGCCTGGCCGACCGTCCCTGTGACTGCCAACGTGCACAAGCCTGTGCACGTCGGTCGACCGCAAGGGTCGACCGGCCTTTGGTGCGGTCGACCCGTGCGTCGACCGACCTGGCCTGTCAGCCACATTCCTGGGTCAGAAACACATGTTAAAAATATTTCTAAAAATCTTTTAAGTTTTATAAAAATACCCAAAAAATATTTTATCATTTTTTATTGATATATAAACATGTGATAAAAAGTTTAGCTCAAATATCAAGCATATGAAACCATTTTTGTGTTTTAACATTTTTACCAAAAATCAAAACTTGTATTTTATCAAACTTGAATTTTCAATAGGAAAACTGATTTTTCCTAAAACTCATGAATAGACATATCAAAATAAGTTTGTTTAAGATATGAAGTATGTATGTATATTGAACACATCTAATATACATAAAAATTAAACTTGTTTTTGAACAACTATTCATGAAAAACAAATATTGGTTAAACCAAAAACCGAAAAACCAATATCCAAACATAAAACGTGTGTGTTTGTGCACTTGAGCATATCAACTATACTAAGCTTTACAAATGGGATCTAAACACTCTAAACACTAGGATACCTAAGTCTTCTTGACGATCTTTCATCTTCAAGTCGACTCGGTCCAAACACCGTGATCCAACGATCATGGCTATGTATCATCATGACGCTCGGGCTCGGGAATCACCAAGTGAAGGCTTCCAAACTCCTCTTTTTGAAGCAATCACCAACTAATATCTTGATCAATGATCTGTAACTAAAATCACAAGATAATTAGTAAACATAACTACATGATTAATCATCATCAAACTAGAGAGGAAGGCCTCCGGGCCACATAACTATGGTCGGACTTGGTACTAAGAAATTTTTTTTCTCAATGTATATGATAAATGGGACCAAGGTCGCAGTACACATACATTCAAAAATATAATCAAAAATATATTAGCATTGCGACTATGGTCGCAGTCATAGTATAAGAAAACTTCCAATCTTATATCACGAGTGCGTCCCTAACCGCAGACCTTTTTGCAGTGCGACTATGGTCGCAATCTTAATATAACATAACTTTCAATCTTATATCACGACTACGACCTTAGTCGTATTCCTTATTCACATAGAAATAATAGACAAAATATGCTATTGTTAAGCACTGCAACCATAATCGCAGTCCTTATTCGTATAACATATGTAACAGAATTTTGATCATTTATAAAATGCAACAAAAGTCGCAGTCCTAATAACGATCAGATTAACAAAGTAGATTAGTCCTGTAACCGTGAGAGCAGTCTGCATATATAATTTTTTATAAAATACTATATTAATTGAAGTAATTAATATCCTATCTACCGTGATATAACAACAGTCTCAAAAAAAGAGGTGCACTAAAATTAATCTCCATAAAGGAAAGATGTACACCTTACGAAATCTAAAAATATAGGGAAAACATTCTATAAAAACCTAATTTGTAGTCACATAATAAACCTCTAGGAAAAAAGGAAACTTTTTGGATTTTCCCGCCATAACTGCTTCAATTAAATATTTAATTTCTTTTTATCACTTATTCAAATACTCAACCATCACCTATAACACTTATTATTACTATTCATGTAGTTTCAATGTATTGACCTTTTTATTGTGCTTGTAACTAATATATTATAAATATTTCATATCTATAAATGATATTTGTACTCTCTTTTTTCAATTTGATTTTTAACCTTCCTGAAACAATTCATTCTTGAATCATGTCTTCCCCATCTTCTTCCTCTGAATATTCAGATTTTAACTTCAATCATTTTCCTACCGGTCCTCGTTTTTCAGGGGAGTCTAGTGAATCTAATAGCAGTCTTGACTTCACTTCTTTTTGACTATCTCACTATATCAAATAATGTTTTATTTGATCCTCCTCTTCATGAGGATGATGAAGTTTCCATGGGGCATAGTGAGGAGGAACTTATTCCTCTGCCACTTTACAAAGACATGCTTGATGAAAGCATGTCCTCTGATCCTAAAAGCGCTCTTTCCTTAAGCATATCATCTGAAGGTTCTTTTCGACACAGATCGGAGGAAGAGCTTGATACAGATGATCCATTCTGAGAGTTTATCAACGAACTAAAGTACCCTCAAAAAGAGTAAGAAAGCGAAGAAGGCAGCGAGCTGGTCGACGAGGGAGAAGATGAAGAAAGAAATAATGAACACGAAGACGAGAAGAATGAAGACGAATATGCTTATGATGGTGATGACGATGAGAACTAGGATTTCTGGTCTTCTGATATTCACCTTATTTTTGTCTTCTTTTAAGAGATTTTAATGCTCTTTTTTGTAAGGCCTCTTTCTGACCATATTATGTTATAAATAAAATTTATTTCTTTCTGAAAAATGATCTTTTATATTTTTAAAAGATATGTAAAATATGTTTCTTTCATGCATCGCAGTAATTACAGAACCTCTAAGTGGTTTTATAAATACTGCTACCATGGTCGTGGACCTAATATATTGCATGATTATCCTACGATAAGAAATATAATGATTTGCTATAGAAAAAAGTAAGTCTTTTATTAAGAAGTTAACTATGATCGCGCTCTGTGATTATAAATAAAAAGTTATTAGTTTTGCATCTCGACTGCGACCATGGTCGCAGTACTCTAATAATAATTACTCTCAATTAAGAAAACTGCGATTATAGTTGCAATCAATAATTAACTAATTGATACATGAAACTACGATCATGGTCGCAGTCCTAACAAAAACAGTTTGATCGCTGCAAATTTAATCAAGTTAAAAACTGCGACCATGGTCGCAGTCTAAAGTTAACTATATAAACAGATGATATTGCGATCATAATCGTAATCTTCTCAAATCAGTATATTTCATTCTATATCACAAATTAAAAAACTGCGACTACGGATGCAGTGTGTAACACAAATACAAAGTTCTTCTCATGCGTGAAAAAGAGACAACAACCACAGTGAAGAATAAATATATAAAATCATAAGTAAACTACGAATATAGTCGCAGTTCTTATTCGCCATTTTTACATTTAACCTAGCGAAAACTCATCCACAACATACTATCCACAACGTGCTATCGTTAACGTAGCACAAAACTCATCCACAAATAACTTCATAAGAAGGCCTCCGTGACTTATCTATTCCTTTTTTTCTCGTGCCAAAACCTCTGTTCCTTACACAAGCATTATAGAAGTTGTATGCTTCATCATTTGTTACAAATTGCTGTCCTAAAAAAATAACTACGCTTTCAGATATTTCTCCATGTAAATTCATTTCCTACCGAAATAAATATTGAATTAAATCAAAAGAGATAATTGAAAATAAAACATTTGAAATATAATATTTAAAGACTGTGAATAAGATTGCAGTTATAAAGATAACTGTGAAATTATTGACTAAAAAATATGACCGTAGTCGCATCTTTCAGGATGTCTATAAATATTACAACAAAATGTTCTGCGACCTTTGTCGCAGTCCTTAATATTTTAAAGGACTGCGGAAAAGGTCGCATATCTGATGTAATTACAGACTGCGACTAAGGTCGCAGTTATAAAGAAAACTGTGATATTAATTATTAATAATAGCGACTGTAGTCGCACCCTTTAGGATGCCTATAAATATCATAAAAAAATATTTTATTAAATACTGCGATCTTTGTTGTTGTCCTTAAAAATTTAATGATCATAAGATAAAACATGAACTTTAATAAATTAAAAGATTGCGACAAAAGTCGCACATCTAACATAATTAAAGACTGCGACTAAGGTCAAAATTACAAAAATAAGTATGACATTATTAATTAAAAAACTGCGACCTTAGTCGCATTTGTTCTATAAAACTTAAACTAGGTCGCAGTATCATCTAGGTTACCTAAAATTTTTTTCAGATGAAACATTGCGAAAAATAAAAAATAAATAAATAAGGAAAAAACAAACCTGCTCCCGCTATTTTTAGAAAGACATTCTTTGCAAAACTCAAATCTATATCTGACAGCGCGTGGAACTAGAAAAAGGGAGAAAATAATGATAAACAATATAGATCTACTATTATTTACTGCATGGGCATTTGGTAATTTCAGTTGTTCCTATAAGCGAGTTGTCCTTTAAGATTGTAGAATATTGTGGCTAATAATGTGCCACGTCACCGCCAGCTGAGAGGAACTCTCAGCTGTCGGCTGATATACATATTTTTGTGTGTACACACACATACATATATATAGAGAGAGACTTGTGTCCTTTCAAAAGGATTTGAGGCTGAATCCTTCTCACTCAAATACCAACATCTGACATTCGAATACAAAATTCACTCCGTTGAAGTTTATCTATATTATTTCAAGTATCTATAAAACAAAAATCAAGTGTTTTGAATACTTTTTTGCTCATGCATCAAGTAGGGGAATAAGAGACGACCTAAATAGTGAGTTGATTAGTTTAACAGTGTAGAATATTTGAAACATAACAAAATTGGTTTGTAGGGGTTTTTAAATGTTTAGATCATAATCAAATGGCCGGATCGAGAATTTGTATGTCTAAGATATAGATCTAACGAACTCACTACTTTCGGCCGTCTATTTTGCACCGCTTGATGGATGAGTAAAAAATATTCAAAAAACTTGATTTTGATTTATACATACTTGAAAATAATATAGATCAATTTCAACAGAGTGGATCTTATCGGAGGGTTGTATTTGAGTTGGAAGGATTCAGGCTCAAATCTTTTTGGTAGTTACACTAAAAGCATCCATATTTTTACTGAATAGATGAAGGTAATCATAACTTTTTTTTTTTTTTTGGGGTGTGTGTGTTACTGATAACTCCATGTCTGTCAAATTTCTTTTGAGAGGAAGGATCATGTCAGCTTTCAATTGGCTTGCTCCCTCGATGTGTATATTTTGTCTAGACTCAGTGAAGGTCGGATGTGTATAAGTTGGCATTTCATGACCCCATCTCTTTTGGAGCTTTGTTAAACAAGTCAGCTGAATTTATTGGAGCATTGCTCAAGTTTCCCATTCAAGATTTCATTGAGTTCTTGACATTCATTACATTTATTTCTTTTTTTCTTCTCTGCTGGTGATGATGAAAGGTCATGATATTACACAAAATAACGAATTAAGGTAAGGTTTATTGCCATATCAGCACCAGAATATTTTTTAAATTTCATAGTAATCCTTGAAATCTTCATATTTTCAAATCGACATCCCGAATTTTAAGTTTGGACAAAAATACCCTCAATTCTTAGTTTTTTTTTTATAAACTAGAATATTCTTGAAATATTCACTTTTTAAATTCAAATATTCTAAATAATATGTAAACTTACCATTATATCCCCATCTCTTTCTTCTATTTTTCTTTCAACAAAGCCACTCTCTCTGTGCTGTTACTGTTGGCGACTGCTGCCGACAGCTGCTTGCTACAACACCGCCGCTGCAGCCTGCCAGCTGCCTGCTACTACTGCTGGTGGGGTGGCCGGGGATGCTGAATGAGAGAGAGAGAGTGAAAGAAAGGGGGAATTTTATTAAATTTGAGGGGTAGAATAGTAATTTTTTTTACCTCCATTACAAAACAGACAGCTAATGGAAAGAGGTGTTTTATCCAAACTTATAAGATTCGAAGTGTTGATTTGAAAATATGAAGATTTCGGGATTACTGTGAAATTTAAAAAGGATTTTGGGTGACCATGTGACAATAACCCTTGAGATTTTATCTCTCTTTCCTTCAAACCTTTTTCTCTTTTTCCAATTTTGTTATTCCATCAACACAGTAGCAAATGTTTAAATGTAACATGTGTATCGCAGGTGCCGAAAATCTAACTGTAATTATAAGTTTATAAAAAAAAAAGAAGCAAATTTGCTACCCATTCAAGTTTCAATGATAACATTACATAGGACATTCAGTTTGGCCCTTCTGCAAGGCCAACAACCTCTTCTACAGATTCCTCTGTGTTCTGCAACAGCAACAAGCACAAGCATGCAAACCAATGAAGAAGATTCCAATTTCCCATGGCAGCAAATACAAGAAAAAAAAATAAGAAACTTACACATTAATTTTCTTCATAATTTTATCTGAAATTGCTTGCACATCAGTTTCCAATATTATTACCAGAAGTACTCATCATCATCATCGATCTAAACTCTTCAAAATCCACGAGCCCATCTCCATTCTTATCGACTGCCCTATCATGAGCCTGCACTGCCTCAGGCTGCACTTGCAGTGCCCGAGCCCAACAAGAACTCTCCTTATCTCCTCGGCCGATATGAACCCGTTGTTATCAACATCGAACACTCGAAACGCCTCCATCAGGTCTTCATTGTCATTTTGGCCTTGGAACACATGCAAGAACTCATCGAAATCGATGAACCCGTCCTCGTTCTGATCTGCCTCTCTGACTATCTGCTCGGCTTCACGGCCCACAGTCGATTTCTCGTGTCCGAGGCCTAAAAGCAATTTTCCGAGCTCGAGGGAGGAGATCTTGCCGTCGCCGTTGAAGTCCATGAAATTGAACACTTGCTTGAGTTGCTTGCGCGCCTCCATGGACGCAAAGGATTAGAGGAGAGGTAGCTCTTTTTGGGCTTGGGAATGGACTTGAGCTTGTGAAAGAAAACCCTCAACCATGAGAGATGAAGCTTAACCATTGAAGCGAGACAGAGAGCTCATGCAACAGTTTGTACACAATTATAGTAGTACTCACATTGGCTAGCTAGATTGTTTTTGTTGAAGAGAGACACATGGGGAGTGTGAATTTTGACCGTGTGGCCACTCTTAAGCTTTGGAGTTATAGCATTGAGACAAAGGGTGATGATTAATAGAGGAGGGAAGGAGAGATGCATGAACGTTTTGGTCTTGTGATAGCAAAATAAAGCGTTTTTGTCACATTTCTTTCATTGTGAGGCAACTGGCACGTTTTTTGTCACATTTCTTTGATTATGGCAGGTAAAAGAATCCATATGTTTACTGAATAGACGAAGGTAATTATAACCAAGTCACTGGTTTAATCCATACTTTTACTGAATAAACGAGACTAATTATAACTAAGTCGCTGGTTTAATGATGTCTTCAACACGGGACGGTTTGCATTTTAAATTTGGGACTTTGCGAGTAAGAGAGTCGATACACACCGAGTTAGAATGCAAATCTTCCAATTTTTTTTATATAAAAAAATTTACTTATTGATATCTCCAAGTCTGTCAAATTTCTTTTGAGAGAAAGGAAAGGGTCTCAAACTCGAAAGCTCCATATCTATCATATAGATATGGCTCCAAAATTCCTGTAGTGTTTCATTAATTGTGAATGTGTTCTTTGCTTGTCACCGTCCACGTGTCTCGTGTCGAAGAGTGAGGGCACATTGGCTTGCTCTCTCGATGTGTATATTTTGTCTAGACTCAGTGAAGGTTGTATGTGCTTAAGTTGGCATTTCATGAGCCAATCTCTTCTGGGTTTTGTTGAACAAGTAAACTGAATTATTGGAGCATGGCTCAAGTTTCCCATTCAAGATTTCATTGTGTCCTTGACATTCGTTAGATTTTTGTCCCCCTTCTTGACATTGATTTTAGCCCTTCTGCAAGGCCAACAACCTCTTCTACACGGTCCTCTTGTGTTCTGCAACACCAACAAATTGGTTTGTTCTGTACTCGCAAAGAAACTAACGTTCAAAACATCCGCGTGAAACTTACACTTAACACGGAACATTTCAGTGGTCACAGAAACAAAGCCATAAAACACAAGCATGCAAACCAATGAAGAAGAAGATTCCAATTTCCCAAGGCAGCAAATACAAGAAATTTATTTTAGAAACTTACACATTAGTTTTCTTCATAATTTTGTTAGATGTTTTGTATAATTTTTTTTTTTTTTTCAAAACATGAAAGAGTTTTCAAGTATATATAAATACACACACATATGGAGCTGATCCCCTAAGAACCGTTCTCATGAATTTCTGTAAGAACTTTCACGTAGGTGGTCGGATCTGATAGATCAAATCAAACAAAACTAGATCTCTATCATATCCGACGTTACAGATAAAAGTTCTCACAGAAATCCGTGAGAACGGTTCTTAGGGGATCAACTCACTATATATATATATATATATATATATTATATATATATATATATATATATATATATATATATATATATATATAAAATTTAAATAGCCCATTGTAAGATTTTATTTTGCCACACTAAAGTCATGGGTTCAAAGCTTGGGAGAATACTTTTTCTCTAATTAAGTTCTCATAAGTACAAACTACTTGTATTTGTGCTGCGTCTAGTTAATGCAGTCAATACTTGTGGTCTCCCTTGAATGAACCTGGACAAGTCTCTTAAACTGAATTTAGTGAACCTAGGCAAGTCTTTTGGGCTGCATTCATTAAAAGATAGTGGCCCTTAAACAAGATTCAACAAATCAGGAGTCCTATCCAGAAAACCAAATAACAAACAGTTGGTTAGTTTTTGTCTATAGTCTATTTTTCTTTGTTCAAATATTCTTGAAGTAATATCTTAGTCAGCTATGGACTCTACTAAGACTATTGGAGTGGATTACCTGAAGCTCGGGAAATTGATGGAACAAACTTCAATGCTTGACATCGAAAAGTGATATTTGAGATGCATCTCCTAAAAAATTATTATGTTATTTAAGAAGAGAAACCTGACTTTGAAGAGGGCTTAGAGACTGAAACCTCGTGAGAATGAGATGACCACTTCTGCAGGAGCTCCCTCCTCAATTGGCTCTCTGATCATCTTACAGATGTCTACTCCAACAAGCCCTCTGCAAAGGATATCTGAAATGCTCTAGAGGACCAGTACAAGGACGAGAAGAAGCTCTCCAAATCTCATCTAATTAATAAGTTTTTAGATTTTAGATTTGAGAATGATACTGAAGTTTTGTCTCATTTCAAGGAGCTTGAAAAGCTCGTAATGAAGCTGAGAATGAGAAGATCACCCTTTACAACACTTTCATCTCTGGCGCCATTGTCAACAAACTTCCTCCCTCATGGATGATATTCTCCACTAATATTCGTAGAAGGAAGAAGCAGTGTCGCTCTCCGACCTAAGAGTTTCATACAGATTAAAGACGAGATTAGGACTCGAGCAAAGAATGAGCTATTTGTCAAGTAGAAGACATCGGCTAACATAGTGGCTTCCAAGTCCAACAAAGATTTTTTCAAAAGAAAAAAAAGTCCAATAAGAATAATTAGAATCCGAAGAACCTGACGTACAAAAGAAAGAGTTCAAGACGACTGGCATGTACTTTAACTACAGCAAGTAAAGTCATTTTGCTAAGGCCTGTAAAGTACCAAAGAAGAAAGAGAAGGATGAGGACCACATGTCAACTAGATCAATAACTTTGCTCCTATGCTCTTTCAGGTGACATCTCCTCCCATAACTCTGATTAGTGGATACGTGTGCTACATGTCTTGTCTGCTCCAATAAGATCTCTTCTTCACCTATATTGCTGCAAAGAAGAATGTGCTAATGGATGACCGTTCTACTGTTGTTGTGCTTGGAACCAGGATCGTGGTGTTGACTCTTACTTTAGGGAAGACCCCCACCTTGAAGAATGTGAAACATGTCCCATCAATTTCCAAGTACTTAGTCTCTGGGAGCCTACTATGTAATGCAGGAATGAGGCTCGATTTTCAAGGCAGGAAGATTGTATTGTCTTACAAGAAGATATACTTTTGTAATGCTTACCGTACTGATGGCATGTATAACATAAGTAGCACCATACCTAACTCAGTTATCAATAAAATCTCTACTTCTGCGTACTCTTCTACTTTATAGCACAACAGATTAGGTCATGTAAACTATAGAAAAATATTCAGTATGAAAAAGATAGGCTTACTTTCTAGTTGTGGGGGTGATAAGCCTGGAAAGTATGGAGTCTGCATACATGCTTAGATCACAAGAAAGCATTTTCAAATGTTACAAAAAGCACAAACTTGCTCAATCTGTTTCATTCGGACACCTGTGACTTTAAGAGATTCGTGACTAGAGGTGGCATGAAGTACTTCATCACCTTCATCAACAACCATTCTCAATTCTGCCATGTGTACAAAAGATGAATTTTTAGGAAGTTCGTTGAGTTTCGAACTTAAGTGGAGAAGCAATTTGGGCGTCCAATAAGGAAGCTTAAAAGAGATATAGGTGGTGAGTACCGGCCGAAGGAAGCTGAAGCATACTTCAATGAGCATGGCATCATTGTAGAGACGATTGCTTCTTACTCCCCACAGTCCAATGAAATTGCAGAAAAAAAACTGCATACTCACTGAGATAGTAAACTCAATACTAACTACATTCGGTCTACCTACCTGCTGTTGAAGAGAGGCGTTGCTGACGGCTAACTGGATCCTGAACCTAGTACCTTACTCCAAATCAGATACTACTCCACATTAGCTATGGTGGGGATATTCGACTTTCCTGGATAATCTCAAAGTGTGAGGGTGTCTTGCATATAATATCAGAGGCCAAAGCTTGATTTTAAGACAAACAGATGCATGTTTCTTAGTTTTGCTAAAGATAGTGATGCCTGCAGATTTATGGATCTTGACACCAACTCCATCATCGAAGCTCAGGATGCAGAGTTCTTTCAGGATCAATTTATTTAGGATAAACGCTTATCACTCAAAGATGTACCTAAAAATGCTGAAAAGTCTATTACACTAGATGAACCATCCTCTCCAAAAGCTGTATTGATGCTGAAGAAGAAACTCCAAAAGCTGTAGAACTACCTTCCAAACGTATCAGAAAGTTAGACTTTGGAGATGACTTCATCACCTACAACGTAGAAGAAGATCCACAAACTTTTCAAGAAACAATGTACTCCAAATATGCTTTTCTCTAGAAGAAAGCCATAAATGACGAAACAGATTATTTGATCCAGAATTATACTTGATAATTGATCAATATACCAAAAGGTGCAAAGCCTATCAGCTGTAAGTAGATTTTCTAAAAAAAACTGTGACTTGATGGTATCATAGAAACATACAAGGCGAAACTAGTGGAATAAGGCTTCTCTCAGGGAAAGGTATTGACTTCTTTGATGTTTATGCATCATTTTGCAGAATACTATCATCAGGGTGCTGATTGCATGGATGGCCACACGAAGTTCATCATTCACCATATAGACGTGAAGACAACTTTTCTAAATGAAAATCTCACTGTTAATTTACATGGACAGACTAGAAGGACTTGATGTTCGTATCGATAAGGTATGCAAGCTAACAAAGTTTTTATATGATTTTAAGTAGGCTCCAAAACTCTGGCACAAGAAATTTGACAGGATTGTTCGTAGTAACGGGTATTAAGTCAGTGAATTTAACAAGTGTCTCTATATCAAAGTTGCTCAAGAAAAAGTAGTGGTGATTTGCCTTTATGTAGATGACATTCTTATCATCGGGACCAAATTGGAGATAGAGAAATCTACGAAGAAATTTCTTTTAGTCCAGTTCAACATGAAGGACCTTGAAGCTGCGGACGTGATTCTCACAATGAAGATCTTGTACACAAAAGATGGAAATGGATTGCTTCAATCACATTACATAGAAAATATGTTGAAGAAGTATAACTACTTCGACCTACCCCAGTTATCCATGCCATATGACTGCAACAAGAATCTTCGACCCAATACTGAAAGACCAATAAGGCAGCTAGAGTACTCAAGGATCATTAGGAGTCTTATGTACACAATGAACTGCACAAGATCACACATAGCATTCTCTGTTGGAATGTTAACAGATTTACAAGCAATTCTGGAAAGCCTTACTAGGATGTTGTTCAGAGAATGATGAGATACTTGAAGAGAATCATGGATCTGGGTCTGCTCTATACCAGATATTCAGCTATGATTAAAGGCTTCTCAGATGCAAGTTGGTGTTCGAAACCAGATGAGTGTAGATCTATTAGAGGTTTTTGTCTTCACCATGGGATGAGCTACCATTTCATGAAAGTCTAAGAAGCAAACTCTGATTGCACAATCATCCATCGAGTCTGAGTCTTTTGTATTAATTGTTGCAGGAGATGAGGCTAAGTGGCTTAACTATTTTCTTCGAGAGCTTTCACTGAAAGAATTGCAAGATGCAATTACCATCTATTTTGATAATCAAGAAACGAGTATTATAGCCGCAAACTTGCTATTCAATAAAAAGAAGTGACCATTCTTCTGAAGCATGGCTATTTGAATGAATGTATCTACTACAGTGTCATCTCGGTGTTTGACGTTCGATCTTCAAACAATGTTGCAAATCCTCTAACTAGAGACTTGAAAAAAGAATGAGTTGAAAAGACTTCCACTGGAATGAGTCTCAAATTATTGTAAGTCTTATGTACGTTTATCATTTATATCAAGTTATTAGTTCAAAGCTCATGCTATTAATAATAAGATGTTTGGTTCAAAAAATTCAAATAAGACTTGCATGAATGTTTCCTACCATTTGAAATGATGGATTTTAAGATTTAATGAGTCCAAAGCATTTTCAGCTGCGGGGTGTTGGATAGGAAACACACCTAAAGGACTCATCTATGCTTGGGTGAAAATTTGGCCGTCTCCTAGAGAAATTTATAAAAAGGAACCTAAAGCCCTTGAAGAAATCAGGTCATGCACATGACTATAATTGTGCAAGCACTCAGGAAGGTTGTAGTTCAATGTGATGACTACCACAGTTGAATTTTAATCTTGTGTGATTGCTGGATTATAAGAAAAGTGCTAGTTCAAGACTAAATTCACCATGCACCTATCTTCTATTCAGTTGGTGTAAAGGGGATACAAGTTCTTGTGACATCTACCTTATGCACAATGATTTGAACATTGTTATTACTAGTTTGTAAACTTGTGGGGAATTGTTAGATGTTTTGTTCAAAATTATTTTTCTAAAACATGAAAGATTTTTCAAATTATATATATTTTGCGTATACATATATTACAAAAAATCTAACTAGCTCATTGGTGAGACTTTATTTTCACACTAAAGGTCATGAGTTTAAAGCCTGTCAAAGGCAAGCTGAAAATACTATTTATCTAATCAATTCTCCATAGGTACAAACTACTTGGGCATGGGTGAGTCTGGTTAATGCAACCAAGACCTTTGGTCTCCCTTAAATGAAACTGAAAAAGTCTCTTGGACTGAATTAAGTGAACCTGAATAAGTCTCTTGGATTGCGATCATTAAGAGATGGTGACCCTTAGATTAGATTCAATGAATCTGAACAAGTCTCTTAGACTGGATTCAGTGAACCTGAACAAGTATCTGGGATGTACTCATTAAAGTTCAATAACCCTTCAGCTGCTTGCAAGAGCAAGGGAGGAAATATTGATTGAACAAGAGGGTTATAGTGTCTTTGTACTAATTCTTGATATAAGCAATGATTATAAATTGAGCCATATGGAAGTCTCATCGGACAAGAGGTCTGAAGTTCAAATCGCACTTGGATTATG
This sequence comes from Agave tequilana, assembly GCA_038442645.1. Lineage (NCBI taxonomy): Eukaryota > Viridiplantae > Streptophyta > Magnoliopsida > Asparagales > Asparagaceae > Agave > Agave tequilana. The sequence continues at coordinate 159,338 of JAVJIF010032108.1, read as the reverse complement.
ATATGACGTATTGTTTTAAAGGTTACATTGCAGAAAGAATCCATGCACTATCATTCGCAGAAAAACCCCTGCACTATTAGTGAGTAGAAACCCTCATATACTATTATATTCAACAAAAATAGTGTGCATTATTATAAGATTTGACAATAAATGTGTTCGTTCTATTGAATTTAGTGAAGAACACACTTGTACTAGTTAAGATATGATAAAAAATCGTTCTCTATTATCTTAGAATCAATTGAAATTATAAAATATTACAATAGTATATGGGTATTTTATATAAATTTGATTATACTGGGGGGTTTCCACTTATTTCAATAGTAGAAGGGTCTTTTTATGAAAAGGTAATAGTGCGGAAGGGTTTTTGGCAATTTACCCTCTTCAAGAAACATATCAACAAGAAAAGTATACTAGCTGTACTATTATATATGACTTAATATCTTCTTTATATATTGAAAATATAAAAAAAATTCTTGATGCATTCATGTGTAGTTGCATGACAGATTGTCGGAGAAAGACCTTGAAAACTTAAAAGGTTTAGATAAGATCTCAATACTATCAAACATAAAAGAAGGAACACCAAAAAGTGTAAGTGCTAAGTGGAGATAGTCGCTTGACTTGTGGTATCAAGGGTCTGACACTTCATCTGAAATCACCTAGAGGGGGTGAATAGGTGATGCTAATCATATGCATAAATTAAAACAGTTAAGTAATATCTACTGAAAAGCAATAAGCAACAATCCGTTAAATATTAATAAGTGAGAAAAAATTAAAACGAGCAAACTTCACAAACACAAGAAAATATTCTCAAGGTTTGATTCACTGATCTACATCGTTGTCTCCAACTCTTGTGAAGAAATTTCACTATCACCGATTTGTGAAACCAAAATCACGCTTACACCATGACCCCGCAAGATCAACTCGAAGCCGCAACTCCTGCCACAACCTCTCTCAATAGAGGTTTACTACAATAAAGAAATAATAGAACTTTATGATCACAATTAATCAATAGAAACTCTCACAAACTCAACTTCTATAGCTAAGATCAAGAATGGAGAAGTCAAGCTTGTGTGTGAGGAAAAAAAAAAGAGTTTGAAAGAGAGAGCACAAGAAACTTTTATAGAATTTTTCTCTCAGAGACTGAAAAAATTACGACTCAAAAAACTATTGTAAAACTTTGTTGCAAAAGCTCAGTTTTTTTTATCAAATGAAAATTGTACCTTGTTAAAAACCAGTCTGCCTAAAGGTATCGAAAATGGATGTTACATTTTCAACAGATAATGGTAACCAATGGCTATATTTTTCAAAATCTGAAGTTCATTTTCAAAATCTATATAAGAGCAGTCGAAAGCACTTTCAACCGTGCCAAATTTTCAAAAAGAATACTGTAAAAAATGGATCAGTTCTTTAACTAACCCAGCTCTCTGTAATATGCTGTCAAAAATGTTTTTAAACTGTCGAAGACAGTTTGAGAAAAACACATAGAAAACTATCAAAAATAGATTAGTTCTTTAACTAACTAACTCTCTGTAAAACGCTTTCGAAAATGATTATTGGGTGGTCGAAAATGATTTTCGACAGTTTGAGAAAAACACATAGAAAAATTGTTGAAATGAGTCAATTCTGCAAAAGACTAAACTCTTTGTAAAAGGTTATCGAAAACGTGCACATGAGCAGTCAAAAATTCTTTAGTTCAAACTTAGTGCTATGCACACAAGTATCCGTTTTCGAAAGTCCTATATAGGGTTGTCAAAAATGATACAAATTTTTTGATTCTTTTTTAAACTTTATTTAAATCAATTTTAACTCATAAATCATACAAAAATAAGTTTCTTTAATATTTTTTGAGCACTAATATGTATGGAATAAATTCAAAACATATTTCAAACATCAAAAGTTATTTTTATATTTAATATCGATTTAAAATGAACTTTTATTTAAAAAAACAACCTTTTAAAAATATTTTATAATATATATATTTCTAAAACTCATCAAAACAAAAAAATAAATATTGAGTGTGTTCATATTCAAGCTTGAGCTATCAAATTCTATAATAAAAAATTTAACAAACTTTTAACTTACAAGCATAAATTCTTTTCAATTGAAATGAAGTATTCTAGTTGAGTTCTTGAGATGAATTGATTTCCTGAGCTTCAATCATCAACTTGAAATATTCTAATATATATTTGTTAAAGTTGAGCGCTACGATATGATCTTGAATAAACTGTAAATTTTATAAATGCTCGAAGATCATTCGTTTTTTAACTACATGAGTTGTTGTAGTGGTCAATTCTTGACGTCTCTGAGATTACGACACCTGATAAATCTCAGAGATCATGGGATTAGCCTGATTCGATCCCATCCAAAGGCTGCGAAAATCAGGCATCTGTAACAGCTAGATACACCAATCCAAACTACCTTAGCGATGTTGAAAACCACTCCAACAAATTGCAGTTGAGATGGATCAAGCAGTAAGGATTCATAGTTGGTTCAGACGCAGAGATCTTGGCCAACCCTATCAGATCAATAACCCTCAAATATATCTCCAAATAATTTATAGGGGATTGAACCCTAGAGATTGTAATCGTAATATTACTCTGCAGAATTTATTATAACACTCTGATATTATAGTTAATTCTATCCATCTCCCCTGATTTTTTCCTTTCGGGTTTTTCATGTAAAGTGCTTACTTGTTTGCGATTGCTTTTTATCTGCCTACTCATTTACAATCCATGGTGTGAAGAATTCTTCAAGAATTTTCCTCCACATTTGATGCTTTCAGTAAGATCTGAACTCAAGATCTCTTCTCTCTTTTCCAAACTCTTCCTCAAAAAGCCTCGCCAACGGAAAATAGCCCATCGAAAAAGAGCGCATCCCAGGCCACCACCGTCGCCACTTCAAAAGGCAAGTCGACGGCTGCTGGGGGCGCATGGCCTGATTGTACACATAGATTGCATATTTAGTATTCCATTGCCACATTTATTTTTAATAAACTCTGCTATTTAGTCCTATTTATTGTCTAAATGTGCGCATGCCTTGTTTAATTGAGAAGGAGAGAAAACGAGTCCAAAAGCCGACTTAAATTCTGATTTAAATGAGTGTAAATCAAAATCTAGGATTCAGACATATATTCAGAAAATTTAGGAAGATAAGCGCAGATCAGAACATATCAGAGAACATAACACCAGATAAAACTAGTTAAATTCAGATTTCTATAAATCCATTTGGTTAACTTGAAAATCAAGGAGATATCGCCAAATTCAGAGCTCAAAACTGAAAATCCAAATGAAGATAAAAGCGTATCGAAGATCAAAAGACCATAGCCTCCTGGATCTAGCCCAATGGCCAGAACCTGACTGTGAATCCGCGGCAAAAACCGCAGATCTGCGGCTTTGTTTTGTTTGTTTGGGGAGCGTTTGCTCCCCATCTTCATACTCGCTCCCCCTTTACGTTTTACCCAAAAATACTGGTATTTCTAAATAAGAACAGGCACCACTCTGACAGATAGCTAGGTTTAGATTTTTTTTAAGGTTAGCTTAGGTTTTTTTTCTTTTTAAATGTAATTTTATGATTTCTTTATAGCTTGGTTAGAGAGAGTTTCATGAGAGAATGAGAAGAATTATTTGTATTTAGAGTGACACTGAATGTAATCTTATTTAGAGAGAGTTGTAATTGAGAATGACAGTCAATGTAATTTCTTTTTTTCTTCTTTGTTACTCAATTAATAGATCGTTGTTATTATGTTATTCCTTCTCTTGTTTTGCTTCACTTTACTCTAAGGTAAACCTTCGCAAACGATCTAAGGTACGATAATCAACAAAAGAGATAAGTATTTTTTAGTTTTTCTTTCTTTATATTTTAGTTTAGAAACACGTTTAAACCAACTCTTATCCTTACTCTTTTCATTTCTTTCTTCTAACTTAAAATGATTCCAAAACATTCACCATCTTCTTCTTCTATCTTTTATTTTCTTTTGTAACTTAATCTAGATTTATTTTCTTTATTTCAAAACAAAGAAGAAATTTTTTAACCAGTTTTAAATAACTCAAAAAGAATTACCTAAACACTTCCATCACAGTCCCTCCTTATCGATCATGACCTGTATAGCCACTTGATATAACGGTAGCATTGAGAAAATCTAACACATTTCATTCTACATTTCTAACTTCTATTTTTCTGTATAGATTAAGCCTCAATCTCTACCGATGCTTATCCTCTCCATTCTGGCATTCTCATCGAAGATGTAGAAGAAGGTCAATCTTCTCCACTACTGCCCTGAGAGCAGGGGCTAACAGACACGAGACCCGACTACCCGTTGAAGGGCAGCTCATCCCAATGTTCTCTAATCTTCAGAAGAGTTGCACTCAAAACGAGCAGAAGCAATGCGTGAACGCAAGAAGGCTGCTATGGAGAGAGAAGCGGTGGCCTGCGTCCAGAATAAACTCATCACTCAAATCGAGATCCTTCAGAAGCCGCAACCCACTAGGAATTAGGGGGCAGAGGGGTCTCGGGTTCCCCTGTCACCACCTCTTACCGCATGAACCATCCACACCAAGAGTAATCAGAGGCGCATCAAATCTAACCTCCCGAGTGATGATGAGCACTCTAAGAATTCTAGCCCCCACAAAGCTTTGATAGTCCATCACTTTAAGGACATTGAGGAGATTATTTGGAAGCAAATCGAGGAAGCAAGTCAACAACTCTGAAAGGAGATGGAACCTTACGGCTTGAGAACCTCTGACTAACCACTTTTAGAGGAAATCACCTCTCACTACTTCCCCAAAAAGTTCATAATGCTGAGTGATCACTAAAAGGCATGCACAAGAAGAAGGAAAAGAGTGATGATCGATATTACAGCTTTAGCGATTCTACCATGATAGCAAAGTGCTATACGGGTCATATCCCATAAAAGGGCGATAGAAGCTTGATGTGCGGTCTTTTTGTTTGTAGAAAAGATGTTTCTTTGTTTAAAGAATGAATTGAAAGAAAAACAAAAAAGATTGTAGAAGTGGTTTGAAATATTTTAGTATTGGAAAAGTGTTTTGTATTTTTGGAGATAGAAAATACGCATAGCTAACCTTCTAATAATTGCTCCCACTAACCTCTATCTTCTCGAAGACATAGCCTCACAATGGATCATAAGTAATCACAAACTTTATGTATAAGAACTTTTCACGTGGTAAATCGAATGAAAGTTCCTCCCATCATCTTGCTTCACATGGCAAAACTCTAGCATTCCTCCATCAAGATCCATTTGAAGGCGAGCATGGAGGAAGACACAAGTACACTATTGGTATCGGTAAGGATGCAAGGGAATTTTACTAACTTATAAAAAACAAGTAGACCTAACAACTTTTATAGATCATCAAAAACTTAGGAGTCAAGCATGAAATAAGAAAGTGAGTCTACATGTTAGTAAGTTAGACTTAAAAACCTTCATCGTAAGATATCACAACTCTTGTTTGTACAAGCCTTATTTGACATTTGTTGATTCATGTGAGTTGTTCATGCAAGTTACTAGAGATTAGTGGGTTAGTAGTTAGTTATCCATACTATAAAGAAGTTAGTTAGACATGGTAAATGAAAACAAAAGAGAAGATGAAAGGAGAGAAAACATATTAAACTAGTGCAAGTAAAAGTAAGATAAAAATACAAAGAACAATATGGCGAAGGAGGAACTTCACTTGTATTTGATTGTCACCTTCAAGATACAAGCTTCACTCTCTCTCTCTCTCTCTCTCTCTCTCTCTCTCTATCTCTCACCCTAATGGCTAACCTAATACAAGAAACAAAGAGAGAATACAAGAAAACAAAGAAAATACATAAACAAACTAGCATGAACTCCACATTCTCTGATATCTCCTTCTCTGAAAATCCTGAAGAGTATTTATAGGCACAGGAGCATGGGGGGACGGAATGGGGAGCATGGCCCCTGGTGCTGGCAGAGCGGTGCCAGGATGGCCGCAAAAATGAGGCATAGGTAGAAATGATAGGTGCAGATATCAGTTCTTGGATAAGCTTCTCCCATGATTTAAAACATCCATCATCAAAATTAAAGGGCACTACCTTTGCGAGCATGTTAGTTAAGGGTCTAGCGATTTTGCTAAAGTCCTTAATAAACCGTAGGTAGAACCCAGCATGCCCTTAAAAAGATCGGATATTTTTAACGCATTTGGGTGGTGGAAGCTTAGTGATTATTTCTATCTTAGCTTTCTCAACTTTGATCCCTCTCCTCGAGATCTCATGGCCTAAGACTATCTCCCGTCGTAGCATGAAGTGACATTTTTTCTAATTTAGAGTTAAGTTCTTTTCCTTACATCTTTAAAGAACTAACTCTAAGTGATGAAGACATTGGACAAATCTCCTTAGATGGAGAAATCATTCATGAAAATTTCTAGAAGATGTTCCACTATATCAGAGAAAAGACTGAGTATGCAACGTTGGAATGTCGCGGGAGCGATGCAGAATCCAAAGGGCATGCATCGGTAGGCAAAGGCTCCGGATGGGCAAGTAAACATGGTCTTCTCCTAGTCCTCTGCAGCAATGGGGATCTGATTGTATCCTGAGTACCCGTCCAGAAAATAGTAGTACTCGTGTCCAGCTAAGCGTTCTAGCATTTGATCAATGATGGGTAGCGGGAAGTGGTCTTTACGGGTAGTAGCGTTCAATTTTCGATAATCAATACAAACATGAACCTTGATAGCTAATCTTGTTTGTACCAACTCCTTGTGTTCATTTTCTACTATCATGAAACTAGCTTCTTAGGGACAATGTGGACCGGGCTAACCTATTGGCTATTAGAAATAGGATAAATTATCCCATTGTTTAACAGTTTCAAATTTTCTATTTTCACAGCATCTTGCATGACTGGGTTAAGCCTACATTGTAGGTCCCTCCTAGGAGTCACATTATCATTCAAATGAATTATGTGTTGTACTATTGCTGGACTTATCCCTTTAATGTCATTTATTGTCCATCCAATGGTTTTTCTATGTTTCCTTAAAATTGACATCAAACTTTCCTCTTATTTCCCAATTAGATGAGATGCTATGATGACTGGCAGGGGTTCTCTTCCGCCTATGTAGGCGTACTTGAGGTATTCGGGCAAAGCTTTTAATTCTAAGGAAGAAGTGAATTCAGTGGAAGGGAAATTGGAATTTCGGTCTTGAGATTAGGTACACTTGAGTTTGACGCCCAATCTATTGCTGAATCAATGATCTGATCTAGATTGAAATCCTCATACTTTATATCAAACTCTTTCTCCGTGTCTATCTCCATACTCTCCTCATGCTCACTTGTCAAATTTTTAATGGAGTTGACCTCAAATGTCTGAACATCCATACCCCTGGGTTGTTTTCCTAAGTTGAAAACATTGACCTCCTTTGTCATGTCTCCAAAGTGAAAGTACACCTAGAGGGGGGTGAATAGGTGTATGGCTAATCTAATGACAAATGATGCAGAATTAAACACTAATTGCAACACACTTAGTGTAACCAAAGAGTGTAGCCGAATTTTCAGTGAAGGGCTCTTGACTATCTCCTCTAAATTTCTCTAAATAAGAGTTGAGGTGCTATGTAAAGCTCTCTTGGTTCAACACAAGTGAGGCACACAAAATATACCAAGAAAAAATGATATGAGCAATATGAATCAATGCAAGGTAAATAAGAGAGAGTTTAGAGATAGTGAATCAATCACAAACACAAAGATATACTTTGAGGTTCGAGCCACTGCTCTACGTCCCCGCCTTCACACAGAAGGATTTTCATTATATCGTCCACACAGGACTTCCCACACAGGGAACCTTCACTGAGGATTTAGGTAATACAACTTTGGAGTACACAACTCCTCTCTCAAACAACAACCTCTACACAAGAGGTAAGGCACAACAACAATCACCTTTACACTTAGAGGGATGGGCACTTAGCCAAAACAAGATCAATCTCTCAATAGAGGGATAAGGGCTCAAACTAAACAACAACCTCAACACCTCTACACTTAGAGGGATACCAACACAACCTCCACAATCACCTTACACAAGAGGGATACTAACAAACACAAAGAAGGTTACAGCTCTTGGTGGCCTTACTAAACCACAAACTAATTTTCTCACAAAACAAAGATCCTAATAGATAGGATAGATAGATAGCTCAAGTGTGAGAAAATAAAGAGTTTGGAAATCAAAATCACAAAGAAAATACTTGAGAAAAATGCTAGAATAAGATAAAAATGAAGATCAAAACCAATATCCCAAAGACTTCTCTTTTTCTTTATTTTTCCAACGCTTTAAAACAAATAAAGAATGAATCTTTTTAACCTAAAAACTCTTGCTGAAAAACACTTAAAAGATAGGAATTTTTCTCTTCTTAAAACTTGTTAAAAACAACTCAAGAGAAGTCATATTTATAGCCTCTTCAAAATCTGCTCGTTGGCAGCCAGGAAAGGACAGAAATGCCCTTCTGGTCGACTGGCCAATGGTCATTTTTATGACCGAGGCCTGGATACAGAGAGCAGATGCTCTCTGTCGGTCAACCGCTCAGTCGACCGGGGCCAGATCTAGAGAGCAGAGCCTCTGGCGGTCGACCGATCTGGTCTATATGACCGTGCACGTTTGTGCACATCGGTCGACCGGACCGGTCGACCGACTTCTACCTTGGTCGACCGTCCGATCGACTGGCAGAAGGCCAGTACAAACAATTATAGGGATTGAAAACTCATCTTTTTACCTTCTAAAAAATCCCATAAAATACACATAAATTCCACAAAAATAAGTTCTTATAAGATCTTTGAATAACAAATATGTGTGACCAAAATTCAACACATATTATAAACAATTTGAACTATTTTTGTGATTTTAAAATTAGGCTTTAAACAAAAAAACAGTATTTTCCAAAAACCAAACTTTGAAATGGAAAACCATTTTCTTCAAAACTCATGTAAGTACAAAATAATGATATTGAAATAACTTTGAAGCATATTGTATATGGATCGAATCCAATATACATATAAGATATATATATATATATATATATATATATGTGTGTGTGTGTGTGTGTGTGTGTGTGTGTGTATATGTTTTTGATATGAAATCCAAAATTTGGTTAAACCGAAAACTAAAATCAATAAACTTTAAACTTGTGTGTGTATGTGAACTCGAGCATATCAATACTATCTACCTTTACACAAGATCTAGACATACTAAACTAAATACAAATTGAAGTCTTCTTGTCTCCAAGCCGACTCGATCCAAATGCGATCCAATGAGCTAGACTCCAACTGAGTGCTAGATGTGATCTTGACGCGCGAGCTCTTGAATCAACACGTGAAAGCTCCAAAACTTCTTTGTTGAAGCTAATCACCTACTAAAATCTTGATCAAATATCTGAAACTAAATATCACAAGATTAAGTAAACTATAACTACATGAGTTAATTATCATCAAAACTAGAGTGATGGGCCTCTGGGCCTACACAAAGGTCAATCGCATGGATCTGTTCCTACAGTTGATTATAGCATTGGCTGTAATAAGGAATGGATGCCCTAAGATGACTAGAGTTTGAGACCTTGGTTTGACACAGGTTGGGTCTCAAACACAATGAAGTCAGCAAGGTAGATGAAATCTTGGACATGAATAAGGACATCTATGATTTCCCTTTTTGAGACTTTCACAGATCAATCGGCTAACTAAATGGTTACTCGAGTTAGACGCAGCACACCTAACCTAAGTTACTGGTATACTGAGAGAGGTAGCAAGTTGACTTGCTCCCAGGACAAGAAGTGCTCGGCTAATTTCTATTTGTCCTATAGTGCAAGAAATTGTAGGACATCCGGGATCTTTGTATTTCACCAGAATAGGACCAGACAGAAGTTCACTTATGTTGGTTGCTAAGAACAATTTCTTTGGCACATTTGTTTTTCTCTTCTTAATACACATATCCTTAAGGAATTTAGCATATGCTGGGACTTGTTGGATTACATCAAGAGGAGGCATATTTAATTTGATCTGATTGAATATCTCGAGTATCTTTTCCATGTGCTTGCTCTTATTGCTGTTCCTATGCCTATTTGAAGAGATGCTACAGGCTTGTGAGCTTGATCAGTAGCTGTGTCCTTTTCAGATGTTTGTGGAGAAGATTGAAATGAACTAGCAGATGTGGAGGCAGGAGTAGGATCAATTTGGATAGAACTTTTAGCTTTGAGACTTGATTGTCCACCTTCTTTTCTGATCTAAGTATATGAACAACATTATATTGGTTGATCTGAGAATCCTGTACTTCATAAGCTTACTGGAATTCTTAGGATTGACTAGGTAAAGTACTGATTAGTCTCTAAAACTGCATATTTCATACCACATCTTCACATTTATTTAATATTAAATTCTACTAATAATACCTCTCTTGCATGTTTCTAGATTCATGGTGTGCAATGAAGAAGAAGACCCTAAATCACCATTTAATCTGTGATTAAAGGCCTATAATCTAGCAATTGACTTTGGAGAGCTAATTCGTCAAAACTAGGGGCCAAAAATCAGAAACTGAGAGCAGCACCTGACAGGGGACAGACAAGATAGCGCGCGGCTCAAAGCGCCGCGCGCGCGGCCACTGTATGGCCGCGAAAACGCGGCCAAAGCCGCATTTTCGCAGCAGTACGGGCACGGCCGTGCCCGTACTTTGGGCCAGGGTTTGTCCCCTGGCCCCCCTTTCCCCTGGTGTCTATATATACACATATATACACCCCAGGGGTTCTTCAGTTGGAGAGATCCAGAGAGTAGTGTAGTTTTAGGGTAGTTTTTCTTTCCATGTTGTAGTTTAGTTTAGTTTAGATTAGTTCTTCTTCTTCGTCTTTATATTTTTCATTTTATTTTAGATCTTGTAATAGGAGAGAGAGTGATACATGAGTGGAATGCAAGAATGCTTGTAATAGAAGGTGACAAGCTATGAAAGGTGCTCTCTTTACCTCTCTTTGTTTTCTATCTAATTCTTTTTATATGTGTAGCTAACTTTTCTCTCATAGCAACTAACTACTAACCACTAACTAGTTTAACTTCTTATTTGATAATCCACATGAATCTAATAGCCTCTACTTGGCCTTACTCTTGCAAGAGCCATTGATGGCTCATGATTATGGATCTAACACTCTAACTTCCTAACTCTCTAACAAGCTAACATTACTTTACTCCATGCTTACTTTTAGTTTTGATGGTTTATGCATAGTTTGAACTTGTTTTGTTGAGTTGGGAAGTAATGAGTTACATATGGGTCATGCTTTGTAATGCTCTTGAACCAAGGACTAGTGATTGCCAAGGATACATGTGAGGCAACTATCACTAAGAGGTTAACATGTTAGTGGAGTCATTAGTAGTTAGTAGCCATGAGTTTTCTTCTTTTTCACTTTATTTTAGAAATATTCCAAAAATCACAAATACATTCTTTTCTATATTTTTCACTTCTTTGTTTTCACCGTACTTTTCTTTTCCATTCTTTGTTTACTTTTTATTTCATTCTTTAAAACTTTGAAGAAATTTTAACACATACGTGAATCAACCGGTAAAGTTTCTATCGCCTCCCGTCCTTGTGGATTGGACTCATTTTAGCCTCATGCTGTAATGGAAGTATCGAGGAAGCCAAAGCATATACTTTAATATCGATTTCAAAACATACACTTTTTGTGTGCGGTTTTCCCCCGATCAAATTTTGGTGCCGTTGCCGGGGATGGGAACTGTTTGATTTCACATTTTTGTTAACTTTCTTTTTATTTTTGGTGTGCAGATTAAATTTTTAGCATTGTAGAAGTTCACACTTACTCTTGTGTGGTTGGGTAAATTCTTGTACATTCATATACTCTGCTGCTAATTTTTGTTTATATTACCTGTGTACTATAAATAATTTTAAGAATTAAAATACGGTAATTGGATGCTTTAAAACGGTTTAGACATTTGCATCTAGGCAAGTGTCAATTTTCATTCCAATATATTATATTTTATTCTTGGATTGTTGTGATATTGATAGGAGGTATACATAATGCATTGCATATAGTTAGGACAAACACTTCAGTGATTTACTCACTTTTTTATGTTCATTCTTATCGATATTGCACATTTGCACAAATTAAACTTAAGGGTAAAACCCAAGACAATATATGGTGGGGAAGTCATTACCCTCTCTTAACCAAAAAATCACCTCCCCACTCACATAACCCAAGCCTAATAAAAATTATTAGGCGTTGGCCCTTAGGACATCTCAGACTCAATTAAGAGATTAACCTAAAGGGGAAGTTGTTAGAAGTTGACTCTTGTCAAATCGGTGTCTAAGGTTGGGGATTGAGAGGCGAAACCTCAAAGACAGTGGTTTGGCATAATTAGGCCCGTTGCTCCGGCACGGATACCTCCCACTGATCTTGCCCCTACCTGGCCGATTAACTCGTGGTCAGATTCTGATAATGTACCCCCGTGGACAGTCTAACCAGTGAGGAGTCGTCTAGGTCTAAGTCAACCTAGCATAGGATTATTTTCTTTTTCTTTTTCTTTATTTGTTTGTTTGTTTGTTTGTTTGTTTGTTTTCTTCTTTTGTGTACATTGTGATATAGATTTTAACAACATTAATTCTTTCAATCATAATATGAATCTATATTTCAACCCGACCTCATTTGACTCAGATAACTCCAACCCGGCTATGTACAACATGAACCAACCATATATGCCGAGTTGGGAGTATCCGACTCAATATGACCCATATCCTCAATCTTATGACCATAATTTTTAAAATAATTTCAACTCTTCACAGAGTTCATGGGAATTTACCTCTCCCGAGTCAAATTTTCAACCGCCTTGTCTGCAATTTTCACAAAGTTCATTCCCCGATTTTGGTTCATATACTCCTTTTCCTGTTCCACCAACCGAAGAAAAATCTGATTTGGAAAGGAGTATGGGAAAGTCCTTACAACAAATTTAAAATTTGCTTAATTCACAATCCTTCCCACATCAAACTCCACATACCCCTTTTCTAGAGCATCCAATTGAAGAAGAATTTGAGCTAGAAAAAAGTTTGAAAGTCTTTTGTGAAAGAATGCAAAACATGTTGGACTCATCATCTTAACCAAAATTTCAAGAGTCCTACTCATCTTGTCCAGTCTCACCGATTAAAAATGAACAACCATCAATACTGGACTTGAGTATGGAACCCTTGCGTGAGTCTGAGCAGCAATCAATGGACTTACAATTTCACACAATTTCAAAATCAACTTCCATACTCACCTTTTCAAGAAGAACCAATTGCAAAGAGTATGGAAGACATGATTCCGAATCCAAATTCTGTTACACGACCTATCAGTAGGTTAGACTTACTTATGAGCGAATTGATCAATGAGAGCGAGGAAAGTCTTTCTTGTCAACCTTTGACCGATCCTTATATCCCTAACTCTACTGATTGGACCTATGAATCATATCATTTTGGGAATCCAGATTCAATTTCAGAACACACATTTGAACTTGACCACACTCCAAGTTATGAAAGTCGCCTAAACATTCTGGTAAGTTATCCTTTTCCTGAAATTAAAATCGAACCTAAATATGATCCTGAACCTCATGTTAGTAATTCCATTTCACTTTTTGATTCAATAATGACTCCGATATCTTTACTAGATTTTTTTCTCTATTCCGGAGTCAACATTGAATCCTGTACCAATACACCGTGAAATAGAATCACCAATCTCTCATGATCACACTTCATTCATGGGGAAAGAGTGTGAACATCAATTCTTTAGTTTGGACCTTATTTTCAAAATAATTTTGACTCTCATTGTTAACTCTCGACTTGATCTGAGTCAAATTCCCGTATCGGTGTCGGTTTTTACTCCTGTTCCATTTGAGTCCAAATCAGTCATCTCCCAAAATCACACTTCATTGTTGGACAAGGATGTTGACGAAAATGACTCAATAATTATTTTTGAAAATTAGAACTTAGATGGGGATAAATTTTTAAATAAGACCATTCACTCAATTATTCTTTTACTGGGTCATATTAGAGAGGTCATTGGTGGGTTCCTTCAAGATCCATATTATCCTGATTTGGTAGCAATGCTTGGCCCAATCAGACCACTACTGGAACCACCACAATGAGGTAATCTTCATTCCCTCTCTATTTGTGTCATGTATTTACACATTCACGATGCATTGAGGACAATGCATGAAATCAGTGTGGGGAAGGGTTTACTAACATAGTTAGTTTTACATTTTCTTTCATTTACACTTCTTTTTAATTTAAAAAAAATCTTTTATATAAAAACTCTTTTCTTTTCTTTTTACAAAACTTTTTAAAAGAAGAGAAAAAGTTTTGATTTATTATTAAGAAAATTAAGATTATCTTAGGAATTAGGAAGACCTAAAATTATGAAATTTTAAACTGAGTCAAAATAATAGATCATATTTAAATTTTAGGATAAGAAAATAAGATTGGAAAGATAATTTGATTTTGAATTTTTGCCTTAGATTTATGCACTTCACACTTACACAAATTTTGGGATTGAAACAAAGACTGATAATGCCATAATATATATATATATATATATATATATATATATATATATATATATATATATATATATATATATATAAAATAAAAATCACTTATTGAAGCTGGATAATTATGCCTCAGGAAGCATAATTATTCATGCCTAAAAAGATAGACAAAATTAAAATAATCCCCTTTAGTTTTGTGGCCTTATTTACTCGAGTCTTTAAGTCCGAGGGATGTTTTCTCATCTGGTGCCCTAAGATCATCTGGTTTGGGAGTCACTGGTTAAAGGCTCACTACATGGTTAAATAAGAAAGCCTAAGAAAACTAAGGGAAGAAAAAAGAAAAAAAAGAGAAAAAATAATTATACAAAAATAAATAGCATAAAAGTTTTAGTCGATATCCCAAAAATCTTCATAGTTCACAAATTGCATATTTTTCTAAGAGTTTTATGAAAGATCAAAGAGTCAATTCAATTTTAAATTCTTATATTTAATTTATAACAATATTTTGCATTTCGACTTAGTTTAAGGAAAATTAATTTCTGGTTAACCTATGACCTTGGATCACTTATATTTTCACAAAAATACTTCAACACTTTTCTCTATTTCAAAAATACGTTTTCAAAATACTAACATTTGATTTCTTTCTTTATGGATTTTGTGGATGTAATCTGCTGAAAACCCTCAGAAGATAAAACTCCTCCTCTAGGGGAAACTTAGAGGTTTAACGGCTTTTTGCACGTGCTCAGTGCAATCGTATCACCTGCGAAAGTAGTGTAATAATTTCCTTAGTTTTTTGTTTTGCTCGCGACGAGCAAAAGATAAGTGTAGGGGTGTGATTAATCTCTAAAACTGCATATTTCATATCACATTTTCACATTTATTTAATATTAAATTCTTCTAATAATATCTCTCTTGCATGTTTCTAAGTTCATGGTGTGCAATGAAGAAGAAGACCCTCAATCACCATTTAATGGGTGATTAAAGGCCTATAATCTAGCCATTGACTTTGGAGAGCTGATTCGTCAAAAACAGGGGCCAAAAACAAGAAACCAGGAATAGCACCTGACAGGGGACAGACAAGACAGCGTGCGACTCAAAGCGCCGCGCGCGCGGCCAACGTATGGCCACGAAAACGCAGCTAAAGCCGCATTTTCGCGGCAGTACGGGCGCGACCACGCCCGTACTTTGGGCCAAGGTTTACCCCCTGGCCCCCCTTTCCCCTGATGCCTATATATGCCTGTTGGCCCAACCCTATTTTAGAGTATTGATGATTACAAAACATATATAGTTATTTGCACTAATCATGTTTAAGTGTTTAAGATTATTTCAGGGTTCTAAGGATTCAACAGGTTTTCTTCCCTAAAGGAAGGTGGTGATTGACTCAAGTTGACTCAATTCGGGATCAAGGATTCAAGTTATTCAACGATGCATATGGAGAAGCCCAAATTTAAGATCTTGTAGTCACCTAGAACCTTTATAAGAATTAATATGTTAAAGAGTAAGGATATTATAGTTGTGCTCAAGAAAACACAGACACACAAAAATACACTTTTCAAAATACAAGTTTTTGTTTAGTTGGTTTTGGTGCATGTTTGATTAGTATACATATTTTAGAATATTTCAAATTTTTATACCTAGTTTAAAACATGTATTTCATCCCCTATAATATGCTACTTAAACTTCAAACCATCTAAAAATATTTCAAAAATTATTCAAAGATCAAAAATTTCTTTATAAAAATTGTTTCAGGCCTTTACGGTCGACCGGATCTATTTCAGGCCAGATCGGTTGACCGGACGATCGATCGGGCCTTGTGGCCTTGGGCGTGTACGTCTGTGCACGTCTGCCGGTCGACCGGGCTGACCGGGCCAGTCGACCGACAGACACTGCGGTCGACCGACCAGTCGACCGACTGCAAGACCCTAACTCTCGGGTTTTGTCGGTTGACTGGCCTGGTCGACCAACGGCTCTTTTGCCATGTGGCCTGCCGGTCGACCGACAGCCGTCCGAAGCCCCAACGGCTATTTCTTGAAATCTGTTTTGTTTTTAATGATTCCTACAGCTATTTCTGGGTTCCTAGTGGCTAAACTCTACCATAATGAATCTATTATGAATGGCTTTTATCCATTCCCTATAAATAGAGGTCATTGGTCTCTTTTTTTTCACAAGAAATATATCCAAGTTTCAAGTTTTCAAAAGAGAAGAAAAGTTTACTTGCTTTTATTTTCAAAGATCTTTCATTTGCAAAAGTTTTTCAGTTGGTTTACAAGTTCTCTTTACTTCTTTTCAACTGAAATTTTTCTCACTTTCCTTCTTGAGCCAAAAATCATACTCCACTTTATAAGAAGGTGTAAGAGAGAGTTTGCGATCTTTTGATCATCAAGTGACTTGTATTCCATTGTGTTGAGATCCCTCTTGTGTAGAGGTTGGATTTGTTGGAGTTGGGTATTCCGGTCTTGTGTAGACCATTTGTAATCCCCTTGGGTGTAAGGGTTCCGGTGTGAAAATTTTCTTTGTGGATTTAGTGGAAATCCTTCATAGTGGTGAAGGTGAGGACATAGAGCAGTGGCTTAAATCTCAAAATAAATTACTTGTATTTGCGATTGGTTTCCTTTTTGCTTTCCATTGCTTTACATTCCTAACTTGTGATACCACTTGCTTGCACTTCATTATTGCACTCATTTTATTTACTTGCATTTTCGATCTTTACTCATTTCAACAAGAAAGCAATTACGCGCCTCAACTCATAATCTAAAGAAATCAAAGAGGAGAAGTTTTAGAGCCCTTCACATGGAATTTGGCTTCAATTTCTTGTTTTGAGTGACCATTTGCATCATTCATACTTGTTTAAAAAGAGCATTAGATTAGCATTAAAACCTATTCAACCCCCCTCTAGGTATTTTTCAATTGGTATCAGAGCTTTGGTCTTTAGGTTCTTGGCTTAACATCCTTAGAGAGATCCTATATTGCTAATCACTCTATTCATATTTCATCCTCATACATTTAGTAAATGGCCGAAGGTATTAAGATCCCACCCAAGTTTGATGGCCTTAACTTTCCCATATGGAAGGTTAAGATGACCGTATTTTTGCAATCCTTAGGGAGCCGGGTTGCAAAGGCGGTGACTAAACCATTTAGCGCACCCCTAGGTAATGAGGATACTTGGTCTGACATTGTCACGAAAGAGTTTGACGCTAATGCTAGGGAACACTATGCCTTACTTCAAGCTCTTAATGATGATGATATTGCTAGAGTCATTCACTGCAAATCCGCATATGAAATTTGGACTCACCTTTTAGTCACTCATGAGGGAACTTCACAAGTAAAGAGGGCCAAAATTAACCTTCTTCGTTCCCAATATGAAAACTTTTCCATCAAGAAAATGAAACCATAGATGATATGGTTACAAAATTTACAAAGTTTACTAACGGTCTTTCTTCTTTAGGTGACGGCATTGACAATGACCAAAAAATGAGGAAGATTATCCGTGCACTCCCTCCATCTTGGGAAGTCAAAGCCACAACTTTGAAGGAGCTCAATGACAAGGAGGAAATGGAGCTCATCGGTCTCATTGGGAATCTCAAGACCCATGAGATGGAAAGAAAAGCAAGAGAAGAGATGGCTCTTCTAAAGAAGAAAGCAATCGCTTTCAAAAGCTCTTCCACCTACTTCAACGAAGATGATGAGGAAGAGGATGATAAAGATCTTTCTCTTCTTGTAAAGAATGTTCGGAGAATGTACAACAAAGTCAAATTTCAAACTAGAAGGAAATGGCAAGGTAAAGAAGAGAAGAAAATCATTTGCTTCAATTGCCGGAAGCCGGGACACATAGTTGCGGAGTGTCCGAAAAATAAGGGCAAACCCTCCACCTCCAAGAAGCCAGACAAGAAAAAAGTTTTAAAAGCTACTTGGGATTCGGAGAGTGGATCTGATGAGGAAGTCGACACCGTCAATATGTGTTTCATGGCAAATGAAAGCACAAGCAAGGTAACCCCAAAACATCTACTGAAGATTATGAATTATCTATAGATGAATTAGGAGAAGTTTTTTAAGAACTATCACATAATTACGAGTTTCTCAAAAGGAAATACTAAAAAATGAAAAAGGAAAATGAATCACTTAACCACAAAATTTTCATTCTCACAAAAGAAAAAGATGAATTGTTTTCAACTCTCACTTCTACTCAAAAGGATTTTGATGATTATAAAATTTCTTGCAAAGGTAAATTTTCACTAGTTGATAAACATGAGATTTTCATGCTAAAGAAGAAAATTGACTCATTAGGAGAAGTTTTAAAGAGATGTGAATTTGATAAATCTAGACTAGAGGCTATGTTTCCTAAGAAACATGTCCCAAAGAAACAATCACATGCTACACACACTCTTGTTCATAAGTCACAACTTTCACACTCACATCATGCTAAACACCCTAAAAATACTCCACACACTCATCATGCATTCATGTATGGTAAAGTTTATGCTTGCACATATTGTGACCGAAAGGGTCATTTGGTTAAATTTTGCTATGATCGGATAAATGCATCATATAATCATGTTTGGGTTCGTAATGATAACATTCAAGGACCTAAGAAAATTTGGGTACCAAAGTCAACAAATTTATTACATGATGTAGGTACACTCCAAAGCTCAAAGACGTAGGGAGCGGTGGTATCTTGATAGTGGTTGCTCAAGACATATGACTTGGGACATCAACAACTTTGCAACCCTATCAAGATACCATGAAGTGGCACCGTCACCTTCGGAGATGATGCCAAAGGAAAAATCATTGGTATAGGTAACGCTAAACTTGGTACATCTCCTATAATAGAAAATGTTATTTTAGTTAATGGACTCAAGAATAATCTCTTGAGTGTTAGTCAACTTTGTGATGAAGATTTCACTGTGATTTTTGATGACTTAGCTTGTAGTGTAATTGATAGACAAACTAATGCATGTATATTTTTCAGATTTCGTGAAAACAATGTATACATGATTGATATGTCTAATATGCAATGCAATGCTACTTGTTTGAATGCCTTCAATGATGACTCTTGGTTATGGCATAGGAGATTAGGTCATATTTCTTTTGACCATCTATCTAGATTAAACAACAAGGAAATAATGAAAGGTATCCCTTGCTTAAAATTTGAAAAGGACCGCATTTGCGATGTGTGCCAACTTGAGAAACAAACAAAATCCTCTTTCAAATCCATCAAGGATATCATGACATCACGACCCTTGGAGTTGACCCATATGGATTTGTTTGGTCCTACTAAAACTAAAAGTCTAAGTGGGAATTGTTTTGCTTTCGTTTTAGTTGATGACTTTTCTCGTTTTACTTGAGTTTCTTTTTAGAACATAAAAATCAAGCCTTTTCACATTTTCAAACTTTTAGGAAAAGAGTTGAAAAGGAAAAATATTCTTCTATTTTAAGAATATCAAGTGATAGAGGTGGTGAATTCAATAACCAACCCTATACCACTTTTTACGAAGAACATGGAATTAAGTATGAACTATCTTGTCCTAGAACTCCACAACAAAATAGAGTTATTGAGAGGAAAAATCGAACATTACAAGAGATGGTTAGGATAATGATAAGTGAATACGGTCTCCCTCAATACCTATGGGCCGAGGCCATAAACACATCTTGTTACATATCAAATAGGGTTTTCTTATGCAAAAATACTTCTAAAACATCTTTTGATATTTACTATTCAAGAAAATCAAATGTTTCATATTTTGAAGTTTTTGATTGTAAATATTTTATTTTAAATACTAAAGATAATTTAGGTAAATTTGATGCAAAATCATATGAAACTATTTTTGTTGGTTACTCGAGCACTAGTAAAGCTTATAGAGTCTTTAATTAATCATCTTTAACTATTGAAGAATCTATACATGTAAAGTTTGAGGAATCTAATGTTTTTGTTGAGAATGTTGTAGAAATAGATTCTTTAGATGAAGACATGGAGAGGATTACCTTGAAGGACTCACCTACTCTAGAAGACAAGCCAACGTTGATGGGAAAAGTGAAGTTCTAGAAGTTGAAGTGGAGTAAACACAACCACTTCTAAAGGATTGGAGATTCACTCCACATCATCCCAAGGATCTCATTATAGGTGAAGTATCAAAAGGGGTAACTACTCGTTCTAAACTTCATGATCTTTGTGGGCACTATGCATTTATTTCTCATTTTGAACCAAAGAACTTCCTCGAAGCCGAGGGCAACTCATATTGGTTGCTTGGTATGCAAGAGGAATTCAATCAATTTGAGCGCAACCAAGTTTGACATCTTGTTCCTAGACCCCATGATAGACCAACAATTGGTACTAAATGAATTTTTAGGAACAAGTTGGATAAGTCGGGCAATGTTGTTAGGAATAAAGTTAGGTTAGTGGCCCAAGGTTACATTCTTTTCTATGTTTCCCACTTCTTTATTTTCACCGTACTTCTCTTTTTCATTCTTTGTTTTCTTTTCTTTTCATTCTTTAAAACTTTGAAGAATCTTTAACACACACGTGAATCAACCGGTAAAACTTATATCGCCTCCTGTCCTTGTGGATTCGACTCGTTTTAGCCTCTATACTATAACGGAAGTATCGAGGAAGCCAAAGCACACACACTTTAAATATCAATTTCAAAACATACACTTTTTGTGTGCGGTTTTCCCTCGATTAAGTACCCTTGGATCTTTCACTTAGAGAATTTGCTAATTGACTCATTTGAACTTTCAATCTAGATACGGTGTGTGAATGGTTGTTCAATGTCTGTCCTTGATTTTGCATGACGACGGTTTAGGATTTTAGGAATGCCTCCATACTCTTCTCCAAATCACTGAGTTTTTCCTTTGTTGGTGAATTTTGAAAGGAGGAAGATGAAACTTGATTGAGAAAGTTTGCTTGATGATTGGGATTGTGATAATTTTGAGAAAATTGGGGCTGGGCGAATTGTTCGGGCCCCAAGAGAAAGTCGGGTGATTTCTCCAACCAAGATTGTAAGTCTGCGAGTAGGGATTATGTTGTGGCCTCGAGTAGGCCACATTCATGTGTTCCAACTGTACTTGATGAGTTTGAAAAATGGGACACTCTTCGAAAACATGGTTTGGTGCCTGACAATATAACAACCCGGATTGTGGATCAGTGGTAGGTTGATTTGGTTGACTATGGCTGGCTCTTTTGTTTCTAAAGCCTCTATTCTTCTCATCAGAGTGGCAATCTTAACTTCAGCAGCTATGAATGATTTTAAAGATAGAAGCCCTCCTTTAGAAGCTATACATTGTGAATTCCTTGGCTTCTCAGATGTTGGCTCCCATTTAAGGGTTTTCTCAGCTAGATTTTCAAATAAATCTCAGCCTTGATTTTTATCCTTTTGCAAGAATCCCTTATGACACATGGTTTCTAACAAGATTTTTGTTTGATAATCCAAACCATCATAGAGAATCTGGCATAAATACCATTTCTCTACACCGTAATGAGGGCACTGAGCTAAGAGATCTTTGAATCACCTAAAGTATCTCCAGAATGGTTCGCTTTGCTCTTGCCTAAACTGCATGATGTTCTTTCTGATGAGGGAAGTCTTGTGGATTGGGCAAAATTTCTTCAAGAAAGCCTTGACGAATCATCCCATGTCGTGATTGAGTCCACAGCCAAGCAATACAACCATTTCTTAGGTAGATCCTTTCGGGAAAAGGAATAAAATGTAACCTAACAGCATCGTCTTTTAGGTAGGGAATACGCATCATGAGGCATACTTCTTCAAATTCCCTAACAAAGAAGTTTGCGTCTTCTGATTCTAACCGTGAAATTTCGGGAGAGTGTTGATGAATTGCGATTTTAGCTCAAAACTATTACCATTCGCTTCAGGAAGTTTTATAAAAGATGGAAGTGAATTTTTGATTGGGTAAAACCTATCCTGTAGCGATGCCATCACTGGCTCTGGATGCAATAGAAGAGAAGTGTTTTAGGTCAATCTGCAAGTAACAGGATCTCTCAACCACTCTTGCATGCAGCACACCACAAACAACATGCAAACAACAAAACAATCGAAAAGAATAAAAAATAAACAAATGAAAGAGAAACAACCACCAAGCCTATTCTAAGGTATCTGGACCTAGATGACTCCTAAGTCCTAACTGGTCGATTCATCAGCGGTGGTTGTTGCAGGAATTAGACTGTAAGCTAATCGGTCAGCAAAGGGCAAAATTTGGTGGGAGTTATTCGAGCGTGAGCCTCGGGCCTTAATTACACCAAATCATGGAGTTTTTGAGGTTTAACCTCTCAATCTCTTTCCTTAGACACCGATTTTGCAGGAGTATAGTTCTTATAATTTTCACCCTCGGTTAATCTCTTAGTGAGTCTGAGATGTCCTTAGGGCCAGCGTCTATCAATTTTTAGTTAGGCTTGGGATTGTGAGTGCACTTGGAGATGATTTTGGGCTAAGAAAGGGTGATGAATCCCCACCTTATCATATTTATTTGGGTTTTTGCCCTTAATGTCAATTGTATAAGTGTACAATGTATTTACAATAAGATAACATTCAAAGTGATAAATCACTCCAAAATGTTAGTTCTATTTTGTATGAAATGCACATGTATCTTTCTCCAGTACTCTTCAAGAGAAATTGAAATGAATTGAAATAGACACATACTCTAAATGCAAAAGTCTAATCAATTTTTCAATTTTATCAACAAATGAATTTCTGTTGAGTTATTAACAGTGCATGAATGAGTCATACTAGAAAATATTATTTGGATAAAGTAATTTCTTTGCGCAATTTTTCGTAACCCTGCAGAAAATTTATGTGAGTACTTTAATCAGAAAGTCACGCATGCGAGACTTTTCTGAGGGTAAAAGTGTTCTTCTTTTCCAAGCAAGTGTAGGTCCACTATGGCGATTAGTCCTTTCACTCTTCCTCCTGCACAAAAACAAAGAGAAATCTTTAGTAACAACAAGAAAAATCGTTACCCCTCCCTGGCAATGGCGCCAAAATTTGATCGCTAAAAAGCATGCACAATTAAAAGTAAAAGAGTGGTGGTCGATATTACGGCTTTAGTAATTCTACCGTGATAGCAAAGTGTCTATACGAGTTGTATTCATAAGGAGAGGGGGCGATAGAAGCTTGATGTGCAGTTTTCTTTGTTCATAGAAAAGATGCTTCTTTGTTTAAAGAATGAATTGAAAGAAAAATAAGAAAGATTGTAGAAATAGTTTGAAATATTTTGGTATTGGAAAAGTATTTTGTATTTTTAGAGATAGAAAAGATGCATGGCTCATCTTCTAATAATTGCTCCCACTAACCTCTACCTTCTACAGAGCCTCCAAATAGATCATAGGCAATCACAAACCTTGTGTATAAGAACTTTTCACGTGATTGATCGAATGAAAGTTCCTCTCATCACTTTGTTTCACACGGTAAAACTCGAACATTTCTTCATCAAGATCCATTTAAAGGCGAGCATGGAGAAAGAAACAAGTGCACTATTAGTATCGGCAAGGATGCATGAGAGTTTCACTAACTTATAAAAATTAAGTAGAGTTAACAACTTCTATAGATTATCAAAAATTTAGGAGTCAAGCATGAAATAAGAAAGTGAGTCTACTTGTTAGTAAGTTAGAGTTAAAAACCCTCATCGTAAGATATCATAGCTCTTATTTGTATAAGGCTTGTTTGACACTTATTGATTCCTGTGGGTTATTCAAGCAAATTATTAGAGATTAATGGGTTAGTAGTTAGTTAGCCTACTATAAAGAAGTTAGTTAGACATGATAAATGAAAATAAAAGAGAAGATGAAAGGAGAGAAAACATACTAAACTAGTGCAAGTAAAAGTAAAGCAAAAACACAAAGAACAATGTCGTAAAAGAAGAACTTCACTTATATTTGATTGTAATCTTCAAGATAAAAGCTTCACACACACACACACATACACTCTCTAATGGCTAAGCTAATACAAGAAACAAAGAGAGAATACAAGAAAACAAAGAAGAATACACAAACAAACTAGCTTGAACTCTCTATTCTCTGGATATCTCCTTCTCTGAAAATCTTGGAGAGTATTTACAGGCACAGGAGCATGAGGGGACGGAGTGGGGAGAACGACCCTTGGAATTGGCAGAGCGGCTCCAGGATGGCCACGGAAACGCGGCCTGGGCCGCATTTTTGCGGACATTATGGTGCCAGTCTGCCAACGCTAGAGCGTGCAGACTGGCCCAGGAGATGGCCATTTATTGCTGCATTAAATGAGTTGACTTCTGCTCTCAGGTTTAGCAGATCAGGGCTTCAAGTGTGTGCTTCTTCTTGGCTCTAAAAAATCCTTAAATATATTGGTTTGGGCCTTTTCTTTTCTTCAAGCAATGGACCTAGATACAAGGAGAAAAACACATTAGTGAACAAAATTTTATTAAGATAAATGTGAAAATGTGATGAAAAATATGCAAATATAAACACTAATCACTGAGCTTTGAGTGGTACTCTGGGACAACCAATCCAATCCAACAACTTCAGCAAATCCAAGACAAGATAGCGGTCCACTCTCATGATGACCTCCTCTTGAGTCGTGTATTCTCATCCAGTCTTAAAGGCATCACCTATGACCGGTTCTACTCTCTCCTGAGGCATTCATTGGAGTTTCAAAGAGGTGAAGCAGGCCTTTTATCACCAATATGCTTCTCGATGGGAATTTAAAAAAACAGCAATCACCTCCTCATGATCAAAATGATGCCCGGAGAGAGCCTCAAACATTACGTTATTTATTTTCAAAGCCAAATGGCCTTGGTGTATAACTGCAATGATAATGTGGCTGCCACTGCATTTATTAGTGGGTTGCAAGTCTTCCACTCTTTCTACAAACACTTGGTAAAGTATGAAGTCACCAGGATGAGGGCATCTTCTTTTGAGCTCAGAAGTACATACAGATCAAGGATGCTACCTGGGGTGTAACCAATTGCTCTCCCAAAAGCAGGGAATGAAGGGGAGAAACAGAAACCACAATCTGTTTCCCCAAAGAAGAATCAAAATCGGGGCATCGTAGCAGTAAGCAAGCCCTCACAAAACCCTGCCAAGGCCTACGGAGAGGAGGTCGACTTCACCCCGTTCAAAATCTTCCTGGATCATGTCTTCAGCACCATCAAAGATCATGACTGGGTGAGGCACCCGATGTAACGGTCCCAGGTTTAATTACCTCAAAATCCATAATCATCAACCTTATCGCTCGTTAATTAGAAATACTAAAGAAATTTCGGAAGCATCTTCTCTGAAATATAGACTCCATCACAATACAATAATTTAGATTTCGGCTAACATCAGCCTACTTATAAATTTCAAAATTTCATCATATAATTCATCTCAAAGTAAATCAAATAACATATACATAAGAATTTCTTTCCTTGATATATATATATATATATATATATATATATATATATATATATATATATATATATATATATATATATATATATATATATATATATTATATATATATATATATATATATATATATATTCTAACCCAAACCATTTATCAGTTCAACTCAATATACAAACTACACATCGTCATATTTAATTCCCATTATTTAAAATGTAACACTATCTACTGCGACTAGCACTAACTCAAAATTATTAAAAAGATCAGAGCTTACAAAAAGAGAATCACATTCTACCATAAAATACATGCAATATCTTAGGAGGACATCCTTTCAGCTCTAAGCCGGACTTTCGCCTTGCTGGGACCTGAAAACATCAATCTGTGGTGGGGTGAGCTCAACAGCTAAGTGAGTGAAATCAGTTAAAATAGAGTTTGTATTATACTACCATTGTACTTCAAGTATTATGCAGTTGAGCAATGTCAAAAATCAGTTTCAATACTTTCTACTTATGGTTGATACTGCAGCTTATGAATTATAGATTCTTTCTATTATCTGATACTTTCTATATGTATTCTTCTGGGTACACGTGACCAATATTTCATTAACATATAATATCAATAATTTTGCAATACTTGACCTACTCGTTGTCTCTTGTAATCACCTCCCCTAACATGTTCGTATTTCATATATAGTAATGGTCACAACACAACTCTTGGAGAACCTAATCTTACTCATTAGATTAAATACAGTTCAATATTGCACCTATCTCAATATACATATGACATCACACACTCCTCATGATAGTATCCAATTATAACTGTGTGTTCATACATGAAGAAATTCAAGACACTCACATCCATATACTGGATGTCACAACAATCTATTTACCCGATGTCATAGACAACTATATGCATACACTAGGTGCCATACATATTAATATCTTTAATTCCGATATCATAAACAATCATATCCATATATCGGATATCATAAACAATCATATGTATATACTAGGTGCCATACCTATTAACATTCATAATTTGAATATCATAAACAATCATATCCATATACTAGATATCATAAACAATCATATGCAAATGTTAGGTGCCATACCTATTAACATCCATAATTCGGATATCATAGACAATCATATCCATATACTGGTGATCGGTCACATATATTGCATACATATTGTCACATTTCCATGCTTATTATCTAAATAAATCATATTAATAAGTCCTATTTTTTTTAAAAATGCAGGCCCATTGCTAAAGGATAGGCCAGAGAAACGAACCCAAAAGCCCATTTAATTCAGAATAAATTCAAAATCAGGAAATCAGGGCAGATCTTGGCAAATCAAAGGTTGAAAACCGGTTGAAATGAATCTTCCCAAATCAAGCGGTTGAAGCCAACAAATCAAGGATTGTTTCATTAAATCTGAGAGCTGCAACAGTGAATCTAGCAAGACAAAAGGGAGCCCAAATCCACGCCAACCGTCGCTCCACCTGGATGTGCCCAATTGGCCACATCCTGGCCGCGGATCCGCTGCCCAAGCCACGGATCTGCGGCTTGTTGGTGGAGATAAGGGGAGCGTTTGCTCCCCTTATCTCCTCACTTCTTTCCTTCTGGGTTTTTGCCTATAAAAGGCAGAATTTTGTACTAAAATATTAGCGAGGACTAGGATTAAATTTCTTGCTCATTTTTAAGGTTTAGGCTCTTTGTTAGATAGTGTAGAGAAGTTGTATCTCTATTCTTTAATTTGTAATATAGTCCAAATACCAGTGAGAGAGAGGAATTGAGTGATTGTAATCTGAAGATTGAAGTGACATCAATAAAGGATCAAGCTTTCTCCTCTTTCACTCCAATTCACGGGTATATCTTGTATTATTTTCATGTCTAGTTCTGTATTATTCATGAGTAGCTAAACTTGTTTTCTGGGCTCATTATCGTCTCTCTCTTCGATCCCTCTTCTTTTTGAATGGTTTTCATGAAAAAGACCCAATGAATTGAATGCCTAAACTAAAGCCTTTCTTCTTTGAAAGTGTTCTGGAAGGCACATGAGGATGGGTTTAGATTTTTAAACTTCTACTTCTTTTAAAAATGTCTCTTGAACTTGTTTTTATCTCATACTTGAACTTCTTGATGATTTAACATTCAATTCAAGACGATTTCTTAAAGAAAAGAATTAACTTTTCCAACCATCTTATGTGCTTTACTTAAAACTTTTCAAAATTAATCTTAAGTTTTTACCTATGATCAAGTTGAGGAACTAAGGATTTCAATAGAAGAACACATCGTTGAGTAGTGAGATAGTGAGCTTAGATTTTCTTCTTTATTAAAAACAACAATCACTTTTCAAAGCTTTTTAAATCACCTTTTTCAAAGCCTTTTCCAAATTTACAAATTTTCTTTTAATCATTTCCTTTCTCTCCATTCTCTTTTTCAACTTAAAAGAAAGACACCAATTTCATTCTTTGTTACTTAACAAAAGCACCGAAAAGCTTCTATCGCATTCCTCCTCGTGGACACGACCCGTTAGCCCAAAGCTATACGGTAATTCTTAACTCTTTGATTTTGCAATCAACTGGATATCATAAACATATATTCAAGCATACTTAAATAAAATAATATTAATGCTCTCCTTCGATCACCTCCGGTTCAACCCGGTCCCATCCTCTGAAATAATAAATAACAATAATACTCCCCTTCGGTCACCTCTGGTTAAACCCGATCCCTTCCTCCAATACAATAAATAACAGCAATACTCACCTTCGGTCACCTTCAGTTAAACCCAGTTTCTTCATCCAATACAATAAATAACAACAATACTCCCCTTCGATCACCTCCGGTTAAACCCGGTCCCATCCTCCAATACAATACATGACATCATATACATACTTATGCACATTTCTTATCACAAAGGCATTTACATACATACTGATGTGTCACCCAGTTAAGTTCATGCGAGTTCATTTCTTAATTCGTTAGTTTCGAGGAATTCTTATCATATTTAAGAGGTACCCAATGCACACATAATGCATTCAACTTAATGATCCCCAATATCATACCTGTTAAGTTCTGATTCGTAGTATCAATATTCACTTTTCCTAATCATGATACTTATTCAACCTTTATCATTTAGCTAACATCCGGGATTCATCACCAATTGCCTCTTTTATCGTCAGACAGACTGCCTATTGGTTACAACTTAATTTAATTCAGAATTTTTTCTTCATTTCTGATACAAGTGATAGTTACACGACAATTCTAATATCACATGAATTATTAGCACTTTCGATAATATAATTATCTTTTATTTCATTCAAAGACTGATTATAGTACTTTTATTTGGTACGGCCCAAGGTTAATCCCAAATTTCATCATTGCTGGTTATATAGTTAATGATTCACAGTTTTCTTTGTTTCTGTTAATTACTAGCCAAATCATCCTCTGCATTCACATGTGAATTCAACTGCACAACATATGCATATATACTTATACGCATATCACTTACTAACACTGGATTTCTAATCACATTGACGCAACGCTCAATCTTTCGTCTGTATTACAAACTTTCAATCATGAAGGCAATTATCTAACTCTTACTAGTTAGATATAATCGGTGTCACTATAAAGATGTGACTTCCAAGCCTAATAGAGGATTCTGATTTTCTGCTAAATCAATTACAAGGTACCCGAAAGTCTCCGGTGTATAGAGTAGGCATACCAAAATACTAGTTCAATGCTATCAGTATTTGTTTTATTGATATCGAATTATCTATCATAATCGATATACTAAAGGTTAAGTTGTCAGATTTGCTCAACACTGACTCTAACTGATTTTCACTAGTTTAATTACTCACTTGATACTTGTACATCATCATCGGTCACTTATTATCTGATAATCATCAGACTTGATCTTATTCAATAATTTTTCATTAATAATCATTAATCGCTAAAAGTACAGTATTTACTTATGAGTTCTGGTTCAAAGGTTTTATTTTTTCACCTCTCACCAGGTTCGATAAATCTTAGTTATTTATCCATCAAATTGCTTTCAGTTGCTACCAATTAACATCTTAATCGATATATATAATTATGTAGGCCATCAGCTGACCCTTCTGCCTCAAATGTGCTAGTTGATACACAAAATCACGTTATAAGCATATATATATATCATGAAACACAACAAATATGAAAACAGTATTCGTAAGATTAATACTCAAAGTACTACATAATATTTGAGTGTCCCGTGTACTTAGCTTAACAATAAGCTTTTAATGTTCAATTTATTTATCAAGCATGTCCGGTAGTGCTAGAAATTCGGTAGCTTTAATTCAGTTCATTATCAATTACTTGGATCAGTTTCATCATTATCGGTTCACGTTCACAGTTGCTAATTCACCGAAATGTCACAATCCTATCCGAGTTATCAATATTAACAAAACCTTCAATAGTTTAATCAGTACACTATTTCTATCATACTGCATCAATTACATATATCTTATTTAACAGAGTTTTCTATATCACAGTTACATCGAGTTACTTGAAAATAATTTTCAATTTCAATTGCTTAGTTCAATTCTAATATCAACTTTGGATTCTACTTATACCAGTATTAACATAACCAATTTTATAATTATCCAATCATGATTGGTGGGTCTCAAGTGATCTTTTATCTTAACTGATTTCTAATTATCTCTTATTAATAAATAAAACATTCATGATCTGTAATCGATTTTCCGTTGTTACTGTTTAATCTACTCACCTGGTATACCGGTGCTAACCAACTACCATCCGATTATTATTATCCATAACTTTTACTTTCATAACAGATTGGACATCACTTGCATGTAATATCAATCTTTACTTAACTATCATCATTATTATTTTAATAGTCAATATACACGCAATCACAGTGTTTAATAAAATCAGAGGGAGACTTTACCGACTTAATAATTTTCAGGTTGAGTGACATCAATATTCATCGCAGACAGGTAGATGTATTTGTCTCTGTTCATCCATATTAATACACGTACAGGCTCCTAATGGTCATGTTATATGAACTTAAATAGCAAATCTCAATTTGGTATCATACCCGTATTTTGTTCACGCATATATATATATATATATATATATATATATATATATATATATATATATATATATATATATATATATATATATATATATATATATATAAACACGCCCGCAATTCATTACTCGGGATATCCTATTTGATTTCGGTTCTATAACACCAATTCACCTTTACAATAACTATCTCAATAATCTATTTAATAATATAATATCTTATTCTATTGGATCAAATTGTCAATGATTTCTCAATAATAATGATTTCTGAATTTGGGAAAAATAAATACTTTGAGTTAGGACTTTCACTCACCGGCATCTGATAATTTCTTAAATGCTTAATACCATATACAGATATAGAGGATGTGTAGCTCTCATTTTCACGATCACAACGGCTCAAGAATTATCTGAATCCGACTTCGGATGGCCAAGATATCGTTCGGAAACCAAAACCAATATAAAAGGTTAGATACATAATACCTGAAAATATTCAGGGGGTTGTTTGTAATTTTTTACAGCCCAAAATAATTATTTAATCTTACAGGGGCTAAAATGAAATTTATCTTATTTAAAGAACGTGTTGGGTGCATAACGGGTCGAGTTTGGGTTGAACCCGAAACCCAAACCCATTCTTATCTTCTTCTTCTTCTTCTTCTTTTCTTTTCTTTTTTTGTTTTTTAAACGACAGCAGCAGCAGCAAACTGCTGCTGCCAGCCTCACCCCGGCCCGCTCAGCCTGGCCGGCGGCCTCCGGTGCCGGGGGTCGTAGCACCACCGAGAGAGAGATAGAGAGAGATGGGTGGGGGGCCTGGTGCTCCCCCCATCGCCGCTCACGCTGGCGCCTGGCCGCCGGCCAACACCCAGAGAGAGGGGGAAGGTGAGGGAGAGAGAGAGAATGAGAGTGAAAGAGAGAGAGAGTGAACGGGGCAGAGATTTTATCTCTCTCCCTCCCCCCACCTACTCCCACGTTCCTCTCATCTACTCCCCCATTCCTCCCATACTCATTTTTATTTTATTTTATATTTTTTTCCTTCATTTCTCCAATCCTTTAATAAAATCAAAAATTAAGATTAAATATCAAAACCCGGTATTTATACGAGTATTTCATGCAGTATATACACCCGTGCATTTTCATATATTTTTCTGTATTCCTTTATTCATAATAAATTATAATTAATATCAAAAGAATATCTGGTAATATACCGATTACCGATCTCCTTATCAACATAATCCAAAAGAGTAGAAATATATCGAATAAATCAGATCTTATGATATTCAAGTGTTACACACTTATATCGGTGTACAAACATACATAAATGTCAATGTTTTTTCATATCAATTAATCTGATATGATTTATAAAAATTTAAATCCATTCCGAATTTTCATTAAATAATTAATGAGAATTATTTAACATAGGAACAAATAGTTTAATAATCATAAAATTTACAGAAAAATATTTTTAATCCAAATGAAAATATTTAGCCCAGAGTTTACCAATCCGGGTGTTACACCCGAGGTCACTTTCACCTAACCCGAAGGGGTGGGAGCCAGAGAATACTGTGCTTTTCATGATGGAATAGGACACAGTACCATTAATTTTCACTATCTCTGGAGATAGCTCTAAGAGCTAGTAAACCGAGGGTATCTCAAGGAGTTTATTCTCAATCCCAGGCAGCCCTCGGAGACCAAAATGCATAAGGAAGCCCCCGAGGCCCTGC
The DNA here is from genome assembly GCA_038442645.1 of Agave tequilana. Lineage (NCBI taxonomy): Eukaryota > Viridiplantae > Streptophyta > Magnoliopsida > Asparagales > Asparagaceae > Agave > Agave tequilana. The sequence continues at coordinate 126,658 of JAVJIF010032108.1, read as the reverse complement.
AACAAGAGTGTGAGCTCAACCAGACTCTCATCCAGTATCAAGAAGTAAACGCCATCTTTGGCACTTCCCCGATAGAAGGCACCCCCACCAAAGAGAAGGTCATCTACATCAATGAGGCTCATAGGAGTAAATACCCTATAATCTTGACAGGTTTGCCTCTAACTTCGAGCAGACCAATCTCGTTCTCTGACACTGAAGCCTTGGTTGTGCACTTCCTGCACAATAATTCTTTGATCGTTACCATGCTCATCGGTAACTGCCGAGTGTCCAAAATTATGGTCGATGGAGGGAACACCGTCAAACATCCTGTATGAAGGCACCCTGGACAGGATGGAGGACATCTGAGAGATTGTCTGAATGATAATCACTCAAATCCAGTCTCATCTGTATGGATTTGACAGGAATGAGATACATTCACCGGACATGGTTGCACTCCCAGTTCGTGCTGTTGTGCGCGCTATCCAATCACAACAACCAAACAATAGAGAATCCCAAGATCTCCAGCACAAAGAACAACCCAACAACCACACTAAGAACACACAAATCACAAAGACAAGATTTAACGAGGTTCGGCCTCAATGCCTACGTCCTCGGGGCAATCAATGGAGAAAATTTTATTTAGGAAGATGATTACAATAGCTCTTCGTCTCTTTGAATGCAAGAGAACTCACAGCTAATACAATTTCGCAGAGATCAAACCCTAGAATCAACATTAGGCTTAAATACCTCACATCAGCGGAGCAGCAGATTTCACCCAAAACCCGACTGTCGGTCGACCGGGACAGTCGACCGACATCCTCTTCCGGTCGACCCAAGAAAACCCGAGAGTTGGGTCGTTTACAGTCAGAGCACTTCGGTCAACCCGCCGGTCGACCGCCCAAAACCCTGTGCATGCTGTGCACGTCGGTCGACCGGCCCGGTCGACCGACCTGCCTGTCTTCTGCTGTTGCTACTTTTTCCTGCCGCTGTCCCTTTGCCTTTCATCGTCGACTTCCTTGGCGATCTTCGACGGCACTTGACAATCTACTACAGCACTTGGCATGGCATCACCTCCTTTAATATCCTCTCTCCTCCAACAATTCTCCACCGCGGTGAAGATTTTCAAATCTGAGCCGAATTCTACTCGATAGCGGTTGCACCAACATGGTTGCCTACGTACCCCTGCCCAAGGGATCAAGCCGTCCGTAGTTCATTCAAATAAGCTTCAGCAAGTTCAATTCACCTGAAGGACATGGAGCAAGTCTTTGCAGTGTGCAAACTTCACCCCCGATACCACCTTTGTTAGCATATCGGCCGGATTCTCCGAAGTGTGAATCTTCAACAAGTCAATGTCACCTTCCTGTAGAATCTCCCGAACAAAGTGATACCTGACATCAATATGCTTCGTCCTTGCATGATAGACCTGGTTCCTTGCCAAGTAGATGGCACTCATGCTGTCACAGTTTATCTTCAATATATCCTGTTCCACGCCCAAGTCATCAAGCAACCCCTGAAGCCAGATTGCCTCCTTCATGGCCTCTGTCATAGCCATATATTCAGCCTCTATGGTCGACAACGCGACGGTAGACTGAAGTGTGGAGCGCCAACTCACCGGTGCCTGTGAGAATGTGAAGACATATCCCGTCGTCGACCGGCGTTTGTCAAGGTCACCTGCATAGTCTGAGTCAACATACCCTATGCACTCCTGCTTTCCGGTGTTGTCCTTCTTGAATACTAGGCCTACATCAACGGTTCCTTGATGTACCTCAGAATCCATTTCACAGCTTCCCAATGACCCTGTCCAGGATCATGCATGTATCGACTCACCATAGAGACTGCCTGTGATAGATCTGGCCTCGTACACACCATAGCATACATCAAGCTACCCACAACATTGGCATATGGAACATGAGACATATACTCACGCTCTTGAACACTCCTTGGAGACATCTTTGCTGACAATTTGAAGTGCGGCGCCATAGGTGTACTAACAGACTTAGTATCCTTGCTGATATTAAACCTCTGCAGTACCTTCTCAAAATAGCCCTTCTGTGTCAAACTTATCCTTCCAGCTTTCCTGTCTCTAGTGATCTCCATGCCCAATACTTTCCTTGCTTCCCCCCGTTCCTTCATCTCAAACTCTGACGATAACATCTTCTTCAGAGAGTCAATAGCAGATCTCGACCTAGAAGCAATCAACATATCATCTACATAAAGAAGTAGATAGATATATTCACCTGATGGTAACTTGTTGTAGTACACACATGGGTCGACATGGCTACGTGTGTACTTCTTCTTCCTGATGAAGCTATCAAATTGCTTGTACCACTGTCTAGGAGACTGCTTCAAACCGTACAGTGATTTCTTTAGCTTACATACTAACTTTTCCTTCCCTGCAGCTTTGTAACCTGTGGGCTGTGTCATATAGATCTCCTCCTCAAGATCGCCGTGGAGAAAGGCGGTCTTCACATCAAGTTGGTCAAGTTCCAACTCATTCTGCGCCACCAAAGCCAATAGAATCCGAATAGACGAGTGTTTAACTACCGGGGAGAACACCTGATTATAGTCGATTCCTTCTCTCTGAGCGTAGCCTTTAGCCACCAGCCTTGCCTTGTAGCGTACTGCATCTTCTTGGAGAGATCCTTGCTTCTTAGCAAAAACCCACTTGCACCCTATGGCCTTCTTCCCCTTGGGCAACTTAGTAAGTTCCCATGTGTTGTTCTTGTAGAGAGATTTCATGTCTTCATCCATGGCCTCTTTCCACATCCTAGCTTCTGTACTGATCTCAGCTTCCCTGAAGGTAGATGGAATAGCCTCTTCAACAACTGGAAGTGCATACGCGACGACCATATCAGTGGTGAGCCAACCCGGTCTCCTAGTGTTCCTCCGTGGTCTTCCAACTGCAGTAGAATCTGGAACAGTACCCATGACCTGCTCCTGATCCTCTTCAATATTTTCAGCATTTTCTTCAGCTACTTGATCACCACCCTGTGTCACCTCAGGAATGATCCGAACTGATACTGAATCCTCTAGAGATGGTGGATCTGCATCACTCTCCACCTGCTGCAATAGCTCCTTGGTCTTGCTGGTCTCCACCTGCTTAGAGACAGTAGGCTTCATCAAAGAAGCCTCATCGAATGTGACATCCCTACTGATTATGAACTTGTTGTCCTTTTGGTCCCAAATCTTGAACCCCTTGGTTCCTCGCTTGAAGCCAACGAACACCCCTTTCTTTGCCCTTGGGTCCAACTTGTCTTCTTTGACATGGTAGTAGGCTGGACATCCGAAAACCCGTAGCAAATCATAGTCCTCAACAGTTCTTCCTGACCAAGCTTCAAGAGGAGTCTTCCTTCCTATTGCAGACGACGGCAACCTGTTCACAAGATGGCATGCATACCCCAAAGCTTCAGTCCAAAACTTCTTTGGCAGTCCTGCATTGGATAACATACACCGAACCTTCTCTAGTAAAGTCCGGTTCATCCTCTCAGCCACCCCATTTTGTTGCGGAGTCTCTCGTACTGTGAAGTGTCTCTCTATGCCCTCATCAAGGCATAGCTGTAGGAAAGGATCCGATTTGTGCTCTCCTCCATTATCAGAACGGAGGACCTTGACCTTCCTTCCCATGCTTCTCTCCAGATTAACCTTCCACTTCACAAACAGTTCTAGGACTTCATTCTTGTGTCGCATAGTGTACACCCAACATCGCCTAGAGTAGTCATCAATGAACGACACAAAATAGTGGTTACCTCCAATCGATGCAGTCTTGGTAGGTCCCCATACATCCGTATGAACATAGTCAAGAATACCCTCCGTGTGGTGTGAAGCTGTGCCAAACTTCACCTTGGTCTTCTTGCCGATGATGCAATGTTAACATAGATCCAACTTGCAGGTCTCAGCACCCTTCAGCAACCCTTTCTTCACAAGAGTTTGCATTGATTTCTCCCCTGCATGTCCCAGCCTCATGTGCCACACCGGGTTGAATCTTCCTTCTGACTGGTAGAAGCTGCCACCTGCCCTGTCACTGTACTGCCCTTCAAGTAATACAAGTTGTTCCGGCGATCGGCCTTCAACACCACCATCGAGCCCTTTGTCATTTAAGAACTCCTTCCTTAATAGACACTCCGAGACCCAATGATTCCAAAGCTCCAACAGAGATCAAGTTCCTCTTCAGCTGAGGTACATATCTCACTTCTTTCAGCTCTCTCACCATCCCATCAAACATCCTGATTGGAATAGTGCCAACACCCTCCATGATGCATGGATGATCATCGCCCATGACGACCGAACACCCCTCCAACTTCTCAAAACTGGTAAACCAGTCTCGATTAGGGCATACATGATATGTTGCACCTGTGTCCAAGATCCACTCGTTCTCACCCGAGTAGCCAATGATGGGAGTGGTAACTGAAAACGAGAACACTGAAGAATCCGAATCTGATCCATCTACCTATGATTTGCTGCTTGCAGTTTTTACCACTTTTGCGAGATTTGCTTCAAATTTTGATTCTTTCTTCTTTCCCTTTAACTTTTGACAGTCTACCTTTCAGTGCCCAAACTCTTTGCAGAAGGCGCACTGATTTCTCTTGAGATCCCTGAATTCCGGCCTGGATTTCGATCTTCCTCTAATCTCCTTTCCCTTCCTTGATAAACCTCTGCCTCTTACTTCCAATGCCTCCGCCGATGACCCTGACTGAGAAGGATGCCTCTCATTCTTCCTTGTGTCATAACTCATCAATGCAGACGACACCTCATTATAATCTAAACTCTGCCTTCCATTAATGAAGGTCAGTGTGAATGTCTCGTACTCCTCTGCAGGAAGTGAATTTAGAAAGATGACCGCCTTATCTTCCTCATCTATCGTGACATCCACATTTAGCAGATCTGTAAGAAGCTTCGTATATCGGTTGATGTGCTCATTTACTGTGCTCCCCTTCTTCATCCGAAACTGATACAGCTTACTCTTAAGCTGCAACCTGGACTCTACACTCTTCGTCAGGTACTTCTTTTCAAGGGTTTCCCACAGTTTCTTCGCTGACGTCTCATGTTGCACAAGGTATTTTATGTCTTGTGACAAGCATGAACGTATCAAGCCACATGCCGACCTGTTCATCTTCGCCCACTCTTCATCAGTGGTAGTGTTCTTCTTCTTCGCCAATAGGAGAGTGTCTTCGAGGTTTGATGCATTCAGCGCATCCATAACCTCGCATCTCCACATACCAAAATTGTTAGTCCCATTAAACTTAACAACTTCAATCCTTGGGTGATTGTTCATTGTCTTAACAGATGCAGTTTCTTCTGCCATTGAGATTTCTTTCTGATTCTCTATTTATGCAGAAGATCAACTAACTTGAAATAGATCTCTACTCAGATAAAAATAGGATTTTTACCTGTCCCTTGAAACCCTAGATCGAGTTTCTCACTGGATCTACTTCAACACAGATTCAACGAGCCCTCCTTGCGTCCTTCTGAGATCGACACACGATCTCCTTGAACCCCCAATACCTCCGATCTGAGATCGACACCCGATCTCCACCGGATCAGATCTCGAGCCCTTCAAATCCTCAGAAATCCCAAGTACAACCCGGAAGCTCCGATACCACTTGTTGTGCACGCTATCCAATCACAACAACCAAACAATAGAGAATCCCAAGATCTCCAGCACAAAGAACAACCCAACAACCACACTAAGAACACACAAATCACAAAGACAAGATTTAACGAGGTTCGGCATTAATGCCTACGTCCTCGGGGCAATCAATGGAGAGAATTTTATTTAGGAAGATGATTACAATAGCTCTTCGTCTCTTTGAATGCAAGAGAACTCACAGCTAATACAATTTCGCAGAGATCAAACCCTAGAATCAACATTAGGCTTAAATACCTCACATCAGCGGAGCAGCAGATTTCACCCAAAACCCGACTGTCGGTCGACCGGGACGGTCGAGCGACATCCTCTTCCGGTCGACCCGACTGTCGACCCAAGAAACCCGAGAGTTGGGTTGTTTACAGTCAAAGCACTTCGGTCGACCCGCCGGTCGACCGCCCAAAACCCTGTGCATGCTGTGCACGTCGGTCGACCGGCCCGGTCGACCGACCCGCCTGTCTTCTGCTGCTGCTGCTGCTGCTATTTCCTGCCGCTCTCCCTTTGCCTTTCATCGTCGACTTCCTTGGCGATCTTCGACGGCACTGACAATCTACTACAGCACTTGGCATGGCATCACCTCCTTTAATATCCTCTCTCCTCCAACACGTGCTGATCCTTACAACATCATCATGGAGTTCTACGTGGTTGATGTGGAGTCTTCTCATAATGCAACCCTCGGGAGGCTATGGCTCCACATGATGAAAGTCATCCCATCCATCTATCACCAGCTGATGCGATATCCCACTCCGACCAGACTGGCTGACATAAAAGAAGACTAGGCCATGTCAGGATAATCTCCGCCATTGTTAGGTTAAAGTTTGGATGGAAGCCAAAGGCAGTCTCCGACGAAGACCTCCCAGCTGAAAAGAAACAGAAGCAGATTGTTGCACAATTGCAATCACATAGCGGCAAGAGCCAAGATCTCGACTCTTTTAACGGGTCAGAAACTCTGAATAATAGGTCAAAGCAGAAAGCCGAGATGTTTCACGCGGACCCCCATCATCGAGAACAAGTTCTCCGGATCATACGAAGCTTCCTTCCCATGAGAAGACTCAATTCGAGAAGTTTCTTTTTAAGAACCTACACGTGTTCGCATGGTCCCCTACAGACGTGCCCGGAATCGACCCCTCTATCATCTGCCACAAACTGTCTATCCTTCCCTAGGCTAAACCAGAAAGCAAATATCGTGAAAGATAAAAGTAGAACTTCTCTAGAACTCAGTAATGAAGTTGACTAATTTCTCAAGACTGGTTTTGTTCGAGAAACTCTTTACTGAGAATGGATTGCCGACCTGGTTCTGGTAAAAAAGAAGAATAGGAAGTGGAGAGTCTGCATCGACTTCACGGATCACAACAAGACCTATCCCAAAGATAGCTTTACGTTATCCAATATAGACCCGATGGTTGACACAATAATGGGTCATGAACTCCCTAGTTTCGTGGATGCCTATTCTAGATACAATTAAATCAAGATACATTGTAACCACCGTTCTAGATGTATGTATCTCAGCACTAGTACTCGATATAGTGACAATACTCAATCTGACATTTCTGGTAGCCAGACTGAGCCCGTTTCTACTTTAGATTGTAATTCTCAATATTTTGGATTTTTAAAAATTTTCTGAAATTTTTGGGGATTAGTTTAAAAAAATCTCCTGAATTTGATGTCAACCAGTACTGTTGATTAACTCCAAGATTTTTAATTAACAAATAGGGATGAATTTCTAAAATATGATTTCACAGCTTTCTTCAGGGCAATACTTTCTATTATTGAGAATTTATGGAGATATTTCTGACTTAATAAAATTGACCCAAATTAAATAATTATTCATTTTCTTTTTTCTCTCCTTCTTCTACACTTTTCTTTTCACCTCTTTCTTTTTCCCACCGCCTCTCAACTCCACCGCTTCTTCTCTTTCTTTCTTAATCTCTTCTCTCTGTGTCTCGGACTCTCACTTTCTCTCTCCTTTTTCTCTCCCTCACTTTCACTCTCACTACATCTCCCTTTCTCTTCAACTCTCTATACACTCTCTCTACATTCCTTACCCTTCCCCCATTATATGATCCATCATTGCTGCTGGAAGGCTAGCAGACAGCTACAACCCCCTCCTTTCTCTTTCACTCTGTTTCCTTTCTCTTTCTCTTTCTCTTTCTCTTTCTTTCCTTTTCTTACTCCTCTCTTTACGGCCACCCAGCCCAGCCACCACCGACAAGGCCGTGAGGTCATGCTCGCCGCTCTGCTCTTGGCTGCGCCACCCCCTGCCTACTCTTCCTCTCTTCCTTCTCCTCCCTCTCTTCCCTTCTCTCTCTCCCTTTCTCTTTCTCACTCACCTCTCTCTCCCCACGCCAGTTGCCCAGATCGCCGTTGGCCTGGCGCCACCGCCTTCCTTCTTCTCCCCTGCTTTTCTCAATTTGTCTCTCTCTCTCTCTCTCCTTCTCTCTATCTCTCCTATATTGGATCCCTACTTCAAAACCCAAACCCGAGCCATTAACCCGTTAATCCAACTACCTATTCACTTAAGTTATGGGTTTGGCTTATTGGATCCAAACCAACCCGATAGCAACCAAAACCCGCTTCAAAATCAAGAAGAGGTAAAATTATATAAAACCCCCAAATAGATTAAAATAATTACATTTAGCCTATAAAAATTACATATTAAAGCCATTTTTACTAGTTTTGTGTTCGAGCGATATCTTGACCATTCGGAGTCTGATTTGTAATGATTCTCAAGCCTTTGCGACCATAAAAAGACGAGCTACATTCCTATTTTAACTACGTGAGTGTTTTTCTTTGATAAGTTATAGTTTAATGTATTGAATAAATATTAATTTATTAAATTGTATTTAACATTCAGTAGATCATGTAAATTGCATTTATCTACCAATAAATATGTAAACGGTAAAACACTTTAAATAAACTATGAATGTTTTTAAATATTTTCAATAAAATAATATTTCATTATGAATATAAAATATAAATAAATTATTTATATATTTAGTGATTATTAGACAGAAGCTTAAAGAAATTCCAGATTAATAAACAAATCAATAATTTTTAATATGGTTGTGAAGAGTTTGAAAATAGATAATTGTAAATAATTATTTTATGATATCGATCACATTAATAATATTGAAATCGTTATAATAAAATATTGATATATTGACACATCAGCATATTAACTATATCACTTTGATACTGTTACTAAGCTATGAGAAACAACACTGTCATGCTGAGTACATATTTTGATTTTATGAATTATTATTATTATTATTATATCGTATGCAAAATTCTATATGTTATATTCGTGAACACAGTTATTTCATGTTCTTGTATCACTGTTACACAGATATACCCTAGTATATGACATGACTGTTTCTTGTATCACTAATGTTGTTATGGCATTCTTGTTACATAGATTCGCATGTATAAATTCTCTGATTGTTCATGTATTCCTATTACATAGATTATTGTTACCTGAATATTCCTATATTAATGTTACATGAATTTTTCCTTAATACGGTTACAAGGTTGTTTCTTGTATCACTGATATTGATATGATACTCCTGTTACTTGGACATACCGGCAACCAACCTAAGATGTGCAGAACTAAGTCTCACACGAAACAAAGTGTCACATCACACATGTGGCGGGGGCCACTTCTTGAACCCGTGGGGCCTCCTCTAGAATCTCAAGTCTTATACATCTCATGCCTCAATTTAACCTGTTATACGATATTGGCACTGTTATTGTTCCTGATTTATTGTGTAGTTTAAAAATAATAAATATATCATGGAGATGAGGAGACTTGAAGGTTTAATCAAAGGGAAACCATGCACAAAAATGTGTATTTTAGAAAATCAATGAAAGGGTTATGGTGCTTTGGCTTCCTCGATACTTTCGTTATCGCACATAGGCTATACAGGTTGAATCTACAAGGACGATAGGCGATAGAAGCATTAGTAGTTCGTGTTCACGTTAGTTGTTAACGAGTTCTTTGTTTAAGAAAGAGAAAGAAAAAAGAAAAGAAAACTAGAAGTGGTAGGAGAAGAAGGCGATGAAAACAGTGAATGAAAGAAGTAGTTTGGTGAAGGAAATAAAACAAGAAATAGAAGCGACAGTGAAAACATTGTGAAGTGATTTAGAAAATGGATTTAAAATGAAAAAGAGATGAAACTTGTGGTGAACGAAGAAGATGATGACAACAATGATAAGAAAATTATAAAGTGGTTTTGAAAACAATTTTGAAAACAAAGTTAAAAAAAATAAAACTCATGGTTACTAGCTACTAAGTAACTTCACTAATCATGCTGACCTCTTAGTCATAATTGCCTTATATGGATTCTTGGCCATCATTAATCCTTAGCTTTAAGAGACGTTCTAAAGCATGGCACATAAGATTCTTCTCCATATTCAAACTTGCATCAAAAGGAAGCTAATGCAAATATTAGATCATCAAAATCAGTTAGAGGCAAGTATGAAATAAGAGAGTTAGTTTGTTAGCACGTTAGATATTAGAACCCATCATCATGAGCCATCAATGGCACTTGCAAGAGCAAGACCTTGTAGAGGCTATTAGATTCAAGTGAATTATCAAGAAAGTAGTTAGATGATTAGTGATTAGTAGTTAGATTACCTGAGAGAAAAGTTAGTTAATCATGTCAAAGGTTAGAGAAGAAAACATTGAAGGAAAGGAGAAAGCTTTCATAAATTATCACTCTCTATTATATCAATCTCTCTCTTTCTATCCTGAAGCAATCTTTGCACTAATACATAATCTAAAATAAAAAGAAAATACAAAAGTAGAAGAAGAACTACACTAATCTACACTAAAGAGAAAAAAATCCTAGCCTACAGCTCTCCAGCCCCTATTCTCTGGCCTCAATTGCAGTATTTATAGGCAAAGGAACTTAGGATTTGACGAGACGATGCCACGCAGCCAGAATCAGGGCCATTGGCCCTGATACTGCTGCTGATCCGCAGCCTGATCAAGGCCAATGGCCCTGATCTTTTGCCACAGATCTCGCCCAGCTGCAAGAAGCTTTTGTATATATATCCTGTTTTGCGTATTCTGGCTCCGTATTTCTCCAAATATAGCTTCAATATGGGACTCAATGCATTCTTCTAGAAGTTCCTTGTCTTGGCCCTCAAGTAATCTTGTTTTAGTTACCTGAAATGGGTTAATTTAGCTCTTATTATAGCTTTGTCCCTATACTCTGATTATCTACAAATATATCAAAATACGATATAGAAGCATTATTTTATTCATAAGTCGGTAGAAAAATGCGATATGAAGATGCAGAATTGAATACTAGTCACATTCTCACACTTTTCTTTTACTTGTCCCAAGCAAAACAAGAAAAAGAAAAACTAAAATACTACTTTCGCAGGTGACACGGTTGCACGAACATGTGCAACAAGCCATTAAATCTTAGGTTTCCTCTAGAGGAGGAGTTTTGTCTCATGAGAATTTTAGTAGATACACCCACAAAATTTATAAAGAAAAAAATAAATGTCAATATTTTTGAAAAAACTTTTTGAAAGAGAAAAAGTTTTTGAAGTATTTTTGCAAAAATGAAACAATCGAAGGTCATAAGTTCACCAAAAATTATTCATTCTTAAACTTAATCTATATGCAAGAACTTATCATCAATTAAGACAAGAATTCAAAATTGGATTGAACAGTTGATCTTCATAAAATCTAGATAATATGCACTTTTGTGATTGTGTGGATTTTTGGAATTTCAACTCTAACCATCAAGTCTTTATTCATATACATACATATACATGCATACATACATATATACACACACACACACATACCTATACCTATATATATATATATATATATATATATATATATATATATATATATATATATATATACATATATATATATATATATATATTATTTTCTTTTAGTTTTATTAGGCTTTCTAGTCTACCCATTTAGTGAGCCTTTAACCGATGAATTCCAGGCCAGACAGACTTAGGGCACCAGATGAAAAAAATATCCCTCGAGTTTAAAGACTCGAGTAAACAAGGGCATAAAACTAAAGTGTTTACTTATTTTAATCACCGTTAGGCGTGACTAATCATACTTCCTAAGGCATAATTAACCAGCTTAATTAGTGGTCAAGTATTTTATAATAATAATTTTTTCTTTTATTTATGACATTTTAAGTCTTTATTTTCATCCCAAAAAATGTGTAAGTGTAAAGTGCATACTCTCTAAGGTAAAAATTTAAGATCAATTTATCTTTCCAATCTTTCTTACTTAACTTATAATTTTAAATAAGATCCATTATTTCGACAAGATTTAAGATGTCATAATTGAGGCTTTTCTAATTCCTAAGATCATCTTAATTTTCTTAAATATAAATCAAAATTTTTTCTTTTATTCCAAAAATTTTTAAAGAAAAGAAAAAATCCTATACAAAAGGAAATTTCTAAAAATATCCTAAAAGTAGTGAAAAAGAAAGAAAATCTAAAAATTCTACGTCAGTAGACTCTCCTCCACACTTATCTCATGAATTGTCCTCAATTCATTGTGAATGTATGTATACTTGAAAATACAGAGGGAAAGAGAATTCACCTTAGAGTAGTGGTTCCAGTGGCGGTCTGATTGGTGCACGAAATGAGGACAATTTAAAGATTGTGGAGTTTGTAGGAACTCACCAGTGACCTCTCTAATATAACCTATTATTATAATGTATATGCATATGACTTTTATTGGAAATTTTACCCCATCAAATTTTCAAATTTTAAAAATAATTTTAGAGTCATTATGTTCTACACCTTTTGTTGGCCCAGAGGCCTTCCACTCTAGTTTTGATGATGATTAACTCATGTAGTTATAGTTTACTAATAATCTGGTGATATTTAGTTTCAGATATTTAACCAAGATATTAGTAAGTGATTAGCTTCAACAAATGTGTTTTGGAGCTTTCATATGGTGATTCAAGAGCCCGAGCGTCAAGTTCATATCTAGCACTCGTTTGAAGTCAAGCTCGGTGGATCACGTTTGGATCGAGTCGACTTGAAGACGACGCTCTACAAGAAGACCTCGGTTTGTTTTAGAATAATTAGTTTAGATCCATTGTTAAAGATTAAATAGTGTGGTATGCTCAAGTTCACAACACACACACGTTTCATGTTTTGGTTTTGGTTTTCGGTTTAACCGATCTTGATTTTCATGAATAGATAGAATCAAAACAAGTTTACATGATTTAATGTATATTAGATTTGATCTATATACATCTATGCTTCATACTTAGAATAACTTATTTTGATAACCTTTTCATATATTTGGGTTTTGTATTTAAACAAAACTTATTTTTGGATTTAATGTCAAAAATATAGATATATATATCTTTCATGTATATTGGATTCTATCCATATACAATATGCTTCAAAGTTGTTTAAGTATCATGTTTTTGTATTTACATGTATTTTGAAAAAAAATCAGATTTTCATTTCAAAAATCGAAGTTTTGGAAAATACAGAATTTGGTTTAAGGCAAAATTTGCCTGTTGGTAGCTGAAAAGGGCCAGAATGCCCTTCCAGTCGACTGGCCAACAGTCAAAAAAGTGACCGTTGAGTTTATGATCAGTTGGTGGTGTTTGAGTTTGCACCTAAATACTGTAAGAAATGCAAGACATTTAGGCATGGTGATGAGGGGTGCAACAAAGAAACGGTGGGGAGGAATTACCAGGTATATGTACCTAAGAGGAAGGCCCCGCTTGGTGGTGTGGATAAGAGATATAAAGAGGATGGTGCTGGTTGCATGGGGGAGGACAGACCTCCGGTCATTTTGACAAAGGTAGGGATGTCTTCAAATGGGCAGACTGGGGATCCTTTGGATGGGGTTGGGCGGCCTGACCCAAATGTGATTGGGGCAAGGGTGGTCCAGAATGCGGGTGCGCCGGCTGAGGGGGTGGTCTTGGCGGATAGCGAAGTTGGAAACTCTGGTGTTGGATTGTCTGGGGGCTGCTGTCTGGGGCAGGAGGGGGCTGGATTGCCGCCAGCAAAGGTTGGTTTGGTGGCGGTACCAGAACGTCCAATTTGCCCTGTGGAGGGACTGGTTACTTGCGATGTGGGAGAGGCTAGATCGGATAAAAAGGGGAAGAAAAAAAAGAAGAAGTCTGGACAGCGAGATGTGGGTACTGTCCAGCATCAGACTGAGGGAGAGGGTGTTCGGTTGGAGCCTGTGGAGGAGGAGTCTTCAATGCAAGATCGGCGGCTGCACACTATTGGTGGCAAGGAAAAGGTGGGAGTGGTTGGCTCTTCACAAGGTTCTGGCTCATCTGTGGGTGGTGCACTCATTCCTGATCAGGCTGGCGCTGTGGTTCAGGGCTTAAGGGCGATTGGTACGGAGTGTATTTCCTGTAGTTGGGCGGAGGAGTGTGAGTTGACACTGTGGGGCATTCAAGATCGGCTTCTGTATCAAGGGGGAAATTGAAGGGGAAAGCCCTCCAATCCTCCAAATGATGGGGGCGTTCTGGAATACAGGGGGGCTCTCCTACCCTGAAGCAATCGGGCCTTTAGGAACTAGCTAGGAGAGGGTGCTCTGGCAGAATTGTGCTAACCTTGGGAGCACTGTCCTGCTAGTTTTGGTAGTATATATGTGAAGCTTGAGGGATGTGGGCATTCTATGCTTCATTGCTAACATGTAGTCTTTGGTCAGCCATTCAGGCATGGTATATGTATATACATTTTGATATATAAAATTTACATTCTCCAAAAAAAAAAAGTGACCGTTGAGCCCTCCGGTCGACTGCCGATCGACCGTACCAGATCCAGAGAGCAATTGCTCTCTGGCCGGTCGACCGCCCGGGCCAAAGCTCACGGTCGACTGCCCGGACAACCCCCCCACCCGAGAGTGGGGTGACTTCAGTCGATCGACCGCACGATCGACCGGCCAAGCCAACTTGGCCTTTGTACACGTCTCGTGCACATCGGTCGACCGGTCCGGTCGACCGCCAGAGCCTGACAGGGACAATTTTAGGATTTAAAAACTGGTCTTTTAACTTCAATTAAATCCCATAAAATTACATAAATTCACAAAAATCAGTTCTTATATTATCTTTGAAATACAAATTTGTGTGATAAAAATTCAACACATATTTCAACCTATTTGAACCATTTTTGTGACTTGAAAAATTTGCCTTAAACCAAAAACGGTATTTTCTAGAAACCAAACTTCTAAAGGAAAATACGATTTTTCTATAAACTTGTATAAATACAAAAACATGATATTGAAATAACTTTGAAGTATATTGTATATGGATAGAATCCAATATACATGAAATATATATATATTATATATATATATATATATATATATATATATATATATATATATATATATATATATATATATATATCAATGTTTTGACATTAAATCCAAAAATAATTTTTGTTTAAATACAAAACCCAAATATATGAATAGGTTATCAAAATAAGTTATTCTAAGTATGAAGCATAGATGTATATAGATCAAATCTAATATACATTAAACCATGTAAACTTGTTTTGATTCTATCTATTCATGAAAATCAAAATCGGTTAAACCGAAAACCAAAACCAAAACATGAAACGTGTGTGTGTTGTGAACTTGAGCAAACCACACTATCTAATCTTTAACAATGGATCTAAACTAACTATTGTAAAACAAACCGAGGTCTTCTTGTGGAGCGCCATCTCCAAGTCGACTCGATCCAAACGTGATCCACTGAGCTTGACTCCAAACGAGTGCTAAATATGAACTTGGCGCTCGGGCTCTTGAATCACCATGTGAAAGCTCCAAAACACCTTTGTTGAAACTAATCACCTACTAATATCTTGGTTAAATATCTGAAATTAAATATCACAAGATTATTAGTAAACTATAACTAGATGAGTTAATCATCATCAAAACTAGAGTGGAAGGCCTCTGGGCCAACAATCTCCCCCTTTTGATGATGACAAAACTCATGAAGTTATATATGCATGGAATAAAGTTAAGCTTCAAGGAAGCTTCCCCTTAACTCATGCATAACAATAAACAATAAGATATGCAATGAATGTTAAACATGAATATGCATAAACATGTATAAAACAATGAAATGAACATGCTCTTGATACCAAATTTTTAAAATAAATTATTTCTCCTTCTTTTAACATAAACATGTTCTTAAATACCAATTGAAAATATAAACTTAAAATAAACATGTTCTTTAAATAATTTACTCTTGATACAATAAAAAATTTCAATTGAAAGCTAATCAATAAAAGCTCTTGATACTAATAATAAAACTTTTAATAAAAGCTCTTGATACCAATTAAAAATAATCAAGAAAAGCTTATGATACCAACAATAAAAAATATGTTCTTGATACCAACAAAACAAAACAACAAAAATACGTTCTTGATACTAATATCCATGCTTTTGATACCAATATCAACAAAATATAAAACAAACTCTCTTGATACCAAATATGAAACAAACTTAAGCAAACTTTGATTATAAACTTATAAATAAACATGCATATATATTCAAATACTTCTCACCCTTTTTGTCAATCATCAACAAATGGGTTAAAGAAAACAATAAAATAATGTTCTCCCCCTTTTTGTCCGAAACAAAAATCAACAAGGGGTGAAACCAAAACAAAACATTATGATACCAATTGGAAAAAAATATATAATTTAGTGCATCATGATACCAATTGAAAATAAACAAATAGGTAAACCAACAAAAATTTTGAAGAATACCAATTGAAAGTAAATAAAACATTTAGGTAATCTTAATACCAATTGTAAAAATTAGTACCAATTGAAAACATTTTACACTTTTGATACCAATTTGAAAAATATAAACCAATCTTTTTGGTTAAACACTAAACTCATTTTACAATAGAGATACCAAATAGAGAATAATATCAATTTAATATTTTTGATACCAATATTGAAAATGAAACATATACCAATTGGAAGGTGAAATATCAATTTTCTCCCTCTTTATGAAATACCAAACAAAATGATGCATAAGCTTGTATAAGATACCAATTGAAAAATAATCAATTGAAATATAGTAGTCATTTAAGAAATCAAGCTTAGCATAAACAATATTTGTGCTCAAAGATATAGAGATATAGTAAGCACAAATAAAATATATATATATATGTATGAAAAAATGAATACCAATCGAAATTGATACTATTTGAAGTTTAAGCATACATTTATAAAAACATATATGAGTATACAAAAAGAATGTCAATAGTGATACCAATTGAGAAGATACAATGATATCAATTGAAAATACAATAAGATCAAGTGTATAACTCAAACTTCCTACCACCCATTTCATGCACATGTTTTAAATAGATTTTCAATAATGAGCATACAAGGCATGGTCGCCCAATCAACCGCCCTTGAAAGGTAGGGGTTTTTAAAAATAAGTTTGAAAATAATATAACACGTTTGAAAACTCTACCATATGAAGAATACGAACTAGTTATATGAAAAATTTGTAAACTAGTATAAAATCCTTCAAGTAAGGAATAAAACAAAAAATAGTTTTCATGAAAATATGAAAATCACATGATCATCAAACACTCAAGGGTCTATAAAGCATATATAGTCTCATGAAAATAAATCATGAGTAAACAAAAATGATGTGAGTGTACAAGTATAATGTGAAATATAAAGTCATGGAAATAAGCAATTAAGCTTAAATACGAAATTCCTTAAAAACATGAAAATCATCAAACTAGAATCCTTCAAGGTATATGTATGTTTTGTACAAACTAGAGTATACATACATATCCAAACATAAATGAGTCCACAAAAGTATATGCATGAAGGCAAGTAGCTCAAGAATGTATATGTATAACTATTAGTTTAGACAAAATAGACATATACATGAAGTTAAACATAAATATGTACAAAATGAGAATACAAGTCAAAATGTATGAATCATCAAAACTAGACTATACTAGTGCATCTAATGAGTATAAATGAGCCATTTAGCACAACATATAATAATTTATTTGTGGCTCACTAGTTGTACAAGTATATATCCAAGTTTTAATGAAAACTAACATTTAAACATGTAATCAAAACATGAAGTAAAGAAATCAAAACAAAACTCATATGATCATTATGGTACATGAACATGCATTAGATCTATGATATACACAATAGCTAAACAAATATGAGAACACAAAGGTATAAGTCCATATTAAACATGGGTGTCTCAAATACTAATCATGTATGTCATAGGACTAATAAACATGGCATATGGTATAATGAGCATTAAAAACATGACATGTTAAAAATCAATAGTATGAAAATCATGTAAACATAAATGGGAGTTAAAGATTGTTATCAAAGCCATTAGGGCACATCTCTATGTCTCCAAACCAAGGTGGTCCTCCCACCAAACTCCCCTTGAAAGTGATGCATCTAAATAGTCCTCTTTAAGCTCGGAACGCATCCACCTCAAGGAATCATCACTCTCATGTCATGTGAGAGCCCACACCTACATCAAATAAAATAGGAGTGGTCTTTAGTACCCACAATCTTTTGGGTCCATGGGGGTTAGCTCCTTTCCTAACCCAAACAAACTTATTTGCTAAATTTACATCATGTATCTTATCAAAACAAAATTTAGCAAGGTGACCCTTACGTCCACAATGTGTACATGTGTACACATGAGCATACAAAATGTTATGAGTGTGAACGTGAGGAGCATGTGTATGCCATGGTTTGTGTGCATGCATAGGAGGAACTTGTTTCTTTCAAAACATAGATTCCAAACATGTATGGTTCAAGGCAAAATGGCTCAAAGTGGAGCCCAAACAATCAACACTCTTCTTAAGCATAGATATATCATTTCAATTATAAAAGAAGTGGTGCATGCAATGGATACACTAGGTGGTGAAGCTATACTAGCATGGCAAATATGTGTATCTAAATCATTTTCAAAGAAACATTTTCATTTGACATCAAGTCCAAATCCTTTGAAATAGAAATAATTTTATTTTTCAAAGAGTCATTTTCTTTTACAACAAAATCAAGTTTTGAAGATATAACTTCATTTTTCTTCAAAACTTCATTACAATCATTTTTATTTTTCAAAATCTTGTTTTCATTTAGAGCAAGATCAAGTTGGGATTTAAGTGAGTCACGTTCACTTGAAATCTCATCCCTTTCTTGCAAAGCAATCTCAAGTCTAGAAGATAAATTTTTATTTTCTTCTTTTAAATTAAAACTATCCTTTTTCAAAAGTTTATATTTTGAAATCAAATTTTCACAATTTTTAGCTAGTTCATTATTTAAGACATGTGCATCCATACACTCATTACAATAAGAACTAGTACTAACATCTAGTTGAGTATCCGAATGTACCTCAAGGGAGTCATTCCCTTGGACCATGAAGCAACGTTCTTCGGACTCGTCTCGACTACATTTTCTCTTTTATTGATAAGCGTTAGTAGCTCGGGAGATGTCAAAATGTTCCACACTGCAAAAGTGGAATCATAATGAGAAAATACATGTAAATAATTTTTATCAAGAGATGCTCTAAGTGCCTTAGGGCTAGTGCATTGGCCTCTATATGCTTGCTATCACTCAGGTAGGATTCCTTGGTAATGGCAAGGTAAACTTTATAACCTATAGCTTTTAAATGGCAACTCATCATAACCTTTCATATATCAATTCTAGAGACATCAAACAATGGAGGGTTATCCATGAGTGCAAACTATATGTGTGCAAATGCAAATGCAAATGTATATTAGCAAAATCAAGATCACACTCCTAGGTGGTTAAACCTAATATCAGGAGCGTAAGCTCTGATACTAATTGTAAGTACACCTAGAGGGGGGTGAATAGGTGTAAGTGTACGGCTAATCTATGAACAATAATACGGAAATTAAAACTTAATTGTAACATACTTAGTGTAACCAACGAGTTAGCCGAATTTCCAGTGAAGGACTCTGGACTAACTCCTCTTGATTCCTCTGAATAAGAGTTGAGGTGCTATATGAAGCTCTCATAGTTAAACACAAGTGAAGCACACAAACAATACAACCAAGCATATAAGTGTGATATGACAATATGAATCAATGCAAGGCACAAAGTAAGAGAGAGTTAGAGAAAGTGGATCAATCGCAAACACCAAGATATATTTCGAGGTTCGAGCACGCAGCTCTACGTCTCCGCCTTCACACAGAAGGATTTTCACTAACTCGTCCACACAGGACTTCCCACACAGGGAACCTCCACTGAGGATTTGGGGCAATACAATAACCGGGAGTACACAACTCCTCTCTCAAATACAACACAACCTCTACACTTAGAGGCTAAGCACAAAGCCACCACAATATCAACCTCACAATAGAGGGATAGACACAAAGCCACTCAAACACAATCACCTCACACTTGAAGGATTCCAACACAATCTCCACCTCTCACTAGAGGGAGTCAACAACAAGGAAAAGAGATTTACAACTCAAGGTGATCACAAAGACCACAAACCCAATCTTTTCTCACTAAACAAAGATCCTATAGATAGGATAGAAATGATAAGCTCAAGTGTGAGAAATAAAGAGTTTGAAAATCAAAATCACAAAGAAAAACTCTTGGGAAAACTTCTAAAATTGATATAAAAATGAAGATAAAAAACAATCCCAAAGACTTTCTTTTTCTTTGAATTTTCCAACCCTTTTAAAACAAATCAAGATAGATCTTTGGCTCTAAAAACTCTTTTGAAAATTTGTATTAAAACACTTTGAAAGATAGAATTTTTAGCTCTTGAAATTCTTGTTGAAAACAACCAAGAAATGGGGTATTTATAACCCATTTCAAAATCTGCCCGTTGGCAGCTGAAAAGGGCCAGAATGCCTTTCCGGTCGACCGGCCAATGGTCAAAAAAGTGACCGTTGAGCCCTCCGGTCAACCGCCCGGTCGATCGTGCCAGATCCAGAGAGCAATTGCCTTATGGCCGGTCGACCGCCCGGTCGACCGGGCAAAGCTCACGGTCGACCGCCCCCACCCGAGAGTGGGGTGACTTCAGTCGGTCGACCGCACGGTCGACCGGCCAAGCCAACTTGGCCTTTGTTGCTTGGTTGTGTTTGTTTGTGTGCCTCACTTGTGTTTAACCACGAGAGCTTCATATAGCACCTTAACTCTTATTCAGAGGAATCAAGAGGAGTTAGTCCATAGCCCTTCACCGGGAATTCGGTTACACTCGTTGGTTACACTAAGTGTGTTGCAATTAATTTTTAATTTCCACATTATTGTTCATAGATTAGCCGAACACCTTTCACCCCCCTCTAGGTGTACTTACACCTTTATCCCAAAATAAAGTGTGAAATGATGAATTGATTGATTTGAACTCAGAAGGTACATGAACTAACACTGACTAAGAAAATTGAATGAAATCAAGCAAAAATTCTGGAGTCGAAATTTGTTCAGAAAATGGGTCAAAATCAAGAAGTTGAAACTCTAGCTCATATTCATTTCCCACAATGGAATATGGTTTTGAAAAATTGGTGATTCAAGTTCAAGAATGATATGTATTGGAATTAAAGCTGACTCTAAAATATTACTCAAATTGGGTAACAAAATAGGAGTGAATATTGATTCAGAAATTTAAACTGCATCACAAAATTGAGGATCAGGGTCACATTCCTCTTTGAGTTCAATTTCATGAAAATGAAAACTTGCCAATTTGTCAATGAAACTTTCAAAAGTATGGTATTGTTCAAGTTCAATATGTTGATCTTGAAAGACAGGTGATTCAATTTCACTATGAACGGTCACATGATTCAATATTAACTCAAAAAAGTGATTAAGATTAGGTAAAAATATCGGAGTCAATATTGAGTCAAGAAAGAGAATTGAATTACCAAGTTGAGATTAAGAACACATTCATGCTTAAGTTCAATTTCAGAAAAAGGATAACTTATCAAAATGTCAATGTGGTTCTGAAAACGTGGAGTTTGGTCAAGTTTAAATTGGTATGATGAAATTGAATCTTAGTTTTTAAAATTCTTGGATCCAATCGATAGAGTTAGAGATATCAAGATTGGTCAAAGGTTAATAAGAGAGAGTTTCTCATTTTTATAATCATTAACTAATTCGTTCATTATTGCATCTAACTTACTGATAGACAGGATAACAGGATTTTGAGTTGGAATCATGTCTTTTATA
The DNA here is from genome assembly GCA_038442645.1 of Agave tequilana. NCBI lineage: Eukaryota > Viridiplantae > Streptophyta > Magnoliopsida > Asparagales > Asparagaceae > Agave > Agave tequilana. The sequence goes on along the minus strand of JAVJIF010032108.1, from coordinate 104,841 downwards.
CTCTATGCAATTGGTTTTCTTTTTGAGAAGGTGAGTATGAAAGATGGTTTTGAAAATTATAGTGAAATTGTGAATCCATCAGATTTTGAGATTGTTGCTCGGAATCACGCAAGGCTTTCATACTCATTTCTAGGACAGAATTTTTTATAGTTGGGTGTTCTGAAAAAGAAGTATATGAAGCTTGATTCTGAAAAAATGGTGAGTCTAACATGTTTTGGGATTGTCGCTCGGCCTCACGCAAGAGTTTCATACTCATTTTCAGGACCGATGGTTGTTCATTTTGAAAAAGTAGGACTAGAAAGGATGAATATGAATCTTGAAATTTTGGTTGACATGATAAGTACAACATGTTTTAAGATTGTCACTCGGACTCACGCAAGAGTTCTATACTCATATTCAAGATTGATGGTTGTTTATTTTGAAGAGGTAGGACTCAGTATGGATCTTGAAAATGTTGTGGATATGGGGATTCCAACATGTTTTGACATTGTCGATTAGCCTCCTGTATGGCTTTTATACTCTTTTCTAACTCAATTTTTTTTCTATCGGTTATTCTAGAGATTGTTCTAGAAAAGGAGTATATAAAACATGATGTAGAAAAAATTGTGAATATTGTGAGTCGAGCTTTTTTTGAATTCATTGCTGGGACTCAAGCATGGCTTCTACAGCTTCACACTCTATTCTAATTTAGATTTTTCTTCAATTGGTTGTTATAGAAAAGGAGTATATGAAGCATGATGTTGGGAAAATTATGAATATTGTGAGTCAAGCTTGTTTTGAAATTGTTGTTGGACTTAAGCGTAGCTTCTACGGCTTTTATACTCTTTTCTAATTTGAATTTTTCTTCAATCGGTGGTTCTGAAAAAGGAGTATAGGAAGCAAAATTAGGAAATGAATATTGTGAAAATTGTAAAAAAAGGTGGTTGAAATTTAGACTTGGGAGAGGTGAATCCCCGTCGACTCTGTGAAGAGTTGAAATTATTCTAAGGATTTTGGTCATAAGATTGGAGGTGTGGGTTATATTGAGTAGAATACATCCAATCCGGCTTATTTGGTTTGTCATTATTGTGTAAAGCCGGGTTGGAGTTATTTGAATCAAATGAGGTCAGGGTGAAATATGGATTCATATTAGATTGAAAAATTATTGTTGAAATCCATTTCATAAACAAATACAAACAAAAAAGAAAAACAAACAAACAAATAAAGAAAAAAGAAAAATAAGCCAATGCTAGGGTTGACCTACACCTTGGTGACTCCTAATTGGTCGACTGTTTAGGAGAGCGCTATTGTAATATCTGACCACGAGCTAATCGATCAGATAGGGGCAAAATTCAGTAGGAGGTATCTGTGCATAAGCAACGAGCATTAATTATGCCAAACTACTAAATCTTTGAGGCTTAACCTCTTAATCCCCAACCTTACATACTGATTTGGTAAGAGTCTGGTACTAACAACTTCTTCCTGAGGTCAATATCCTAATGAGTTTGAGATGTCCCTAGGGGCCAACGTCTATCAATTTTATTTAGGCTTGGGTTGTATGATCAGTCACATATATTGCATATATATTGTCACATTACAATGTTTATTATCTAATAAACCCTACTAATAAGTCTCATTTTTATTTACTAATGTGCAGGCCCATTATTAATGGAGATGGAAAAGAAATGAGCCCAAAAGCCCACATTAATTATGATTAAATCATAATTAAAGAGGAGATAAATATTCAGGTGGATAGGGATAATTCCAGCTGAAGATTAACGCATCAGGGAGGATTACGTCAAATAAAACTAGTTAATTTGGTTTTATAAGAATCCAAATTTGTTAGCTTGAGAATCACTGAAGATCAGATTAGAATTAGAGACAAACAACAAATCCAGCCGATAAAAGGGGGCAAAATCACACGCCATCCAGACCTCACCTGGATGTGGCCATTTGGCCACATCCTGGCCGCAGATACGCGGCCAAAGCCGCGGATCCGCGACCCTTTGGTGGAGATAAGCGGAGCGTTTGCTCCCCTTATCTCCTCACTCCTCTCCCTTCTGCGTTTTTGCCTATAAAAGGCAGGTTTAGCACTGAAAAATATAGCGAAGAGTAGGATTAGAATTCTTGTTCATTTTTAGAGTTTTAGGAGTATTATTAGATAGTTCTAAGAAGCTGTATCTCATCTTTACATTTCAGTTTAGACCAGTAAAGAGAGAAGAGTGAAATTGAGTGTGTAATTCATCCTTGACGTGATAATCAAAAGAGATTCAACTTGCTTATTCAACTTGACTCAATTCGGTATGTGTATATTTTATTTTCATTCTCTTATTTGTTTTTTTCATGAGTAACTAAATTATCTTCTGGGCTCACTAATCAATCTCTTCTACCTCCTTTCTCTTAATTGATTTTTATGAAAGCAACTCTCTTGAATCATAATAATGCCTGAGTTAAACTTTATTCTTGAAAGCACATGAGGATGTTTTTCTTTTAAACTTGAACTTTTAAAGCACAAATATTTTTAAATTATTTTTATTCCATACTTGCTTCTTCACGCTTGATGGTTTAACATTCTATTTTTAATGATGTGTTAAGAAAGGCCTTAAGATTTAAATTAAAACCATCTTATTTGTTTTACTTGAACATTAAAAGAAACTAAAGATTTTGTCTATGATAAAAGTGAAGCACCAAAATATTTTTGAGATAAGTAAGTAGTTGAATATAAAATTATTGAGCCTGGATCCTTTTCATTATTTAAATCACAGTCAAATCACTCTCAAATCATTTTCTAAAAGATCATCTTCTCCAAAGCCTTTTCCAAGTTTTATATTTTTCGTTAAATCACTTCTCTACTCTCTATTCTCTTTTCATATAAAAAAAAGAAACATCAATACCATTCTTTTCTTTTGAAATAATGCATCGAAAAGCTTTCATCGCATTCCTCCTCATGGATCACGACCCGTTAGCCCAAAGCTACATGGTAATTCTCACTGCTTTAATTTACAATCAAATTTTGGCGCCGTTGCCGGGGAGGGAACGGTATAATTATTTTCTAACAAGTTTGGTGTCTTGTTTCAGAAATGTTAAGGAATCAGATTTAACATTCAAAGCTTTACAGGAGAAGACTTGCTATTCTGTGCCCCTACTCTCGAAAGTAGGGAACAGAATTTCAAGAATTTGCAGCGCAAAACCTTGAAATTTTTGGACTACTAAAAACTCTTTTTTGTAGGACAAATTGCTTTGCAAAAATACAGTTTTTGTGTGTTATTTTTACTATATCTGATATTCACACTCCCTATTTTAATCCAATAGTAATCTGATTGATTGCTAATTGCTTAAAAAACGTTTAGACTTGCATTCTAGGTATTTGTCTAATTACGTTTCTTTTACGATTACTGTTAAAGATAGCTGGAGACAAGGCACGTATGCATAGCATATAGTTAGAAAACATTCGTGGGTGATTATTTGCTTGTTGAATGTTACTTTTCTCTATCTTGCACATTTTACACAATTAATTTTAAGGGCGAAATCCAAATTAAGATAAGGTGGAGAAGTCATTACCCTTCCTTAGCCCACAAAACATCTCCAAGCACGCATAGCCTAAGCCAAATTTAAAATCTGATAGACGTTGGCCTTAGGGACATCTCAAACTCATTTGAAGATTATCCTAAGGGAGAAGGTGTTAGAATTTGACTCCTGCAAAATCAGTATTTAAGGATAGGAATTGAGGGGCGAAACCCCGACGACTAGTGGTTTGGCTTAATTAGGCCCGTTGCTTTTGCGCGGATATCTCCCACCAATCTTGCTCTGCCCTAGCTGATTAGCTTATAGTCAAAGTCTGCATTATACCTCCTGTGGACAATCAACCAGTTAGAAGTTGTCTAGGTCAAGGTTACCTTAAAGTAGGCTTGTTGTTTATTCTTGTTGACTATTAGTGAACTTGTTTGTGATAGTTTTTGTGTATGCAAGTGTGGTCAAGAGACCCTAATTCTTCTAGGTTAACTAGAAACACATCACCACCCAAGTTTAAACCAAGACCAGATTCGGTTATGGCTCAACCGACATCTTTGCAGGATAGGTTCTATCCCATTAGAACCTCACTTCCATCTTGCTTCCAACTTACATCGGTTGGTAAACACAACTTTTAACTTAAGCCTTAGTTCATCAACACAATCCCTAAGTTCCATGGATTAGAATCCGAAGATGCTTACTTCTTCATGTTGGAACTTGTTTTGATGAAGACTTTTGTGAAGCATTTCATTTGGAGCTCTAACACACGACGAATCAAGAGTTCTTCATGATCAAGATGTCCCAAAGAGAGTTGATATGATGTGTTTTGTAATTGTGAAATAGCATGTCAAAAGCCTTGATGCACACAAACATATCATGTCTATATAGTCGACTTATAACTCCTTATAATCGACTAATCCATTTGGTAGTCGACTAACCCAAACCCCCTAGTCGACTAGTCTTGTGTCCAAAAGAAACCCAACTCTCTGTTTGTGCATTAGTCGACTTGACAGTCAAACATGGTCGACTAATAGCATTTGTAGTCGACTAATCCCTTGCCCCTAGTCGACTAATAGCTGATCCAGTCGACTTGAAAGTTAGTTGCAGTCGACTTGATTCAGTTATCCAGAAACCTGTCATTCGAGCTTATCTTGACCTAGTCGACTTATACCCAAATATAGTCGACTAACCTTTGGAAAATTGCCTAGTATAGTCGACTAACTCAAAAGGCAAGTCGACTGTAGGCAGTTTCTGACTGTTGGACAGTTTCTGTTATCTGGTCTTTTATGCAACGTTTCCCAACATTTGAACATTCAAAAGGCACCTATTAACTACCCTAACTTACCCTAGTGCACAGCTATATAAAGGGTGGTTAATCCAAAGGCCAAATACCAATCCTAATCTTCAGTTTTCTAAGATCAAAATTCTGCCAAACCTGAAAACTGATTCCAACTTCAGTTCTTCACCAAAATTCAATTCCTTTGTGAAGTTCTATGAAGTTTCTCCTATACTAGACCCTGTCCACGTTCATACACAATACCAAGGCTTATAGGAAAGTGTTGTAATACTCAAAGCAATCATTGTACACGGGTGGCTTTTTGGTGTAGAGGCAGTTGTACAAGGTGAAGTTTGTTCTCTTGGTGGAAGAGAAGGTGTTCTCTTGGTGGAAGAGAAGGTGTACACATTTGGCAAAGGGGATTTGTCAAGTGGTGTGCATGGTTGTGATTTTGGGTGTACAAAATCAAGGATAAAGGAAAATCTCAAGCGGGTGGCTTGGGGACTGGATGTAGGTCACGAGGACCGAACCAGGATAAATCTCTCGTGTTTGCGTTTGTCTAAATTTCTGAGATTTGATTTTCTTTTTGCAAGTTTATTTATTTGATTAACGTTAATCCTTCTTTGTTTAGTATTGTGTTGATTTGGTATTTTAGATCCATAAGTGCCAACAGAGAAAGTTTCGCAATTGGCATCATCTCGGGGACCAACAATTGGTATCAGAGCAAGGTCCTACAATTGGTATCAGAGCAAGGTCCTACAATTGGTATCAGAGCGGGTCTTACATTTGGTACCTAGTCAACAACAAGGATGGCAACAGAGTTTTCATCATCCCAATTCAAAGAAGGATATTCTACACAAGGTCTACCACTATTTGACGGATCCAACTACAACTATTGGAAGTGTAGAATGAAATCTACTTGCAATCGCTCAACTACGAACTTTGGAACATCGTTGAGGCATCGTACACCAAACCAACAACCAACTACAGCGCTTGGAGTGAGGATCAAAAGAAGAATGCAAACCTTGACGCCAAAGCGATGAATGCCTTGTTCTGTGCATTAACCAAAGAAGAGTTCAACAGAGTGTCAACAACCACTTCTGCACATCAAATATGGCATACTCTTCAGGTAACACACGAAGGCACAAGTAAAGTTAAAGAATCTAAAATATCTGTTCTTGTCCACAGGTTTGAATTATTCAAAATGGAGGAGAATGAAACCATATCCGAAATGGTTACAAGATTCACCGACATTACCAATTCACTAGCATCTCTTGGAAAGGACTACACCCAAGTTGAAAGAGTTCGTAAGATCCTTCGTGCACTCACACCAGAATGGGAGAAGAAGACAACCGTAATTGAAGAGGCGAATGATCTCTCAACTATGACATTAAAAAACCTAATCGGTAATCTAATGGCATATGAAGTGCAATTGGAAGAAAGAAAGAAGGAAGAACGACAACACCACTCATAGAAGAAAGAAATTGCCTTCCATGCATCATCCGACACGGACGATTCAAATGACGATGAAGAGGAGATGGCAATGCTTTCAAAGAAATTCAGGAGATTTCTAAAGCAAGGTAAATTCAAATGCTTTAATTGCAATAAACCAGGTCATATGAAGATGGATTGCCCATTGCTCAAAAATAAAGGTAAAATCAAGAGCAAAAAGTTCAAAAAGAAGAAAAACTATGAAGCCTCATGGGAGAACAGTGATTCCTCATCTTCTGACGAAGAAGAATCCACTAAACGTGTTAACCTATGTTGCATGGCCATAGAAGATGATGAGGTATCATTTACTGAACTTTCTGATGCATTTCATGAATTGTTTAATGATCTGAAAAATGAAAAACTGAAAAATAAAGTTTTATCAAAAGAAAATGAAAAACTTTTAAAGGAAAATTCATGTTATGCTTTACAAGTATCTTCTATAAATTCTCAACAAGATGAGTTTGAAAAAGTCATATCATCTTTGAAAAATGATAATGAGAAGTTTATAAAAGAGAACATTTTTCTTAAAAAGGAAACTGAGTCTTTGAATAAAAGGATTTCTATTTTAGATAAAGATATTTCAGTTTTCAAAAAGAAATATGAAGATATTTTGCAAAATGTGACTAAGTTCAATCAAGGAAAAGAAAAATTAAATGATTTGTTATCTTTTCAGAAATTGTCACATAATCATTATGGTATTGGATATTTTGAAAAATCTTCATATATTAGTAATCCATATGATTCTTTTGTGAAAAGAAAGTCTAATCATGTTTCAAAAAGAATTAAGAAAAATAAGTTTATATGGATTCCTAAGAATTTAAGTATTCATGATAAAAATACATATATTGCATCATACATTCATGATATATGTGATTCATGCAATTATGTGTATACTAACAGGTGAAAACCAAATTCTAAATGGATTTGGACTCCTAAAGGTTAATATGTTCTTTTATGTTTGGTACCATCTAACATTTATCTTGCAAGTACCATATAAAAGTTGATAAGAACATATATATATATTTAATGATATATTTGTTGCAGGGGGAGAACAAAGTATTTCTATATTTGTTATAACCCAATTTCTGCAGGGGGAGGAAAATATAACATATTTTCTGCAGGGGGAGCACTTGTGCACACAAAGCGTCATCATCTAAAAAGGGGAGAATGTTGGAACTTGTTTTGATGAAGACTTTTATGAAGCATTTCATTTGGAGCTCTAACACACGACGAATCAAGAGTTCTTCATGATCAAGATGTCCCAAAGAGAGTTGATATGATGTGTTTTGTAATTGTGAAATAGCATGTCAAAAGCCTTGATGCACACACACATATCATGTCTATATAGTCGACTTATAACTCCTTATAGTCGACTAATCCATTTGGTAGTCGACTAACCCAAACCCCCTAGTCGACTAGTCTTATATCCAAAAGAAACCCAACTCTCTGTTTGTGCATTAGTCGACTTGACAGTCAAACATAGTCAACTAATAGCATTTGTAGTCGACTAATCCCTTGCCCCTAGTCGACTAATAGCTGATCCAGTCGACTTGAAAGTTAGTTGTAGTCGACTTGATTCAGTTACCAGAAACCTGTCATTCGAGCTTATCTTGACCTAATCGACTTATACCCAAATATAGTCGACTAACCTTTGGAAAATTGCCTAGTATAGTCGACTAACTCAAAAGGCAAGTCGACTGTAGGCAGTTTCTGACTGTTGGACAGTTTCTGTTATCTGGTCTTTTGTGCAACGTTTCCCAACGTTTGAACATTCAAAAGGCACCATTAACTACCCTAACTTACCCTAGTGTACAGCTATATAAAAGGTGGTTAATCCAAAGGCCAAATACCAATCCTAATCTTCAGTTTTCTAAGATCAAAATTCTGCCAAACCTGAAAACTGATTCCAACTTCAGTTCTTCACCAAAATTCAATTCCTTTGTGAAGTTCTATGAAGTTTCTCCTATACTAGACCTTGTCCACGTTCATACACAATACCAAGGCTTATAGGAAAGTGTTGTAATATTCAAAGCAATCATTGTACACGGGTGGCTTCTTGGTGTAGAGGCAGTTGTACAAGGTGAAGTTTGTTCTCTTGGTGGAAGAGAAGGTGTTCTCTTGGTGGAAGAGAAGGTGTACACATTTGGCAAAGGGGATTTGTCAAGTGGTGTGCATGGTTGTGATTTTGGGTGTACAAAATCAAGGATAAAGGAAAATCTCAAGCGGGTGGCTTGGGGACTAGATGTAGGTCACGAGGACCGAACCAGGATAAATCTCTCGTGTTTGCGTTTGTCTAAATTTCTGATATTTGATTTCCTTTTTGCAAGTTTATTTATTTGATTAACGTTAATCCTTCTTTGTTTAGTATTTGTGTTGATTGGTATTTTAGATCCAAAAGTGCCAACAGAGAAAGTTCCGCAATTGGCATCATCTCGGGGACCAACAATTTGTTGGAACTTATTTCGATGAAGACGTTTGTGAAGATCAAATTCATTTGGAGCTCTAACACATGAAGAATCAAGAGTCCTACATGATCAAGATGTGCCAAGGAGAGTTGATAGAGTGTGGTTTGTAAAGTTGAAATAGCATGTAAAAAGCCTTGACAAAACACACATATCAGAGTCTTTAAGTCGACTTATACTTCCTTCAAGTCGACTAAACCCATGTGTAGTCGACTATCCAAAGCCCAAGTCGACTAAGTTTTGTGTCCTGAAACAGACCAACTCTCTGTTTGTGTATTAGTCGACCAAACAGTCAACTATAGTCGACTAATACATCTTCTAGTCGACTAACCCTTGATCCCAAGTCGACTAATAACTGGTTCAGTCGACTATCAAGTAGTTGCAGTCGACTTGAAACAGTTAACAAGAAAACTGTTCTTCCAACGGCCACTGACCTAGTCGACTAACAGATAAACCAAGTCGACTAATAGAAGGAAAATTGCCTAGTATAGTCGACTAACTCTATGGGCAAGTCGACTATAGGCAGTTTCTGACTATTGGACAGTTTTCTTTATCTGGTCTTTTGTGCAACTGTTTTCAACGTTCCTTTGATTCAAATTGCACCCTAACTAACCCTAGTCTTCAGCTATATATAGGGTGGTTAGTCCAAAGGCCAAAGGTCAAGATTTTCTAAGAGTTTTTCTCAGTTTTCCAAAAAGCCAAAATCTGCAAGTCTGAAAAACTGTTTTCTAACTTCAGTCTTCACCAAATTTCAAATTCCATTTGTGAAGTCCTCTGAAGTTTGTCTCCTATACTAGACCTTGTCCACATACACATCTGTACCAAGGCTTATAGGATAAAAGAGTTGTAATTCTCAAAGTGATCATTGTACACGGGAGGCTTCTTGGTTGTAGAGGCAGTTGTACAAGGTGAAAGGTATTCTCTTGGTGGAAGAGAAGGTGTTCTCTTGGTGGAAGAGAAGGTGTATACATTTGGCGAAGGGGATTTGTCAAGTAGTGTACATGGTGTATTGATTTTGGGTGGCAAAATCAAGGTTAAAGGAAAATCTCAAGCGGGTGGCTTGGGGACTGGATGTAGGTCACAAGGACCGAATCAGGATAATCTCTTTGTTTGCGTTTGTCAACTTTTCTGAGATTTGATTTTCCTTATTGCAAGTTATTTATTTTATTAACGATTAATCCTGCTTGTTTAGTTTGTGTTGACTTGTGTGTTTTAGATCATAGTTGCCAACAGAGATAATTCCGCATTTATCAATATCTTTGGGTCCTACATTTGGTATCAGAGCCCTGCATACCTCGTCAACAACAAGGATGGCAACGGAGTTCTCATCATCCCAATTCAAAGAAAGACATTCTACACAGCGTCCACCGCTATTTGACGGAACCAACTACAACTACTGGAAGTGTAGAATGAAGATCTACTTGCAATCGCTCAACTACGACCTTTGGAACATCGTAGAAGCATCGTACACCAAGCCCACAACCAACTACAACGCTTGGAGTGAAGATCAAAAGAAGAACGCGAACCTTGACGCCAAAGCGATGAATGCTCTATTCTGTGCCCTTACCAAAGAAGAGTTCAACCATGTTTCAACAGCAACTTCTGCACATCAAATATGGCATACTCTTCAGGTAACACACGAAGGCACTAATAAAGTTAAGGAATCTAAAATATCTGTTCTTGTCCACAGGTTTGAGTTATTCAAAGTGGAGGAGAATGAAACCATATCCGAGATGGTTACAAGATTCACCGACATTACCAATACATTAGCATCCCTTGGAAAGAACTACACCCAAGTTGAAAGAGTTCGAAAGATCCTTCGTGCACTTACACCAGAATGGGAGAAGAAGACAACCGCCATTGAAGAGGCGAATGATCTCTCAACTATGACATTAGAAAACCTAATCGGTAATCTAATAGCATATGAAGTGCAGTTAGAAGAAAGGAAGAAGGACGAACGACAACACCGTTCAAAGAAGAAAGAACTCGCCTTCCATGCATCTTCTGACACGGACAATGATGACGAAGAGGAGATGGCAATGCTCTCAAAGAAATTCAGGAAATTTCTAAAGCAACGTAAATTCAAATGCTTTAATTGTGATAAACCAGGTCATATGAAGATGGATTGTCCTTTGCTTAAGAAGAAAGATAAGTACAAGAGTAAGAAGTTCAGAAAGAAGAAGAACTACGAAGCATCATCAGAATACAGTGATTCATCTTCATCTGATGATGAAGAATCCACTGAACGTGTCAACGTATGTTACATGGCACTTGAAGATGATGAGGTATCATATTCTGAACTCTCTGATGCTTTCCATGAATTATTTCTTGATCTGAAAAATGAAAAACTGAAAAACAAAGTTCTGTCAAAAGAAAATGAGAAACTTTTAAAGGAAAATTCATGTTATGTATTACAATGTTCATCTATAAATTCTCAACAACAAGATGAGTTTGAAAAAGTCATATCATCTTTGAAAATTGAAAATGAGAAATTTATAAAAGAGAATATTTTTCTGAAAAAGGAAACTAAGTCTTTGAATGAAAGGATTTCTATATTGGATAAAGACATGTTAGTTTTCAAAAATAAATATGAAGATCTTTTGCAAAATGTGACTAAGTTTAATAAAGGAAAAGAAAATTTGAATGCTTTATTATCTTTTCAGAAATTGTCACATAATAATCATGGTATTGGATTTATTGCAAAATCTTCATGTTATAGTAATCCATATAGTTCTTTTGTAAAAAGAAAGCCTAAGAAAAGTAAGTTTATATGGATTCCTAAAAATTTAAGTTTTAATGATAAAAATACATATATTGCATCATACATTCATGATATTTGTGATTCTTGCAACTATGTGTATATTAACAAGTGGAAACCAAATTCTAAATGGATTTGGACTCCTAAAGGTTAAATATGTTCTTTTATGTTTGGTACCATCTAACGTTTATCTTGCAGGTACCATATAAAAATTGATAAAGAACAATTATATATATATGTACTAATATATTTGTTGCAGGGGGAGAACAAAGTATTTCTCTATTTGTTATAACTCAATTTCTGCAGGGGGAGGAAAATATAACATATCTTCTGCAGGGGGAGGACTTGTGCACACAAAGCGTCATCATCAAAAAGGGGGAGAATGTTGGAACTTATTTCGATGAAGACGTTTGTGAAGATCAAATTCATTTGGAGCTCTAACACATGAAGAATCAAGAGTCCTACATGATCAAGATGTGCCAAGGAGAGTTGATAGAGTGTGGTTTGTAAAGTTGAAATAGCAAGTAAAAAGCCTTGACACAACACACATATCAGAGTCTTTAAGTCGACTTATACTTCCTTCAAGTCGACTAAACCCATGTGTAGTCGACTATCCCAAAGCCCAAGTTGACTAAGTTTTGTGTCCTAAAACAGACCAACTCTCTGTTTGTGTATTAGTCGACCAAACAGTCAACTATAGTCGACTAATACATCTTCTAGTCGACTAACCCTTGATCCCAAGTCGACTAATAACTGGTCCAGTCGACTATCAAGTAGTTGCAGTCGACTTGAAACAGTTAACCAGAAAACTGTTCTTCCAACGGCCACTGACCTAGTCGACTAACAGATAGACCAAGTCGACTAATAGAAGGAAAATTGCCTAGTATAGTCGAGTAACTCTATGGGCAAGTCGACTATAGGCAGTTTCTGACTGTTGGACAGTTTTCTTTATCTGGTCTTTTGTGCAACTGTTTTCAATGTTCCTTTGATTCAAATTGCACCCTAACTAACCTTAGTCTTCAGCTATATATAGGGTGGTTAGTCCAAAGGCCAAAGGTCAAGATTTTCTAAGAGTTTTTCTCAGTTTTCCAAAAAGCCAAAATCTGCAAATCTGAAAAACTGTTTTCTAACTTCAGTCTTCACCAAATTCCAAATTCCATTTGTGAAGTCCTCTGAAGTTTGTCTCCTATACTAGACCTTGTCCACATACACATCTGTACCAAGGCTTATAGGATAAAAGAGTTGTAATTCTCAAAGTGATCATTGTACACGGGAGGCTTCTTGGTTGTAGAGGCAGTTGTACAAGGTGAAAGGTATTCTCTTGGTGGAAGAGAAGGTGTTCTCTTGGTGGAAGAGAAGGTGTATACATTTGGCGAAGGGGATTTGTCAAGTGGTGTACATGGTGTATTGATTTTGGGTGACAAAATCAAGGTTAAAGGAAAATCTCAAGCGGGTGGCTTGGGGACTGGATGTAGGTCACAAGGACCGAACCAGAATAAATCTCTTTGTTTGCGTTTGTCAACTTTTCTGAGATTTGATTTTCCTTATTGCAAGTTATTATTTTATTAACGATTAATCCTTCTTGTTTAGTTTGTGTTGACTTGTGTGTTTTAGATCATAGTTGCCAACAGAGATAATTCCGCATTTATCAATATCTTTGGGTCCTACACAATTGGTATCAGAGCAAGGTCCTACAATTGGTATCAGAGCAAGGTCCTACACTTCATAATAGAATTTGAGAAAGTATGCTTAATGATGAAAATCTCACACCTTGTAGATGATATTATTAGGTTGAGATTTGTCTCATTTGCTCTTAAAGACTTAGCCAAGAAATGTCTTTACAACTTAGCGGCCAGCTCTATCACATCCTGTGATGGTTTCATCGAGGTTTTCTTGAAGAAATTTTATCCAATTCATAAGACCACTCTCATTAGGAAGAATATCATGCAGCTCAAGTAAGAAGCTAGTGAACCGTTTTGGAGGTACTTTGATCGCATTAAAGACCTCCTTATCCAATGTCCTCATCATGGAATAGAGAAATGGCAACAATATCAAATTCTTTATGACGGTTTAAACTACTCAACCAAGACCCTCTTAGAAATCATATGCCAAGGGGGATTCTTGCGGAAGGATGAGAAAGGATGGGATTTATATGAAGATCTAGCTGAAAAGACCATCCAATGGGAACCATCTAATGAAAACTCTAGGAATTCAAGCTTCATCTCTTTAAAAGGGGGTCTCCATTCAATTGAATCATCCATAACTAACGAGGTTAAAATAGCAAACCTAGCGAGAAGAGTAGAAGTTCTGAAAACTAAGGAACCAAGTCCAGTTAATCAAGTCAGCCCAAACTAATTTCCAACTCCACGCTGTACTTACTATCAAGCCATGAATCATGTGTTTGAGGAGTGTCCTGCGTTTCAAGCTCAGCAAAAATATCCTGAACTGATGAATGCAGTCTTTTCAAAGCCGAACAATGATCCTTACGTACCAACGTACAATCCTGACTGGAGAAATCACCCAAACTTCTCATGAAGCCATACAACAATGACCACCCACGGTCAAACCATACAAGCCACTTCCATCATTCGAATAATTCTTACAATCATCAATCCAACTTTCCAAATTATCCTCATAATTCTCCCAACAATTTTTCAAATTATCAATAAAACTTTTCCAACCAAGCTCCACCATCTTCCTTCCAGAATCCTCAACTCAAAAGGAGAATGACTGATTTTGAGAGAAATATGGAAAGGTACATGGAGAACCAAGATTCCCTCATGCAAACAATGCAGAGGCTAGAGGTTCAAATGAACCAATTAGCCAATCTACAGAATGAGAGGCAAAAGGGTACCTTGCCCAGTCAGCTAATAATGAATCCGAAGAATTCTCAACAAGCTCACTTGGTTGAGGATCAATCGTTGAATCAATGTAATGTTGTTCATACATTGAGGTCGGGAAAGAAAGTTGATAATCAAATGTCAACACCATCCAATCCCATTCAGCACAATCATACTCAAGCATCCACCTCATTTAGTCCCAATCCTTCCAAATCTGACGAATCTGAAACAGATAATTCAACCAGTCATGTGTTCAAGCCTATAGTACCATTTTCTAATAGGCTAAGGAACAACAAACAGAATTCACATATGAATAAGATAATTGAGATCTTCAACTAAGTGAATATAAATGTGCCACTTCTTGATCCCATCCAACAAGTCCCATCCTATGCAAAATTTCTTAAGGACATGTGCACTAAGAATAGAAAAACTAATGTACCCAAGAAAGTCTCCTTAGCCACTAACATTAGTAAGCTACTGTCGGGTCCGATCCCTGTCAAGTACAAGGATTTTGGTTTTCCCACCATTGCCTGCACTATAGGACAAGCCGAGATTAGTCGTGCACTTCTTGACTTGGGAGCAAGTATCAACCTGTTTCCATTCTCAGTTTATCAACAACTCGGGTTGGACGATCTTAGTCCAACTCGAGTCACAATCCAACTGGCTGACCGTTCTGTGAAAGTTCCAAAGGGGAAAATTAATGATGTATGTTTTCTAATAAAATTGATAAGAGAAAAACTTACAAAAAAGAATGAGGAGCGAAATTATAAGTAATTAAATGCAATTACAGGTAGATCTCCTCTGAGATTTCTGGGGAATTATGCCGGTTGGAATCTGATCAGCGTGCGATCACTTTATCCCTTTGACGATGCAATCGATCAGACAAGCTGCCTCCTAATAGGATTCCCTTCTCGCTTGGTTCAGGAAACCAAATATTTGAAAGTAAGAGAATAAGAGAACACTCTCTAGAAGAATCTCTGATTGAATCTTTTTCAGACAATCTTCTCTCTACAGCCCGTTAGCCTTTTTGTTCCTCTCTATCCGTGTGCGTCTCTCTCCGTCTGTGTGTCACTCTCTGTTCAGCAAGGGATTATTTATAACCAAAATGGGATGTAACTGCCCCCTGAATTCAGCAAGGCTGAATCAGTCTCTAGCTTCCGCAAGGGAGCAAATGACCTTGCAGCGAAGCTGCTTGCGAGCTTCCAGCGAAGCTAGAGGGTTCGTACGAACGTCTCTCTGCCATTTGTGGCTTAATTGTCTCCACTTAATGTGGGACGAAGTGGGCTGGTGTAACTGCCTACATAAAATGGCGTTAATCTCACTAAATTAGTGGGGTTTACCTATTAATCTTTCATATAAAACGGTCAATTGATGGCCTGGTAAAGCTCGCTGCGGAGCAAGTCCATGCGAAGTTAAGCTTCAGCTGAAAACTTCAGCGAAGTTACCTTCATAGTTCCCCGCGAAGGCAGGCTTAGCTTATAGCGGAGCTAAGCCCCTTTATCCTTCTAGCGAAGCAGGGGTAAAGCTTCTAGTGCGAAGCTAACAATCAGCCTCATAGCTCATAGCGGAGCTACCAAGAAAGCTTTGGGATAAGTTAGCTCTTTGTGGAGCTATGAAGAGCTTCAAGGCGAAGCTAGACAGACTTTGCCTCTCAGGCGAAGTTATCCCCTTGGGCTAATGCAAGGCTAAGTGTTGAGCTAACTTATCATCTTTAGGACCGCTTGGGTCTTTTTTAAGACAACTTTGGCCTACTGTCTGCTTCACTGGATCAGTAAAGCCCAAGTCGCTGCCTTGCCCCTAGTCGTCAGCCTGTCTCCTACTTATCTTTTGTACATGTCGATAAGTTAGACGTCGTTCAGACCGGTTGAAGATAAATGTGAGAGTTCTGTCTTTTTAGAGTGTCAACAAGACCCCATTCAAAGTTTTCATAAATCTGCAAATGGCATGGTTCAGATTTCGAAATACTTTGAACTACTTTAGTTGATGATCAATGGTATGTAGGTGTGAACATTGCCTTGGTGGTCGAGTTCAACTTCGCTTTTAGCTGCTCTTTCGGGCTGGGATAGGTTCGCCGAGGAATTGTAATAATTTGCTTCTGTGTAGCTTCACACTTTTAGGTAGCTTCGCCTTTGGGCTTCCTGAAGTAGCTTCGCTTCAAACTGGGTTGGAATATTAGTACTACCCTCGTGCTAGCTGTGACGGAACGATGTTCCATTCCCCAAGGCTAACCGCTTTTGCGAGTTACGAGAGGGATTGCTCTCTTTTTCAAGGTTTGAATAACTTCAACTGCATTTACGAAGGAGATCATTCCCTTTTCCAAAATTCAATTAACTTCGCGCATATTTAAGAGAGGACTGCTCCCTTTCTTGAGGTTAAGCATTTAAATGTTTTAACTTCACCCGCGCTTCTAGGCTTGAAGTAACAGTGGCGTGATAAGGCCATGAGGCCTATAAATAGGACGCTTGTAGTCCTTCTCAGAGAAACATATTTTCCTCTTTCTGACATCTCCTCATTGCCCAAGCAAGGAGACTGAAGTCCCTGAAGTAGTGAGGATGCTCGCTCTGGTCATTACCCACCAAGGGTTGGTGAGTCTTAGTCATCCAGAAATTTTATCAGTGACTTTTAGGGAGTTTTTCTTCCTTAATTTTCTTAGCTTTACCAGCTATTTCAGGGATTAAATTCCCTTGATCTCTGCATTTGGCTGATCTTTGGAGAAGAGTTTTGGCACATTTTAAGCTTTCTGGCGAAGCTAGTATTCTGCTGAATGGTAGTGAAAAGTGCATTTTTATCATAACATTTACCATCACATTTTCATATTTATTCATTTAATTCTGCACATTTATTAATATTTGTGATTTATTGTGTGCAGGCCTCGAAATAATAAAAAGAAAGAATTAAAGCTTAAAAAGAGCCCAAAAGCCCACATTTGAAGCCCAAGTGCAAAAGTGCAAATATCAATTGTCAAAGTGCAAATACACAAGGGCTAAAGTTGCAATTATCAAAGAAGAGGGAAGGATAGACTTCTATCCAACCCTAAACACTTGCAGGATGAGGATAAAAGCCAAAGATAAGAGTGCAAAGATAAGGAAATTCGTGGATAAAGATATTGGGAGATTTGAAATCTAGATAACTTGATTCCCAAGTTATATCCAAATCCCATGATAAAGAGCCAGGATGCAGCTTCCAGAAGCAAACGCCCACATGGACGGACCAGGAGAAGACACGCGCCAAAGCGCGTGGCAATCTGCCACCAAAATGCCGCAATTCCACGGCAAATGCCGCATTTCCACGGTAATTCAGATAAGCCAGGGCAACGGCTTTTGTGTACGACTTGTGTTCGGACTCTAACTCCTTCTGCGCCTATAAATACCCCCTGCAGTGCAACACAGAACGTCGTCCAGCGCAGTACAGGGCCAAAATTAGGGTTTCTTCTAGGTTTTCTTCTTTTGTAATTAGGTTTTTCTTTTTATTTTCAAGAGAGAGAGGCTTATGTTGAGCGTGACACTGATGTACCTTCCTCTTCTCTGCCATTGTACTGATTAATAAAGGTAATCTTTTCTTTTGTTTTTATGTCATTGCTTTACTTTTCTTTTTGTTTTCTTTTTCTTTTCTACTTTATTTCTCTTTGATCTATGTTGATTGTATATGAGCATGCAAGTGATTTCTGAAGCACGAATATAACGAGTCTTAGCGAGAGCCAACGATATTTCATGGAGATGTTCTCCTCTTCAAGGTACGTAGCAATTCATACTTGCCAAGGCTTGATGATATAATGCGAACAGGGGACTGAGATTGATCCTATGGTTTATGCGTTCATGCCTCCAAAGTAAGGTAGAAAGTGTTAAGATTTCATATTTTCTTCAACCAAACTGAGGTTAGTGTTTCTTCCTTTTCTTTTCTTTTCTTTTATTCTTGTAAGATTAAATCACAACACTTCTCCCAATTCTTTCTTTTCCGACTCATTGTAAAATACCGCTTTCTTTCTAAACTAACTTTAATTAATATTTTCTTATTTTCCTTTTAATTAACTAGAAAAAAGGGAGAAATTTTTAGAGATAACTTACAAACGCTTCCATCGCTAGTCCCTCCCAGAGGATCACGACCCGCATAGCCACTGCTACCGCGGATTAGAATTGAGAACCTTGCACAATTACTTCTAAATCTAACATCTTTATTTTTGTGTGAAGGTAAAATCTCAATCAAAACAACTGGCGCCGTTGCCGGGGAGGGACGGTAAGTTTTTCTCTAATAAAAAAATTAATTATTAACTAATTCTTTTAATTCTTTTCTGTTTGCAGATTTGGAGAACAGAAAAACAGCAGCAACAGTGGATATATAGCAACTCTGTGCCTCTGCCCTCGAAGGCAGAGTAGCAGAGCCTGCTACTTAGCCGCAGAAACGCGGCAATAGCCGCGGATCCGCGGCAGTAGCAGAGGACTACTTACTGAAATTTTTGCAGGTTGCTGCAAATTGCAAATATTTTCTACTGCTCTGTTAAAATTTGTTCTGTGATAACCCTGCTTACTGCTAATTAATTCAACAGTAAACTATTTGTTGTTAAAGATAAAAATTGATTAGACGTTTGCATATTAGGCACGTGTCTTTTCAATTCATTTATTTTACTGTTGAAGAGTGCTGGAGCAAGGTACGTACGCATTGCATGTAGAATAGGACTCATCTCTTGGTTGATTTTCTGCTTTGAGTGAATCTTATCTACTTATCTTGTACACTTGCACTAATTCATCTTAAGGGCATAACCCATTAACAAGATAAGGTGGGGATTTCATCACCCTTCCTTAGCCCAAAAATCATATCCCAAGCACTCACTAACCCAAGCCTAACTTAAAAATTAGTAGACGTTGGCCCTAGGGACATCTCGGACTCAATAGGAGATTATCCTAAGGGGAACAGTGCTGGAAGTTGACTCTTGTCAAATCAGTGTCTAGGAATCAGTGTCTAGGAAAGGGATTGAGGGCCAAAAGCCCGAAGATTGGTGGTTATTTAATTAAGGAACGTCTTTGACAGAAAACCTCCCACCACTCTTGCCCTGACCTGGCTGATTAACTTGTGGTCAAAGTCTGCACCCTACCTCCCGTGGACAGTCTAACCAGTTAGGAGTCGTCTAGGTCATAGGTCTACCCTAACTTAGGTTAGAATTTTTCTTTTTTGTTTTTTTATTTATTTGTTTTCTTTGTTTGTGTTTGTGTGATATGACATATAATAATTTTTCCAATTTTAATCCATATTACACACCTAACTATTATTCGGATATTACCAACCCGGCATATCATAACTCTGACCAATCTAGTGTGTCGGAATGGTCTTATCCGAATGAATATAACCCACACCCTCCATCTTATGACTATAATTTCCATAATAATTTCAACTCATCACAGAGTTCATGGGGTTTCGAGTCCCCCGAGTCTAATTATCAACCAAATTGTCCTTCATATCCATCTAGTCCACACTCTTTCAATGATTCATACTCAGATCCCCCTATTCAGAATAGATTACCATCTATCGGGGAAATGATAAGTATGCATGAGTCCAAGCAACAATCACCATCAATCTTAGATAGGATGATGTGTGGGTCCACTGACTCACCACATCATCTTGATTTCACTTTCTCTTTTCAATCACAGCATGAAAAGATGCTTGTTGCCATGACTCAGGCTAAATTAGCCCGTGATCATGATATAGATATGATGGTTCAATCTTTACGTTCTCACAGTTCGGCCATTTCTGCTTTCGCTGACCAATCACTTAGAGCCGACGAACCAAGTTGCTTTGGACAACAAGATTCTATTTCAGTGCCATCATTAGAACTTGCCGAAACTCCAATTCTTGATAATTTGGCAAGTTTTTCCTTTCTTGAAATAGAACTTGAGGATGAATATGATCATGATCCCCAACTTGATGATTCAATTTTATTTCCTGATCCAATTATGACTCCAGTGTCTTCACCTGATTTCACTTTTTCCGAGTCAACATTGGACCCTATTCCAATTCATCATGAAATTGAATCACCCATTTTTTATGATCATATTGAACTTGACCAATTGTGCAATTTTTAAAGTCCTATGGATAAATTGGCAAGTTCTGATTTTATATCATTGAACCCAATGAGATATGTGACCTAGATTCTCAAATCTATGATCAAGTTCAAATTCCTGAATCATTATTGACTCCTGTTCTGTTACCTGAATTAGGTAATATTTTAGAGTCAGTTTTGATTCCCACACCTATCATTGCTGAACTTGAATCACCAACATTGAGTCACATTCCATTGTGGGAAGATGATTGTGGACTTGAGCTTAAACTTATTGATTTGGACCCACTTCCTGAACTTAGCCCGACTCCTGAGCCCTTACTTGATTTGAGCTTCTTCCCTGAGTCGGTATTCGTTCCGGCACCTATAATGTCCAAGTCAATAATTCCATCTTTCCATACTCCATTTGGGACAAGGAGGTTGACAAAATTGACTCTGAAATTTATTATGAAATTTGGAAATTTGATGGGGTGGAAATTCTTAAAAATGATTATACATATATTTTAGTGGGTTATGTAAAGAAAATTTCTGGTCGGTTCCACCAAATTTATGTTATCTTAATTGGGTAGCAACGCTTGGCTCAATTAGACCACCACCAGAACCACCACCTTAAGGTAACTTCCGCCTTCCCTTGTTCTATTTCATGCATATATGCATACATTCATACATTGAGGACAATACATGAGATAAGTGTGGGGGTAGGCTTTACTAACATACTAACATAGGTAGAAACTAACAAAAATCTGCTAAAAAAAAATCTGAAAAAAAAACTTATAAAAAGGACAATATTTTGACTTATCTTTTGAAAGAAATCTAAGTTAGTCTTAAGAATTAGGAAAATCATGATTAGGATTTCTAAAAACTTGGTCAAAATAAATAAATTGTTGAATTTTTAGGTATAGGAGAAGAAATTGAATAAGTAGTTAGTCTTAATTTTTACCTTAATGAAATTTGCATACCTAATGCATATCTAGGATTCTAAGACAAAGACCCTTGTGCCTCATAAAAAAATATATATATATTTTTAAAAAAAATTCACCAATTAAGCTGGATACATGTGCCTCAAGAAGCATAAGTATTCACGCCTAAAGGTGAGTAATAAATAAAATAAAGCTCTTAGTTTTGTGGCCTAGTTCACTCGAATTTGAGTCCGCGGGTGTTTTCTCACCTGGTGCTCTAAAGCCGACCGGTTTGGGAACCACCGACTTAAATTCGCTAGATGGGTGGATTAGAAAGCCTAAGAAGACTAAGAAATATAATATATGTAGTAACACATCTAATAATCAATTAGTTAGGTATGAGGGCCTCAAGAAGCCTTGATACTTACACGAAAGAAAATTAGATGAGTTATACATATTTAAAAAAAATAAAAAAAACAAAAAAAAAGAAAAAAAGAAAAAATATAGAGGCATGAGAGTCCAAGTTAAGGAATTCCTAGTAAAAATTCATAAGGATGCATATGATTTTTGGTAACGAAAAGACTATACACAAAATTCAATTTTAATCATTACCTAAAATGAATAACAATTCACTTTATTAAGACTAAGTTTAAAGAATGAATAAAAATGATAATCCTAAAACTTATAGACTACTTAGTCTCTTCAAATATAATTCAAATATTTTTCTTTTTATGTATTTTGTGGGTGTAATCCGCTGAAAACCCTCACGAGACAACACTCATCCTCTAGGGTAACCTAGAGGTTTAACGGCTTGTTGCACATGCTAAGTGCAACCGTGATTCCTACGAAAGTGAGTTAGGTTAGATTAATTTTTCTTTTTCTTTGTTTTTACTCGAGGACGAGCAAAAAGATAAGTGTGGGGGTGTGATTGGTAGTGAAAAGTGCATTTTTATCATAACATTTACCATCACATTTTCATATTTATTCATTTAATTCTACACATTTATTAATATTTTGTGATTTATTGTGTGCAGGCCTCGAAATAATAAAAAGAAAGAATTAAAGCTTAAAAAGAGCCCAAAAGCCCACATTTGAAGCCCAAGTGCAAAAGTGCAAATATCAATTGTCAAAGTGCAAATACACAAGGGCTAAAGTTGCAATTATCAAAGAAGAGGGAAGGATAGACTTCTATCCAACCCTAAACACTTGCAGGATGAGGATAAAAGCCAAAGATAAGAGTGCAAAGATAAGGAAATTCGTGGATAAAGATATTGGGAGATTGAAATCTAGATAACTTGATTCCCAAGTTATATCCAAATCCCATGATAAAGAGCCAGGATGCAGCTTCCAGAAGCAAACGCCCAGATGGACGGACCAGGAGAAGACACGCGCCAAAGCGCGTGGCAATCTGCCACCAAAATGCCGCAATTCCACGGCAAATGCCGCATTTCCACGGCAATTCAGATAAGCCAGGGCAACGGCTTTTGTGTACGACTTGTGTTCGGACTCTAACTCCTTCTGCGCCTATAAATACCCCCTGCAGTGCAACACAGAACGTCGTCCAGCGCAGTACATGGCCAAAATTAGGGTTTCTTCTAGGTTTTCTTCTTTTGTAATTAGGTTTTTCTTTTTATTTTCAAGAGAGAGAGGCTTATGTTGAGCGTGACACTGATGTACCTTCCTCTTCTCTGCCATTGTACTGATTAATAAAGGTAATCTTTTCTTTTGTTTTTATGTCATTGCTTTACTTTTCTTTTGTTTTCTTTTTCTTTTCTACTTTATTTCTCTTTGATCTATGTTGATTGTATATGAGCATGCAAGTGATTTCTGAAGCACGAATATAACGAGTCTTAGCGAGAGCCAACGATATTTCATGGAGATGTTCTCCTCCTCAAGGTACGTAGCAATTCATACTTGCCAAGACTTGATGATATAATGCGAACAGGGGACTGAGATTGATCCTATGGTTTATGCGTTCATGCCTCCAAAGCAAGGTAGAAAGTGTTAAGATTTCATATTTTTCTTCAACCAAACTGAGGTTAGTGTTTCTTCCTTTTCTTTTCTTTCTTTTATTCTTGTAAGATTAAATCACAACACTTCTCCCAATTCTTTCTTTTCCGACTCATTGTAAAATACCGCTTTCTTTCTAAACTAACTTTAATTAATATTTTCTTATTTTCCTTTTAATTAACTAAAAAAGGAGAAATTTTTAGAGATAACTTACAAACGCTTCCATCGCTAGTCCCTCCCAGAGGATCACGACCTGCATAGCCACTGCTACCGCGGATTAGAATTGAGAACCTTGCACAATTACTTCTAAATCTAACATCTTTATTTTTGTGTGCAGGTAAAATCTCAATCAAAACATCTGCCTAATCAGGCGAAGAACTTTTCTAGGCAAAGCTGTCGCCTTGGCCTTTCAGATAGGCGAGGATGAGGCCTTACCTTTTCCAGACTAATCTTGCTTCGCCATATAGGTGGGGCTAAGACTTGACTTTTTTAAGGTTGAGCCATCCTTGCCATATAGGTGGGGCTAAGACTCTGCCTTTTCAGGGCCAGTCTAGGTTTGCCATATAGGCGAGGCTAGGACTAGATCTTTTTTCAGGCTTGTCCGGCCTAGCTGTCTAGGCGGAGTTGAGACTTGGCTTTTGCTAGGCTGGTCTAGCGTTGCCGCGCAAGCGAAGCTATCCTCTGCTTATCTGAAGTTTATCCTTAGGACATAACAGGGCTGAACTTGGACTAGTTTCGCTTTTGGAACAAAACTTTGACTTAGCATTTTGATCGACAAAAAGCAAGCACTAAAATTAGAGAAGGAAGTGTGGGTTGATGTTATTGCTTTTGCGATTCTTTCATAGTAGCGAAGTGGCTATACGGGTCGTATCCACAAGAAGGGAGAGCGATGGAAGCTTGATGCGGCTTCAAAGTTCAAGAAGAAAGAAAGTTCTTGTTTCCAAATAAAGAATTGAAAAGTGAAAACAAGTTGTTTTTAAGAATTGTTGGAAAAATATTTTAGTTGTTTGTAAAAGTGGATTTTTTTTCTTAGTTACAAAAATGCATGGCTAACTTTCTACTAAGTGCTCCCACTAATTTCTAACTTTTGAAAGATAGCCTCACGATGGATCATAGGCGAACACAACCCTTTTACATTGGAACTATTCACGTGGAAATCGAGTGAAAGTTCATCCTAAAATTAGCTTTATACGACAAAAACTCGGACATTTTCTTATCAAGATCTAATAGAAGGTAAGAATAAGGGAAGACACGAGTGCACTAACGGTATCGGTAAAGTTAAAAGAAAAGTCTCTAACCTACAATAACAAGTAAAGTACACAACCCGTAGATCATCAAAAACTCATTAAGCATGAAGTATAAGAAAGTAAATACTTATAGGTAAAATAGAGTTAGAACCTTCGTCTTAAGATGCCATAGTTCTTGTTTGCACAAGGCTTGTTTGACACTATTGGCTCATTTGGATTATCAATCAAGTGTTAGAAATTAGTGGGTTAGTAGTTAGTTAGCCATGCTAAGGAAAAGTTAGTTAGTCATAAAAGTAAAAGAAACAACAAAGGAAAAGAAGTTGAGAGGAAGGGAGTTACATTACAACAAGAAACAACAAAAGGAAGAAGTAAAGAGAAATGAGTTTACACTATAACAAGGAAGTAAAAGCAAATGAAAGTACAAGTAAATTGAAAGAAGGAAGAGAAGTAGTACTTGTATTAGCTTATCACCCTTCAAATACAACACTTACACACACACACACACTCTCTCTCTCTCTCTCTCTCACTCTAATGGCTAAAACTTAAAACTAGAAGAAGAAGAACAACAACAACAACTACAAACTAAAAACAAGACTACACAACTTGTTCTAACTCTCGATCTGCTTCAACTGAAGACCCCTGGGGTATTTATAGGCACCAGGGGAAGGGGGTCACGACGCAGGCGCGCGCGCGCCCAAAGGGCCGCGAAAACGTGGCCAGGGCCGCGTTTCCGCGGCCCTGCCAGGGCAGGGCGCGCCTGGCTTCGGGCAGCGCATTGCCCACTCTGTCTTCTGACGCCTTGATCTTCTGGATTTGCGATTTGATGCCCTAGGCTGACAAAATCTTTACTCTAAAGTCAATGGCTGCTTGGTAGGCTTTTAATCACCAATTAAATGGTAATTTAGGTCTTCTTCTTCATTTGCACACCATGGACCTAGGATCAAGCAAGCAAGGTTTTATTAGCAAAATTTTACATGAAATAAATATGAAAATGTGATGAAAATTATGCAAAATTAGAGACTAATCACATTTCACCCCCTCTTTTTTATGCTAACTCATTTTCCATTTGTATTGCAGTATATTGTGCTCCCAATTCTTTCGTCTTGACGAAGGAGAATAAAAGCATGCCACTTGATTTTCAAGTTGAAGCTTTGGTCATAAGCAGGAAGAACATACTAGAACAGCTATGCGCATTCCAAGAAGAGACCGGCAGTCGCTTATCCAAGATGATCTACTTCGGGAAGAAGAGGCTGGTAGTTGCTTATCCGAGATGATCCACTTCGTGAAGAGGCTGGTAGTCGCTTATCTGAGATGATCCACTTTGAGAAGGTGGACGTCACATGTAAGGTCTTGGATCCTTCCTTTGCCAAATTTGATTAAGGAAGATCTAGCTTTCTGGTGGCAAAATCTGTTATTAGTGAAGGATTACGACCCTGTGAAGGAGGAAAACCTTTCGTGTCCAGTTGGTCTGGTGGTCTTGGGACGACTTATCATCCTGAAAGTACATAAGACAACTTGTATGCCTTGGGAGCAAAGACTATATTATATGAAAGACAATCTTGATGTATTGTCAATGTATCTTCCCTTTTGAATCAATAAAATTTTTACTTTTTACTCATTTCTTTGCTCCCTGTCTTTCTTCTTAATCTCTGGAAGAATCTGGAATGGACTGGCTTAGGTTGGGAAAAATTTATCTGGTGCAGCCATACGCAAAGTGATCCCACTCGATCTTCTCCATAGGCCTTTTCCCAAAGAAGGAGAGAAAAGCTCTCAGCGAAGCTAAGCTTCCAGTGAAGCTAAAGATGGATTTTCAGCTAAGTTAGAAATGAGCTCTTAGTGGAACCAGCAAAGTTTTCAGCGAAGCTAAAGATGAGCTCTCAGTGGAGCTAAAGCTTAGCTTTCAGCGAAGTTAACCAAGCGTCACGCGAAGTCAACACTGAACTCGCGGCGGATCTAGCCCTCAGCAGAGCTAAAGTGAAGCTTCTCGGAGAAGGCTCTTGGGTGCCGTTTCAAATTAATTTGAAATGACCTCCAGCGCTCCTTTTGAGGAGGCGAAGGTAGACAATTTTATGTCTATAAAAGCTCGGTGGGCTGAAAGAAAGAATCACCTTCTCTTAAAAATGAGAGAGCAAATCTCTTTCTCCTTCTTCTTCCTCGTTCAAACTTTCAGAACTTCTCTGTTCTTCATGGCCCCCAAACAACGCGCAGACAAAGAAGCAGTGCCTCTGCTACGGAGGCTCCATCTCCTCCTTCGATCATTGAATGCCCATAGCGGGTAGGGAGTTTCCCTTTTTTAGAGTTTTTTATCTCCTTTTGAAGTTGATTCCTGGCTATTTCATGGTGAATCCAGAGTGATTCATCGTGATCCAGTTATCTTAGGGAGTCACACTCCCTTAATTTAATCCCACCGAATTTTTAGGGATTTAATTCCCCCTTAATTTCGTTATTTGGAATTTAGAAACCGAATGATTTCTTTTTTAAGCTTCTACGTGAAGCTAGTCCTTAGGGCTGTTCACGTTCTGTTAAATGACAGGATGCGAAGCTAGC
This sequence comes from Agave tequilana, assembly GCA_038442645.1. Taxonomy (NCBI): domain Eukaryota; kingdom Viridiplantae; phylum Streptophyta; class Magnoliopsida; order Asparagales; family Asparagaceae; genus Agave; species Agave tequilana. The sequence continues at coordinate 77,773 of JAVJIF010032108.1, read as the reverse complement.
TCTGGAAGCATAGCTGGAAAGAGGACTTTAAAGTCCTTTGAATAAATTTAGGCACAAGTGCAAAGTTAGCCCTTGGGACCTTTTGCATTCTGTTCAATAACAGAATGCGAAGCTAAATTTTCAGAGCAAAGTAAATCACTTAGTGATTTTCTGCACTCAACCTTTATGTAGAGTACGAAGCTGAGCTTCGGGGCAAAGCTAATGCTAGGCTAGCTTCGCTCGGAGAGCGAAGCTGTGCCTTAGCAATTTTCTTTTGCTTTAGCTGCTCTTTTTTTGGCTAATGGACTAATATAGTTTCTTCTTGCTTTGCAGTGCACTATACTCCAGGACCCTTGAACAGCCTCTTCGAAACGGTCAGGGGACTGGATGGAAATGTTAGCCTATAATTTCAGGGGCAAGCTTCGTTGTTCAGTAAGCGGAGTACTCCTGGCCGCGATGCCCTTATCCACACCGGGGATCAGCGTATAATGAGGATTATTCTAATTACTGCTCCTCTAGAAGACTGCGATCAGAAGATTCACCGGAATCCCACCTTCATGTTTGGAGACGCAGCGCCTGACACAGATCATCAACTGCTAGCTGGGGAAGGGCAGTGGATCTTTAATCTGAAAGGCGAAAAGTACTACCTCCCATCCAGCAAGCGTCATTTCCCGCTATCCTTCTTCCAATGCGTGACAAGGCTTCGGAAGATGAAGTGGCAAGTAACCCGGACCACTGACTCAGTTCATGTGGGTATATTGATAGTTGCGTCTCCTGGTTATACAAGGGCAGGTCCTCCTCATTGCATATTGGGTCTTCACCCCGGAAATGTTCTCCCTGACATCCCGGTGGGGGAAATTCAGCTATAGCTCAGACCTTTGGAAATCAGTTTTTCAGATACGTGGAAACTACCTGGCGACTGATTTTAGGACCCCAGGCTAGATTCATCCTCCTATGGCCTGGTGGAGGGATTTGACTCTATATGTCCTGGCCCATTTTGAGGAGAATTTGGAGAGGTTGGGGCTGTATGAGGCTATCAGAGCAACCTGTTATGGCATCCAGATGAGTGTAGCGAACTTCTATGCCATCTTTGAATTATATTGTCCAGCTACAGGGACTTTCTTTACCCCTATAGGCGAATGGGTATGATTTTGCATGAGATGTGGGAAGTCTCTGCTTTGCTAATGGGATCTTTCCCCTACGAAGAATATTTCCATGCGAGGCGGAATTGGCGCTTTTGGAGAAGCACTCAAGACCTATCGCGAGTTGATGTGTCATTTCTACATCTGCTCGAGCATGCATGGGAATCCTAAGGGAGCTGCAGTTCAAAGAGTTGGGGGAATTATCTGTTCTCCAACCTGGAAGATGCTCCTGAAGCGGCTCACTGCGGGGTTGCAGATGAGGATATCTTTCGGAGAATGAAAGAGCATTCCCAGGGAGATATTGTTCTGGAAGAAGATTATAAGAAGGGTGACATTCTCAGGAGCTTTCATCATCAGGCCCGTCAACCAATGTCCTGGAAAGCGCTTTTAGCCAGGTTTTTATCGGTTTGGTTGAAGAGATGTGCGATGCCATCTCCTTCTGGCGACTTCGTCCTCCCCACTGTCTTATTACTGGCCATTCATCTAGTACATGATCCCTCTCTTGGACTTCTTCCGGCGATGGTGTGCTGTATTCAGCGAGGTCTTCGTGCATTGACGGAGGCTTTCTACAGACCACCAATAACGAAGAGGGGAAAGGGGACGATCTTACCTCGCGATGGATCGAACCCAAGATTGGATTGCCATATACTTGATGGCATGGTTTTCTTTTCACTATCCAGCTATTATTCAAGCTGGGAAAGAGTCTCTAGAGGGTGTTTGGGTAGCGCATCTCTGCCGATTTGAGGGTTCCTCATGGTCGCGGACTTACATGGCTGCGGTCCGTAAGCTGTTATGCCGGTATGACATGTATAGTCTCTTCCGGTGCATCCCCCATATCCACGGTGCAGGATATGGTGAGGAATTCAAAGACATCGGGGACGGTAAGACGTCGTTGAGCAGGGGTATCTTCGAATGGCTGGTTAGCATCCGGCCTTCTCATCTAATGTACAGGAGCGGAGATACCTGCCATTTAGAGTCGTACGTCCCCAGCCGGTTTGCTCATCAGTTCGGGTGTGATCAACTCTATGTTGGCAACCCGAACGCTAATCTGGCCTTCATGGGAAGCCTCATTGATGGTGCTCGCGCTTGGCGGTTCTTTATTGCTGGCTGTACTGAGGCACGGTTGTGCATGTCGTTGAGGACCCCAAACCTACTGATGACTTCGGGGTTCTGCCAATGGTACAGAACTTTAAACTCCGCGCCTACCGGATTTTCTATTAACTCCTTTGGCTTGAAGTGGATCTCCCAGCGACCGAAGCAGAAAGTCACTGAGAAGGGTGAAGGCAAAAGAATTCAGGTGCCAGGCATTCTGGAGTTTATTGCCACTGCCGACGTGAGGCTTCAGACGCCGAAAGCCCTCACTTTGGAGGAGTTGCAGGTGCTTAGGGCATCTCCAACCACCCCCTCCATTTTGGAGTGTACTTTCACTCCAAAATGGAGGGTTCAACAAAAACCTCTCCAACCATCACTCCATTTTCCACTCCAAATGGAATATTCTCTACATATTTTATTATTATTATTATTTTATTGTATCAAATTTTAATTATCAACATATTATGTGATAATTTAAGTAAATTGCGTAATACTATTAAAATATTTTAAAATGTATTTAACTTTTTAATAATTTTATATAATATTTAATATTTAACTTTAATAATTAATTAATATTTTTATTTATGAAATTATATTGAATTAAACAAAGTAAAATTATAAATTAAAAACAAATAATTAAAAAATTAAAATATAAAAACTAAATAAAATACAAAAATATAAAAACTAAAATTTAAATTAACAAAAATAACTTAAACATAACCTAAAAAATCTAAACTTAAAACAATAAATCTAAACTTAAAACTAAACTAAAATAAAAAAACATTAAAAAATAAAAAAAAAGGCACCCGGCAAAATGCCGGGTGCTACAGTGCTGCGCCATTTCTGGCGCGGCACTATAGCACCCGGCATTTTGCCGGGTACGAAATGGCGTGGGTTGGAGCCCACGCCATTTCTGGCCAAGCCAACCCACGCCAAAAATGGCGTGGGTTGGAGATGGCCTTAGGCTCCAGCAGATGCTCCTGGCAGGGTAGGCACGGCTCCTATGGAAGACGTGGATGTGGAAGAAGTGGAGGAAGAAGATCCCGACGTCCACTTCAAGCGAAAGCGATAAGGTGGATCCCACAGGAAGAGGGTGGTAAAGAAGCCTCGTCGCTATACTCCCACTGTTATTGCAGAGGGTGAATCAGCTACAGTCCCTCCTCCTCCTGTTCCGTTAGTTATTAAACTAGCGACGCAGAAACAGACAACTAAGAAGGCTGTCCAGGTTTAGGTAAGACCACTTCCACATCGTACACACACACACACGTCTCTTCTTTTTTTATTGAATCAATAAAATAATTTTATTTGATCTTTTACTGTATTCCCTACTGTATTCCCTGCTTGTTTTATCTTCTGAGTTTACAACCCTCAAAAGAAAGGAAATAACAGTATAACTAATCTATTCAGAGGTCGATGACATGATAGAATTAGTTATTTGATAAATTATCACTAATAAATTTGAGAAATGACTCGACTCAAATCATGTTGGGATATGAATGGGAGAGAGTAAACTTGATGATCTTTACTGTTCAGAGGTAAATATTAACATAACATATTAAAGATCATTGTATTTATGAATAGGTTATGATGAATTAGACACCACAACCAGTAATAGTTCCTACTAAACTAAGACAAATGAAGTCTAGAATTTGCTAGTTAAAAGTGACAAACTAGACGTGATTGGTCAAAATTTGCCATTCAGAGGTGGTGATCTGGACATGATGACAAAATGGAGGTGAACCCAATTTTAGGGACCCGTCTAGTCAGAGGTGATAAACTGGATATGATAGACTAGGACGCACTAAACTTCAGATCCGCTGCCAGAGGTAGTCGTATTAACTTGGTAGTTAGTCCACAAGGGACTGCAGAGATAGATTGAATCTGGACTCCTATTGGTTCAGAGGTGGTTGACTGGACATGATCGACTAAGAAGTCGCAGACTTACAATCCGTTGTTTAGAGCTTTAATGTTAACATGACAGCAAAAACTCCCGACCTTGATAGAGGAAAGGAGAATAAAGTTATGAACTCATCCGTTCAGAGGTGGTGAACTAGACATGACAGTTATAGTATCATAAAAGAGAGAAATCTAGGTATCCATCGGTTCAGAGGTAATAGGGACATAACCGATTGGAAGTTGCTAGACTCTGAGCCCTGTAGTTCAGAGATGACGAACTGGACATAAAGGTAAAGGTATAGTCCCTATTGGACTGAAAGATGAGACTTAGTTATCTGTCGGTTCAGAGGTATCATGTACATAACCGATTGAGAAGCCACCAAGCTCGGGATTTTTTTACCGTTCAGAGGTGGTAAACTGGACGTGATGGTAAAAAGAAAGAATTCGCCTGGGGGAAGATCGTAAACTTCATGGGAAAATTAATATCTCCCTTGGATTTCATTTGGAAGAAATTGTCAGAGGCATATTGTTAACGTGACAATCAAAAAAGTCCATTAGGGACTCGGGAGAGAGATAATAGACTATGAAGAGAGTCTATCAGAAACTCGCTGGGGAGTTAAGAAAATATGAATCCCATTATATGCCAGAGGTAATCATTAATGTGAAAAAGAACTCCTTCAGGATTTAGGAGGAGATTTGTAAAGCAGCCTGTCATAATTATTTGAACATAACAGTAATTTTGAATGCGCTTGTCATTCTATTAAGAGAACGGCATGTGAAATTTTGATCTTTGGGGATATTGGTTTTATCCGCCAGGGAAAATGTGTGAGTCTCACTACCAGAGGTTTAGTGTTAACATGATAGATTTGACTCATGATTTTTGTGGTCCTACCATTCCATGGACGGTGATTTTGGAGAAGAATCAAGTGGGATCAGGTCCCCTAGGTTTTTACCAAACCCTCAGCTGTCAACGGGTTTGGTACGCTTTTACCAACTACTGTTTGAGTTGGGCTAGCCATGCTATTCCTCTCAGCATGATGAGTTGTCAAGGACTTATGTTGGGCTTAAGGGCCAACATTTTCCTCTATCCTTGCCGTTAGAAACGTTGAATCATTTTGTTACTTTAAATAATATAATGTATCTTCTAGGTTTTTACTCTGTAGATGAGCTGGGGATTAAAGGAATGGACGCAAATTTCATGAGAACTTTATCCAGAGATTAACCTTCCTCATGGACTCTCTGTCAATCCTTATCTTGTTTCCATGTTGGAAAGATTCTGTAGAAGGATGCGTCACGAACTTACTTCAATGCTCGGCTTGACATGTCATCAGCTATACTCCTTTGATCTTCATTCGATCGGTTATCGCATTTTTGATACAAACGTGGGAACAGCGGAAAGGTTCTGCAAGAGGATGTGTCACGAACCTTTTTCAATGAGTTTGACTTGATAAGTCATCGGATAAAGTCATTCGATCTTTCACCTAATTGTTGGGACCCTTTGGTTGTTGGGTCGAGCTTCGATTGATCAAACAGGAGCAGGGAGGTATGCCACCACTGTATATAAAAAAGTCAGGCTAGATAAACCACCCTTCTGATTGTAAAGAAGAATGCTTGAAACTGTTGCTTGAGTATGCTTGACTTCAAAATATGACCTATTCTTCTAAGTTGAAGATAGATACATGTCTATATACTAGAGAAGAGAGACAAGGCTAAAACAATTTGACATCTTGCCTTTATCTTTTCTTCGATATATACATCATGCATTATAATATCACCGATATTCGATCGACTCGGCGTTATTCGACCACAATGTGATTTACTGAATGAGGAAAGAAGCTTTTCTTTGATGCTCTTTCAAACATTTTGAATCCCAAACTCTAATCCATCGTTGTCATTTGTAACCCCCCGATCCTTGATGTACGTATCACAGTATCAGTACTCGATACGTCGTCTAAAATTAATTTGACCTTCCTGATAGTCAGATTGAGCCGATTTCAGTTTTAGATATTATTATCTAAAATTTTATATTTTTCAAAATTTTGTATAATTTTTCTAGATTATTTTGGAAAATCTCCGGAGTCGGTGTCAACCGATACCGATAAACGGCTTTACGAATTTTAATTCACAAACGGAGTTAAATTTTGAGAATCTGCTTTCATATTGTGTCTTAAAATCATATTTTCTACATTAGGGTATTTTTGAGAATTTTTCTGAATTTATCAAAAATTCGGGCTGAACCGGTGTCGCCTAATACCGACGAAACCTTCCAGGATTTTTAACCTGCAAAACAGACTAAATTTCTTTAAACTGTTTTCACATTATATCTCAAGATAATATCTCTTTTTTTTGTTATTTTAGGGAACCGTACGGAACTAGCCAAATTTTAATCGAATAAAATAATATTAATTAAATAATCTTACATTTTTTTTCTAATTCTTTTTTTTCTTCTTTCTTCTTCTCCACACTTCTCCACCGCCTTAACCCACTGTCATTCCCTCCTTCCCTCTTATAAAACTCTCCCTCTCTCCCTTTCTCTCTCAAAATTTCCTAACCTCTCTCTCTATTCCTCTCTTTCCTCTCTCTCACTGTCTCTCTCTCCCACACACACTCTCTCTCTGTTTTCTGTCCGCCACGGCGGCAGACCGCCGGCGGCAAGGCCTCCGGCGAGATGGCGCGCCCCGGTGGCCGGCGGCCACCGGGCACCGCCCCCTTCGTTTCTTCTTCTTCTCCTTCTTCTTCTTCTTCTTCTTTTCTTCTTCTTTTTCTTTTCCTTCTTTTCTTCTTCTGCTGCTGCTTCTTCCAATTCTTCTTCTTCCTCACTCTCTCTCTCTCCCCCCGCTCTGTGTGTGGCCCCAGACTAGGCCTGTCAACGGGTCGGGTCTGGACCCGGACCCGACCCGTTTAGAGGGTATGGGAAACTCAGTTCTGGACCCGAACCCGAATACCCGTTTGCCCGTTTACCCGATTAGTAAATGGGTCGGGTATGATTTTACATAGACCATACCCGTTTGCCCGTTTACCCGATTAGTAAATGGGAACGTTATATAGATAGGAAACACCATATATAGCTCATGTCAGCTAATTAATGTTTGCCAACTGGATTAGTAATGGGGAAGAATAACTAGGGTATGCATTGTCTTCTCCAAATGTCACTTGTCAAACATTTTTGTGTGATAGTCATGACTTCTCATAACTTACAGATAGGAAACACCATAACCCACGGGTCCGGGTAAACGGGTCCAGACCCGCGAACCCACGGGTCCGGGTATGGGAACCTAGGTTCTATACCCGCGGGTAAACGGGTCGGGTATGGTACATCCTATAGTAATCGGGTCCGAGTCTGGTACCACCCGGACCCGACCCGAACCCGACCCGTTGACAGGTCTACCCCAGACCGCCGCCGGCGGCTTGAGCGCCGTCGTCGGCCTGGGCGACCGCCGGCGAGGCGGCCAGGCTGGGCCTGGCCGCTGCCCCCTGCCCCTCTCTGTTCTATCTCTCCCTGTCTCTCTCATTCTCTCTCTCTCTCTCTCTAATGGGGTTTAACCTGTTAACCCTATTGAGTTAGTTTGAAAACCATTAAACCCAATAACCCGATAGCCCATTATACTTAAGTTACGGGTTTGGGTATTGGATCCAAATCGACCCATTAAGAGCCCAAACCCGCATTCAAAACCCAATAAAGGTAATATTACAGAAAACCCTCTGCTAATTCTTATTAATTGCATTTAAGATATTTTTATTACATATTTAACCCATTTTATGTGGTATCTAGTATTCGGGCGATATCTGGAGCATCCGGATTCCGATTTGGACGATTCTGGAACCGTTGCGATCGTGAAAAAGAGAGCTACCTTTTTATGACTAGTTTGTGAGTATTTTTCTTTTATAAATTATATTTTAATCATATTTAGTAAAATTGATTGATTGCCTAATTAATAAATCTTGAATATCGGTAAATCATTATAATTATTGTTTACTGAAAATGTAATTGTTGGGAAATCTCTGTAATTAAAACATAATAATAGATAGCATACTCATACATTACTTTATTACCTGATTTATTATACCATGTATAGATATATATGGATGATTGTTTAGTTGTCGAGATTCCGAAGTTAATAATGTTTATAAGTAAAATTAGCCAATAAATTGATAATTAAAATAGATCATTATGTCTACTACTTTGGTGGTACCTACCATATTCATAAGATAGTAATCGTTAGTACAATTAGAAGTGTTTGACACTTGAGTAGGTGATATAGCCACCATTCCTGTCTTACACTGGACACAGTTGTTTATATACAGTGAATTTCATATTCATGTACATCTGTTACATAGAGACTTTTTAGACTAAACATTCGTGTGTATACACTCAAAACACCGTGACCTGGATATCCTGTCACACGGGGCTTGGATACACTGTTATCTCATGCACATATATCACCGTTACACAGATACTATTACACATAACACTAATATTACTTATTCATGTCCCACCGATACATAGAGACACCAATTCACTAGACCAATACATAGATACACAAATTCACTAGATAACGTCATTTCATATATGGATATCATTGTCACATGGATGCTCGATACATAGTTATATTATGTTCACACATCACTATTACATATGATCACCGCACCCGTATACATGCATGTATTATTTCTATATCTTGTCATATGGATCACCGTTCATATTACATGTATTATTGTTCCATATTATCCCTGTATTCCTGTTATATGATTGTTTCGCGTTACTGATATTGATATTCCCGTTACTGGATATATAAGCTGTTGATATGCGATGTGTGACATCCCACATCTCTTGTATATCGTTTCCTGTTATCTTGTTTCATGATATCAACAAAGCTCATGTCCTATTATCGTATTACTTGTACCATGCACTGTTCTAGTACTTGATATACTGTGTAGTTCATACTTGTATTCTGGTATACCAGCTATTAGCAAAGTCACGCCAGCGTCCGGCGGAACATGTGTGGAACTAAGTGCCACACGGAGCAAAGTGCCACATCACACCTATCTGTGGTGGGGGCCACCTCTTGAATCCGCGGGGGCCACCTCTAGAATCCTCACTCCGCCTGGTGTTGGGTGACAAGGATATCTTCGGTGCTCTTGTTATTGATATTGTTACTGACCAGACTCAGTATTCTTTTTATATTATATTCTCGTTATACGCACGGTCATGCTGGTGGGGGCCACCTCTTGAATCCGTGGGAACCACATCTAGAATCTCACATTGCAGGGTGTTGGCATGATGGAGGCATCCTCAGTGCGCTTGCTATTCAGACCCAGTACATGATACGTCTAATAACCCAACAATAGTGACGTCAGGAACACTTGTTATTTGGTCACTCTCTTGTTTGGATAATGGTACCCGTATGCCATATCCGGATGGGTTCGAGTGCGGGCTCCAGTATGAACTGCCAGTGGTATGGAACACTGGAAGAGATTGATTAAAATACCAGGTGGTACTGATTGTTATTATTGTATAAATAATAGGACTTGCTTGATACAAGTATCTTATTGTTTCGTTGTACTTGTTACTGTTCCTGATATGTTATCCACGATCATGTACATGTATACGTTGTTACATTGCCTAGTACCTGCTACACTTTCTGTTATAGCACACTACTATGCATATCTTGTATTGTTCTGTTCCATATATTCTTCGTGCATACACCATGCTTGTACACTCCTGACATTATAACAAGATTATTCATGTTTCACACTGACACCGTCAGGTTACTATTATGGCATCCATAATCATGTCACCTGTATACCTTGTTACTCTTCTTGATATTCGTTATACTCTATGTTGTAACACACTCATCTATATGTATACTCTGCATTGCATATATACGTTGTAGTCTTTATTACTGTATATGCACAACACAGTCGTATGGTTATGTTGCATACTGCACATCTACATGTTCAATTCCATCACGTCATCACTACACACGTCATCACTATACAACGGTATGTATTATATAAAATTGGATATTGCTGTAGACATGACCTTATGATAACATGCTAGGTAGTGATGGTATTAAAAGATGACCTGGTATGTTTCTACTGATTAATAAATTCCTATTATGGTGTCACTGATACATAGAATCATGTATTATACGTGCTTGTATTACTATAGTACATATTACTGCTTCCTTCATTTTATCACTCACTAGGTCGCTTTCTGACGACCCTGGGTTTGCGTGCCCAGGTTGGTGATCTGAAATATCACAGTATCAGATATGTCATTGATTTCATATAGGACTCGTCATCGATATTATTCATAGGTATCTTTATTATTTAGCCTTTATTTCTTTATTTATCCATATTTCTATATATCTCATGATCACTAACCCCTTTCTGCAGGTATTCTTATACATCTTTAATGCTGAAACTCTTGTATATATGGAGGTTATTTCCTGTACTGAGGCTTAGCGTACGTACGTGAGGGTATCTCCGCCCTGCGTATGTACGTCGCCATAACGTCCCCGTACCTACAGGATCGGGTTGTTACATCATTGCTTCAATGTTGACATCATGCATCACCAATGTTCAATTGGTTCGATATCAATCGATGGTGTTGTGATCTGATGATCGGACAACTTCTGATGAGTTCATAGGTGAACTAGAGAAGAGTGACAAGGCTAAAATTGACATTCATAACCTTGTTTCTTCTTCGACATTACCAGTGTTCGATCGGCTCGACACTGGTCAACAGTAAGTTAGAGAAGAGTGTCAAGGCTAAAACTGAAATTTATAACCTTATCTTTTCTTCAATGTAACCGATGTTCGATCGGCTCAACACCGATTAACGGTGGATTAGAGAAGAGTGACAAGGCTAAAATTGGAACTTATAACCTTATCTTCTCTTCAATGTAACCAGTGTTCGATCGGCCCGATGGCGATATGATCCGTAAAGAAAGAAGCTTTTCCTTAGCGTTTGATTGTAATCCAATATTGCATATTTTACCTCATAATTCCCATGCATTTAGTTAATAAATATATGATTTTAATCCTCTTCTCTATATTTGCAGGTACACACTTAAAGGAGAGATAGCCAATTAATCACCTTAATTAGTAATAATTAAGTGATTAATCATGATTAAAGTTAAAGCCAAATTCAAATCCAGATCCAGAAAAATCCGTGCAACAAACGAAGATTCCAGATATACCACGTGGCTAACAACCTCGTAACAGAACTATACCAGAAAGATCCACCTCAACGGCCAGGATCAAGCCGCGATCCGCGGCATGGGCGCGGCAATCTTAGGGTTGTTGAGCCCCGGATTTTGTGGCAACAAACTAGGCTCTCGAAGGTTCTCTCCCATGCTATAAATACTGGACTTGGATCTGCGTACAAAGACTGAATGGAGAAGAGAGGAGAATAGTTAGTATGTTGTAATTTTGTTTAGTTTTTCTCTAGGTTTTGTTCTTTAGATCCCTCTTCTTCTTCCCTAGAATTCATTGTAAAAGAGAGAGATTGTGAGAGAGAGAGAGCTTGTGTAATCAAGGGTGACAACTTGAAGCTATGCAAGGATTCATCCATTCTCCTTCCTCTACTTGAAGCTTGGTTCTAGTTTATGTGCTTTCTTTACATGCTTTCTTTATTGCTTTCTTTAATTCCTTGCAATTTACTTCAAGCTTTGTTTTACTTCTTTAATGGCTTGTAGCTAATTCCTTCTCCATGTACTAGCTAACCACTACTCTTGCTAACTACTAACTCATGGGTGATTGCTTTACTTCATCTTGCAAGTTGTATGATCTTCTCTTCTCCGATGGTTAAACCACCGTCTTCCAAGTGAGAAAGTAATTAGGTCAACACGCAAGACGAACCATACGCCAATGGAGTGACAACATTAGGCACGCATTCATTATCACGGAGTGTGGTAAGCTTTGGCAAGATAGCAAAGTAAGCTAGTCATGGTTCTCTTCCATTCAAGTTTTATTTTCTTCTAGTGTGAATACAAGTCCAATCCTCTTCTTGATTTCTTTTCCCGAATTTTTCACCATGAACATATCCATCTTTTCTTTAGTTTGTTTTTCTTTTGATTCATTATTTTTATTAGCATAGAAGAATTATCGTTTGTTCACTTCACTACCACACGTCAAAGCTTCCATCGCGAGCTCTCCCTGAGAATCGACTCGGTATAGTCCTATACTATAGCGGAGACAAGAAAGGGTACATAAAATACATTTTTATACTCATAATAAGTATACCTCCTTAGTCTTAATCAAAATGGCGCCGTTGCCGGGGAGAGCAACATTTTTTGATTTAAAGTGAAGTACTAAACGATTCTTCTTCTCTGTTGCAGGTTACAGGTTCAAGAAACAGGAAACTCTTCAGTGCAGAAACATATAATGGACCTGGGTCTCTGCTCAAGAAAGCAGAGCCCAGGATCCCTCCAAATTGCCGCGGATCCGCGGCATTTGCCGTGGGAACGCGGCAAAGAGGAGATCACTACTGATTAATTTTCTGCAGGGTATTCAGCTCTGCAAGATTCAGCTTCTGCAATACTTAACTTTCTGTATTCTGCACCATATACCTGCTTAATTAAAAAACAGTAAAAAGTTGGTTGAAATTGTTAAAAATTGTTTAGACACTTGCATCTCTAGGCACGTGTCTTTCAATTCTTTACTTTTACTGTTGAAGAGTGCTGGAGGCAAGGTACGTTTCGCATTGCATATAGACTAGGAATCATCTCTTGCTTGATTTTCATGCTTTGAGTGAATCCTTGTGATATTTCTTGTACACTTGCACAAATCAATTTTTAAGGGCATAACCCGTAAATAAGATAAGGTGGGGATTTCATTACCCTTTCCTTAGCCCGAAAATCATTTTCCCAAGCACTCACTAACCCAAGCCTAATTTAATAAAAAAGTAGACGTTGGCCCTAGGGACATCTCGGACTCATTTAGGAGATTATCCTAAGGGGGAAAAGTGTTGGAATTTAACTCTTGCAAAATCGGTGTCTAGGAAAGGGGTTGAGGGCCGAAAGCCCGAAGGTTGCTGGTTACTTAATTAAGGAACGTCTCTGAAGGAAAACCTCCCACCAATCTTACCCTTCCCTGGCTGATTAGCTTGTGGTTAGAGTCTGCACTAAACCTCCCGTGGACAGTCTATCAGTTAGGAGTCGTCTAGGTCTAAGTCTACCCTAACTTAGGTTAGAATTTTTTTTTCTTTTGTTTGTTTGTTTGTTTGTTTGTTTTTGTTTGTGATTGTGTGATATGGCCTTCAACAATTCTTTCAATAATAATCCATATGTCACACATACTTCATATTCGGATAATTCCAACCCGGTGTTTTACAATATGCACCAACCAAATACACCGGGTTGGCCTTATCCGAATCAATATGACCCATACCCCCCATCTAACAATTATAATGTCCAAAATAATTTCAACTCTTCATCGAGTCATTGGGATTCCAGTCCCCCGAGTTTAATTATCAACCTCCTTTTCCACCATATTCACCGAGTCCACAATATCCACAATATTCATTTCCAGAATCCGCTTCATATACTCCTTTTTCTGAACCACCAATTGAAGAAAAATCTGAGTTACTCAGGAGTATAGAAGCTAATCTTCAAAGGGTCGAGCAACAACTTCAAGAAACATTTGCCCCTCCAATTCCACAGTATTTTCAAGAGTCTTACTCAGTTCCACCTTTTCCTAATGAACAACCATTTGTCATGGAAACGAGTAAAGATTTCTTGTGTGAGTCCACTTTTCCATCACCATACATTTTTGACTCACAATTTCATCACCAATTCCAAAACAACACTTCATCTTTTTCACAAAATGATGAACCAATGAATTGTGAAAAGATGCTTGAATTCTTGGCTCAGACTCGAAATACTCGTAATCGTGACGTAGAGTTGATGATTCAAACTCTTCATTCTCATTCTTCTAATGTCACTAACCATTCTGTCCGAGCAAAAGAATCATGTTGTTTTGGAAATCAAGATTCAATTTCAGCACAACCAAATGAATTTGTCCAAACTTCAGATCCAATTGACATTTTGGCAAGTTTTCCTTTCCCTGAAATTGAACTTGAACATGATTATGATCCTGAACTTTCATCAGATGATTCAACTCTACTTCCTGATTCAATCATGACTTCCATATCCTTACCTGATTTCAATCCATTTCCAAAGTCAGAATTGAATCCAGTACCTATCCATTGTGAAATTGAATCACCAATATTTTATGATGATCACATTGAACTTGGCCAATTCCATACTTCTGAAAATCCCATTGATAAATTGGCAAGTTCACATTTTTCTGAAATTGAATTACATAAGGAATGTGATCTTGAACTCCAACTTAGTGATTCAATCCTCTTTTCTGATTTGATAATGACTCCGGTATCTCTACCTCACATCAATCTTTTCCTGGAGTCAACCTTGGATCCTTGCCCAATTCACAATGAAGTTGAATCACCCATCTTTGAGGATCATGTTGAACTTGACCAATTATACCTTTTTGAAGATCCTATTGACAAATTGGCAAGTTCACAATTTTGTGGAATTGAACTCAATGAGAAATGTGACTTTGACCCTCAAGTTTGTGATTTAGTTCAAATACCTGAATCATTAATGACTCCTGTTTTGTTACCCAATTTGAGTAACATTTCAGAGTCAGTTTTGATTCCCAACCTTCCTGAACTTGAATCACTAATCTTAGATAGTCACATTCCATCATGAGAAACTGAATGTGGACTTGAGCTTCATTTCTTGACTTGGACTCAGTTCCTGAATCTATTCCGACTCCTGAACCTTTACTTGACTTCATTCACTTCCCTGAGTCGGTGTTCCTTTCCGAGTCCAAGTCAACCGTTCTATCATTCCATATTCCATTCTGGGACAAGGTAGTTGATAAATTTAACTCAGAAATTATTTTAAAAATTTGGAAATTAGATGGGGGAATGTACATAATAATCTTAAATGCACACATCATTTTGTGGGTCATATTATTGAAATTTCTGGTGGGTTCCTTCGGACTCCACGCAATAATGATTGGGCCGCCTTTCGTGGACCAATCCGACCACCACCGGAACCACCACCTTAAGGTAATTTTTTTTACTAACATAGGATTTACTAACATAGAATTTCGAAAATAAATAAAAAAAATAAAAAAAAATAAATAGAAATAAAAGAGGGATTTTTATGCTTTAAGGAGTTTCCACACTTTCCAAATTCAAAAATTCCTAGGATTCCTCAAATTCCATCTTTCAAGAATTCCTAAGTTTTAGGTCATTCCAAATTCCTAGGAGTCAAAACTTCCCTTTTCAAAGCTACATATTCCAATGTGGTAAAAATCCTTTTGACCTAGGGATAGAAGTGGAAACCTATTGATTCTTTCCCTCCTATAAAAAGCCCCCCTTCCACACACTTCAACCGTCACACGAGAAACCTATCTTCAGATCCCCAATCTTCTCTCAAAGCGCCGCCACTGTACTTTTTCTTCTCCCCAGATCTCTCAGATCTGCCGCGTACCCGCCGTCCCAGCCGAGCAAACGCGGCACATCTGAAGCTTCCTGAGCCCAGAAAAATTCTGCTCCGATCGATTTCGCGCACTTTCCACAGATCTGGTGCTAAATCTTCCTTCAGAGCTTTCTGAATCCACAACAGAGATCGATTCTATTCCCCCCACGTAATCCGGGGGTGGTTCGACTTCTAATCTCTTCTTTTTACCGCTTTGCTCTTAAATTCATACTATGGCACCTCCAATTTTTGCTGAGAAAGATTTTGGGCGGATTTTAATTGATCCAAATGGTTATGGACATGTGTTTTTAGAAAGGATTAGGGCTAGGAATTGGTACACATTGATATATGATAACTCTGAGACCGAGGCATTTTATTGTCCCGAACTTGTGAAGACGTTTTACACTCATCTTGACCTAGCCTCGGTAGATCCACAAACATACCAATTCACTGTCCACATGCCCACAGGGGATTTCCTTGTCACGCTTCCTCTTCTTGAGGAAGTCACTGATGTCCCAACCGTCACATACCCAAGCGAGCCTCTCCCTTTGATTGACTATATGACTGTTATGGGGGCTCGCTGTACTGAGCAGGATCGTGGGTTAAAGGCTAACACCACGTTTAGGAATGTTCATTGCGTTGGACGTTGGATCCAACGCAATATTTTAGGGTTAGACCATACCACGACTTTTAACAGGCCTGTGTTGCAGATTATACATGACTTAATGACACGTCAGCACACGGTTTGTTTAAACAAGGTCATCTTCCACGCACTTATCACCAACTCTTCTCGCACAAGAGGTGCCAAATACTCACATCCCACCTTAATAACACGTCTGTGTAGGACTTTTCTACCAGATGATCTCTTTGATTCATTTGATAGAGTGTTTGTTGCACCCGAGAGATCTACCAGTTCGTACACTAGTTGTTTACACGCAGTATGGACTCCTACAGTCCAAGCTGAGGATGTACCGGTAGAGTCCTCCTCTGAGGAGAGTTTTGAGGAAGAGGATGAACCTGAATTTTGGAGGCAGGAACCCCCAACAGAATCACGAGCTTTCATGTCTTCCATCTGGAAGGGCATGAAGAAAAATTTTAGGGGTCAAGTGAGATTGAGGAAGAAGATGGAGGAGCAATCTTCCAGGTTGGAGGAGCAAACCTCCAGATTAGAGGGCATTGAGGCGAGATTGAGGAGGACACAGTCAGCAGGACCCAGTACCACTGCGGGTCCAAAGAGGAGGAGGGAGTGACTTTTTACCTTACCTATTTCATGCATCATTTTTATCTTGCATACATTGAGGACAATGCATGAGATAGGTATGGGGGGTATGTACTAACATAGGACTTTTTATTTTCTTTATAGGATTTTTATTTTTTTTAGGTCTTCCATTTTATTTTTAGATTTTATCTTTTCTTTTTAGATTTGACTTTTCTTTTAGAAAATTAAAAAAAATAAAAAAAATAAAAAAAAAACTTTTTGAAATAAGAGACAAAGTTTTGATCTATTTTTAAGAAAATTAAGATGTATCTTAGGAATTAAGAAAGCCTTAATTATGACATCTTAAACCTAGTTGAAATAATAGATCTTGTTTGAAATTATAGGCTAAGTAAGAAAAATTGGGGAGATATTCTTATCTTGAATTTTTTGCCTTAGATAATATGCACTTTACACTTACACATTTCTTGGGATGGAGACAAAGACCAAAAATGCCATATAAATAAAAAAAAATATAAATAAAAGATCACTTATTAAGCTGGATAACTATGCCTCAAGAAGCATGGTTACTCACGCCTAACGGTGATCTCACTTATTAAGCTGGATAATTGTGCCTCAAGAAGCATGATTATTCACGCCTAACGGTGATTATAAATAATCCCCTTTAGTTTTGTGGCCTTTTTCACTCGAGTCCTTTAACCCGAGGGATGTTTTCTCATCTGGTGCCCTAGAACCATCTGGTTTGGGAGTCATCGGTTATAGGCTCGCTACATGGGTGAACTAGAAAGCCTAAGAAAACTAAGGGAAGAAAAAAAAGAGAAAAGAAAAATAAATAAATAAATAAATGGCTTGATGGTTAGAGTTGAAATCCCAGAAATCTTCACTTACACGGTGTGCATACTATCTAGGTTTTATGAAGGATAAAAAATATTCAATCCAATTTTGAACTCTTACCTTAATTAAAAACAAGATCTTGCATAGAGACTAAGTTTAAGAAAGAATGATTATAGGTGGACTTATGACTTAGGATCACTTATATTTTTGCAAAAATAGTTCGTAAACATGTCTCTTATTCAAAATGCGTTTTCAAAACACTAACATTTGTTTTCTTTCTTTATGGATTTTGTGGGTGTAATCCGCTGAAAACCCTCAGGAGACAACACTCCTCCTCCAGGGTAACCTAGAGGTTTAACGGCTTGTTGCACATGCTCAGTGCAATCGCGTCACCCGCGAAAGTGGTGCAATAAATTGATAGTTAGGATTTTCTTTTCTTTTCTTTGTTTTGCTCGGGACGAGCAAAAGAATAAGTGTGGGGGTGTGATTGTAATCCAATATTGCATATTTTACCTCATAATTCCCATGCATTTAGTTAATAAATATATGATTTTTAATTCTCTTCTCTATATTTGCAGGTACACACTTAAAGGAGAGATAGCCAATTAATCACCTTAATTAGTAATAATTAAGTGATTAATCATGATTAAAGTTAAAGCCAAATTCAAATCCAGATCCAGAAAAATCCGTGCAACAAACGAAGATTCCAGATATACCACGTGGCTAACAACCTCGTAACAGAACTATACCAGAAAGATCCACCTCAACGGCCAGGATCAAGCCGCGATCCGCGGCATGGGCGCGGCAATCTTAGGGTTGTTGAGCCCCGGATTTTGTGGCAACAAACTAGGCTCTCGAAGGTTCTCTCCCATGCTATAAATACTGGACTTGGATCTGCATACAAAGACTGAATGGAGAAGAGAGGAGAATAGTTAGTATGTTGTAATTTTATTTAGTTTTTCTCTAGGTTTTGTTCTTTAGATCCCTCTTCTTCTTCCCTAGAATTCATTGTAAAAGAGAGAGATTGTGAGAGAGAGAGCTTGTGTAATCAAGGGTGACAACTTGAAGCTATGCAAGGATTCATCCATTCTCCTTCCTCTACTTGAAGCTTGGTTCTAGTTTATGTGCTTTCTTTACATGCTTTCTTTATTGCTTTCTTTAATTCCTTGCAATTTACTTCAAGCTTTGTTTTACTTCTTTAATGGCTTGTAGCTAATTCCTTCTCCATGTACTAGCTAACCACTACTCTTGCTAACTACTAACTCATGGGTGATTGCTTTACTTCATCTTGCAAGTTGTATGATCTTCTCTTCTCCGATGGTTAAACCACCGTCTTCCAAGTGAGAAAGTAATTAGGTCAACACGCAAGACGAACCATACGCCAATGGAGTGACAACATTAGGCACGCATTCATTATCACGGAGTGTGGTAAGCTTTGGCAAGATAGCAAGGTAAGCTAGTCATGGTTCTCTTCCATTCAAGTTTTATTTTCTTCTAGTGTGAATACAAGTCCAATCCTCTTCTTGATTTCTTTTCCCGACTTTTTCACCATGAACATATCCATCTTTTCTTTAGTTTGTTTTTCTTTTGATTCATTATTTTTATTAGCATAGAAGAATTATCGTTTGTTCACTTCACTACCACACGTCAAAGCTTCCATCGCGAGCTCTCCCTGAGAATCGACTCGGTATAGTCCTATACTATAGCGGAGACAAGAAAGGGTACATAAAATACATTTTTATACTCATAATAAGTATACCTCCTTAGTCTTAATCAGCGTTTTTCCCAAACATCTTGGATTTGACAGTTCTGATCAAAGGTATAATGTTAACCTGACCGTAAGAAGGATTCTATCAAGGATAATACTTCTTCAAGAACTTGCCGTTGATTGGAATCATGACATATCACCGTCTGGGGTTATAAGGCGATATGCTCCACTTGAGTAGATAGTTTCTATTACGAATGGTCTTTCCCATTTGGGCTGAAATTTGCCTTTGTTTTGTGCGTCATGATCATGGGTCATCTGATAGCTAAAAACAAATCTCCTTTTTGGAATACCCTTTGTTTAACCTTCTTATTGAAGGATTTCGAGATTCGAGCTTGGTATAACTCAATGTATTGTTGAGCTTGTAGTCATTTCTCATACAGGGTTTCGAGTTCTTGAAGACATAATCGATCATTGTCTTCCTTAGTCATCTTGGTTGCTAAGGCGATCCGTCATGATGGCATCTAGATTTTTAGCGGTATGACTGCTTCGCACCCGTATACCAAAGAAGAAAGCGTATTACCTGTCGCAGTTCGGACCGTAGTTCAGTAAGCCCAAAGACATTCACCGAGCTTCTCATTCCAGTCTCGCTTACTTGATGAAATGAATTTCTTGAGCAGCTTGGTAATTGTCTTATTGAATGCTTTCGCTAAGCCATTGCAGCAGGATTATAAGCTGTCAATGGCACATTCTAAATTCGGTACTTATCGCAGAACTGATAGAATACTTGGCTTGCAAATTGGGGACCATTATCATGAATAATCCGCTTAGGGACACCAAACCTATGATTGACATGGTGTTCAATAAAGTTGACCACGTTGGAAGTTTTAACTTCAATAAGTGGTGTAGCCTCTGCCCACTTCGAGAAATAATTGGTTATTGCTAAGATGAACCGATGACCTTTTGTTGACGGGTGGATGATAGGTCCTATGACATTGATTCCCCATGCTTCGAATGGCCATGAAGCAACAGTCAGATGGAGCAACTCTAGCGGTTGATGTATAAAGTCTGCATGAATTTGGCAGGCTTTACACCTTTGCGTATATTTGATGGCACCATGGTTGGCCAATAGTACTAAAGCGTGTGCAATCGGTCCTTGAGTTTCGGACCTGGTTGATGAGCTCTGCATATACCGTCGTGCGCCTCTTTAAGCACTTCTTGTGCCTCCGAATTAGAGAGGCAACGGAGCAGGATACCATCATATGAGCGACGGTAGAGTGTTTTACTATCGGACCATAGTGGAAACGGAGAGACCTTCGTCGAATAGAAGCCGCTTCTTTAGGGTCGTCCGGCAAAATGTCATGCAAAACACAGTCAATGAGGGAAATCACCAATCTCTCGGTTCAAAATCCGTTGAAGTTATATGAACTTCTTTGGCTTCCAACACATGTTTAGGAAAAACAAGGTGTCGAGTAGCCACTGTAAGTTGATGCATTGTGTCAATCGGTAAGGCCAATGTAGCGGCCAGTGCAGCCAGAGCATCAGCTTAGTATTTTGGGATTGGGACACGTGACTAATGTAAAAGCCATTAAATAAATTAGCCATTTTGATGACTGTATGGTAGTAGGGTACCAAATCTCCATGGTGAACCTCGTATTCTCCTTTACCCTGATTGATAATCAGTTTTGAATCACCATAAGCTTCAAGGTAGTGTACCCCCATTCTATGGCGAGCTGAAGGCCGATAAGTAAAGCATTATATTCTGCCACATTGTTGGAACATGGCTCTGTTAATGAAAACGCCCTAGGAAGAACATGGTTTTATGGTGAGATAAGTACAACCCCCGCATTAGCAATAGTCTTGCCTTTAGGGCCTGTTCTTGATGCTCCATCAAAGAACATTTACCATACTTTGTCCTCTGAAGTCATATTAGATTCGAAAATCTCATCTGGAATATCTTCATGAAGCTTTGAACTTTTCAGAACCGGGTGAGCGGCTAGGAAGTCTGCAAGCACCTGGCGTTTGACTGCCTTCTGAGGGATGAAGAGCATGTCATATTGGGACAAGAGGATGGCCCACTTAACTAATCTTAAATTCAGTGATCCTAGTTTTGTCATGAGGAGATGCAGAGGATTAACTATAGAAATGACATGTATGGTTTGGCCAACCAAGTAATACCGCATCTTTTGAATAGCAAAGACAATAGCTAAACATTCCTTGTCAATAAGGTTATATCGAGATTCAGCCTCTCTCAAAGTCCTGCTCAGATAGTAAAGGGCCTGTTCGTGGCCATCATCATTCCTTTGAGCAAGCAGAGCACCAAGAGAATGGTCCATAACTTTCACATAAATCAGGAATGATTTTTCTGAGGTGGGAGCCACTAAGACTAAGGTTTTGTAAGGCATTTTATATCCTCGAAAGCTCTTGACAAGTTTTATTCCATACGAAAGAAACACCCTTTTTCATAAGTCAGGTGAATGGTTGATAGCGGCCTGAGAGATTTGCGATGAATCTTCTGATATAGGCCAACCTACCTTGCAGACCCCTAAGCTCTTTGAGATTCTTAGGTGGTTGTATGCTCTGAATAGCTTTGATCTTGTCCGGGTCAAGATGATTCCTTTTGATGTAACAATGAATCCCACGAGCTTGCCACTTGAAGCCTCTAAGAAGGATTTTGTTGGATTCATTTTCAGCTGATGGGTTCGCATTATATCGAACATTGCTCTTAGGTCACGAAGGTGATCATTCTTATCACGACTTTTGACAGCAATGTTATCGACATGGCATTCTACTGTCTTTTGGAGGTGATCGCGAAAAATCGTACTCATTGCACATTGATAAGTTGCTCCCGCGTTCTTTAATCCGAAAGACATTACAGTATAGCAGTATACCCCTAACGGTGTCCAGAATGAAGTATGTTTCTCATCCTCTGAGTACATTTTGATTTGATTGTACCCTGAGAAACCATCCATGAAAGACATTCTCTCAAAGCTACAGGTATTGTACATCATGACGTCAGTGATGGGCAACAGGAACTCATCTCTAAGACAGGCTGCATTGAGATCGCGGTAATCAATACAGACGCGGATTTTTTCATTCTTTTTAAGAACGGGACAATGTTGGCACCCAAGCTAGGTGTTGTTCTTCCCGTATAAAGCCACATGCGATGAGTTTATGGACTTCAACTTCAATGGCTCCCATAATATCCGGGCGAAATCATCGCTGTTGTTGTTTCACTGTTGCTGTTGTTGTTTCACTGGCTTGATGTCATGCTTAATGTTCAGTCAATGCATGGCTACTTGTGGATCAAGTCTGGGCATATCTTCATAATTCCATGCAAAGACATTGATATATTTAAAATTACACCTAGAGGGGGGTGAATAGGTGTAAGACTAATTAATTAAATATTCAATGCAAAATAAAAATGAGATGATGCAAACGATCACTCAAAGTAAGATTAGAAGCCGTATACCCCGTGAAGGGTTTTGAACTTCTTCCTCGTGATTCGTCTAGATAAGAGTTTGAGGTGCTCAATGCAATCTTGTTGTAATAAGTATAGATCGACAATGAATGAATGAATATAAAGTAGATAAGAGAGACAAGAAATTAATCGCAAACAAAGAGATTTGTTTCGAGGTTCGAGCCACTGCTCTATGTCCCCGCCTTCACCACCGCGAAGGATTTCCAATCCACTAGAACTTTCCACTAAAAGAATTACAACCACTATGGAGTACACCACTCCCCAACACACTCCTCTCGTTCAGAGGTAGCGTTGCAACAATACAATAAGCACTGGGTGATCAAAAGACTACAAACTCTCTCTTGAAAATACTTCTTTACAGAACCCTATAGAATAATATATAATATTGAAGTTCAAAGGTTTTGTAAGTAAAATTTAAAAATAGAAGAGAGATTTTAAGAACCAAAACTTGAAGAAGACTTTTGAAAATAATAGCACAAAACTGAAAACAAAAAGCTCTTTCACTTGAAATCCCAAAACTTTGATTTTTGAATTTTTTTGTTGTTGTTGTGAACTCAACCCTAATGACCCCTTTATATAGGTTTAGGAAGAGCAAACTTAGAATAGTTTTACCAGCATAAAAGAAGAAGAAATTGACCCTCTAATATAGCTTTTCATGTTTTTATTTTAAACATGTTTTAAAAATAGCTTTTAAAAAATAACTGTTTCTGCCAAACTGGCAGACTGGCGGTCGACCGGCCGATCGACCGTCAGATTCAAAAAATCTGACTGTTAGCCGTCTGGTCGACCGTGATAAACTGAAGCTAACCTGATTATAGTCGGTCGACCCCGGTCAGCCGCAACAGGGACCGGTCGACCGGGAACGTGCACACCCCCAATTGTCAGAACTCCGATCGACCGTGCGGTCGACCGTTCTGGCCTATAATAGGCACGGTCGATCGCCCGGTCACCGACCTAGGTCAAAACAGTTTTGAAAACTCTTTTTGAAGATATATAAAATTTTGAAATATTTTTGTTTGGATTTTAGAAGATAGGAAACATACATAGCTACTAGATATAAGTTCTAAACTTGTTAAAAAATATTTTAGAAAATTTGGAAACCAAAATCATACTTTTAAAAAACATGCATTTTAGTGTTTGTGTGTATTTTTTAGCTTTAAATATATATACTAATTTTTAATAAAAAAATTATCTGCAAGATGAGTCTACAAGTAGGCGTCTTTGAAACTTGATGTTGAGCAGTGATTGAGCTAGAGCCTAATATCCCATACTTGAGAATTGAGCCATCAATACCTGTACCAAACTAAAATTCATTCTTAAACTTCTTTTAGTACTAAATAGCTTTTATATGGTTTGTTATCATCAAGACACATAACCTGGGGATTGTAACCTTTGGGCCAACAATACTGTCGTACAAGTGTTCTCAATTCTTCTCTTTCTGTAAGTGATAGACTCTCACTTATAGAGATGGGTTTAGGGTGATCTTGACTACCCAAATTAACCTGAACCACTTTGTCTTCAATAGGCGGTTTGCGTTGTTCGAATCGCTTTTCCCATTGGCAATCCAGTTGCTGAGCCCATAGTTCAGCATCAAATGTTTCAATAGTCTCCCCATGCTCCAATTGACTGATCGAAGTTATAATAACGGGGAGATTCTTGAAAAGCATTCTGGTACTAACATTTGACTCCCACTCGGAGGAAGAAGCAGAGCGTGATGGAATCGATTTGTTGTCTTCGGATTGAAACGATGTAGAAGATGGAGGTGTAACATATCCCAACCCCCTGTATGTTTTATCATAGTAATTTGTCGGTTTTCCTTTTGGCACGAAATTATATAGAAAATCATGTTGTCCTTTTCTGAAATTCAGGCCACTCCCATGCTGCAGGTTGTATCCCATTTTTCTCATCATATGCTGTGTTGATCGTGCATAATGAAAATTTTCCAGGGGTTCTGAGTCTGAACTTGAATCTGTGACCGAGACCTTCGCAATCGGGCCCTACCAAATACTATCGGTGATTGACTCCTTTTGGATGGAGGGACCACGAAGATGGACCCTTCCACACACTCTACAGATGTACTTGTATTGCTTGATTTATGCAAAGGCATGTGTAGAGAGCTACTAACGACAGATTCAAGCAATTCGACACTCGCAGGATAATAAAAGATAACATTCTCATTAATCACTCATTCATCATCATCCTTAGAGGGATTATTACATTGAGGATCATTGAAACATGCTACAATTGGTTCACAGGTCAAAGTAGCTGGTGTGTCTTCTTTAGACTCTGAATCTGCCTCGTTGCCGCTGTCGTCGTCATCAGGCAATAGTTGTTTTGATGCTTTACTATCTTCCTCGTATAGGAGAGCATCAGTAAAGTAATTTTTCACCCTTTGAATGGTTATTTTTCAGCGACCACCATTCTTACCGTTACATCATCTTCTACATACTTGAAGCGATGGTGCAGAGTAGAAGGAACGATCCAGTTAGCATGGATCCAAGGTCGTCCTAGCAACAAGTTATATGACGTCTCAGCGTCAATGACGTAACACGTCACTTTTGATTTTAGGTCTCCAATTCGATAACGGAGTTGAATCTTTCCGAGTGGGTGACTACTACCTGCATTAAAACTGTATATCGTAGTAGTCATTGCAGACAGCCGATTAAGCGGTATCCTAAGGAAGTAGAGTAGACTTTTGGGAATAATGTTGAGTGCGGACCCTGAATCGACCTGTATCCTTTCGATATACGTCGAGCCGATGTATCCAGTATAGTACAAAGGTCGATCGTGTTTATTGTCCTTGAGGGGCATGCCTCAGCTGTGAAAGTGATAGCAGGCACCTTCGACTGTACATGATGACATTCAGAACATAAGGGTTGAGTGTCATCTTCAGAGGTTTCTGGCATATGTGTTAGAAATGATTCTGAATTAACCAGTGCATCCCTGAGTGCTTCTCTTGTCTCTTTCTAGAGGTAAAGTAGCTCGTGTATTATGATACGAACTGGGAGATTAACCAGCTGGGCTAATATGTCAAAGCGAAAAGGAGCGTTAAGTCCCGGGCTTGAAGGTTTATTCAAAACACGGTCAAACCGGACTTCTTTCTGCTTCTCTTTCCCTGAAGTCAGGACTGGAGCTGGAACGGGTACTTCTACTGATGTTGTTTGCTATTATGTCTTGTCAGTAGTTTTGTCATACTATTTCAAGTACAATTTTCCCAACCGAGTACCTGTTGACTGGGTTGCATCAGCCTTCGCTGTGAAAGCATGCTTCTCACTTTCGGAATCGCTAAGAGAAGCTATTGTCACATTGTCATCATCCGGCAAGATAGACACAATGTTGCATGATCCTGCCTTTGACTTGGATTCCTTTGAATCCTATTGTTCACCTTGGGCGAGGTCTGGGTGCACCCACATGATTTCTCCTATATTTAATGTTAAGGGAGCAAGACCTTTAGTCTCTTGATGTTTAGCTAAAAGATGATTTATCTCCAGCCATGCTTTAGGAATCGAAAAGATCCATCAGGGACTGTGATCTTTGGCATAGTGTTGAATTCGAGAGTCACTATGTTTCTAGTGACTTTCTTCTATTCTAATTTCAAAGTCAGAACCCTAGCATCGACTAAAGCCTAAATTTGTTCTTGAGGACAAAACACTTGTTAGTAGGATGATGAACCACCCTATAAAAAAGACAGTAATTGGCATCGTTTGTGCGTCCTACTTCGTTAGGGCGTCTTGCCTCTGGCAGCTTCAATTTGTTCTCTTTCTAGAGTAGATGGAATATTGTGACCACCTGCTCATCTTTGAAGAAGTATTATTTCGGAGGAAACTTAAACTCCTGATTATTGACGCCACTCTTCTTGGTCTTCGGAGGAACATCTTCTGATAACTCAATAGACATAGCCTCTTTCCCTTTGGCTTGGGAAGCCTGTGCCATGTCACCGCGTCCTTTATAATTCATACCCTATTTGCCTTTAGGGGTAGATGGTTCAAACTTTTTAGCTGACTTTTCAGCTATTTCAACTTGGTCGACTAATACCTTTCAGGTATAGGCTTTAATAGCTCCCATATGAATCTATACCTAGTCCAGAAAGTTATGCCTACATGTCTACAAGAGTATAGGTAATGGCATCTCTGCTGGACACATCAGAGATAAGTTTTTGAACCGCTCAATGTAATCACGAACGAATTCTTCTTTCCTCTGCACAGTGGAGAGGAGTTTATCCATGGTCACCTCGGTATCATCCTCATAGAAACAAGAAAAGAACTGAGTTTCTATGTCGATTTAGGAATTGATAGAGCCTGGTGAAAGGCTTCTGAACCAGTCGAAGGCCACTTCTTTGAGAGTACCATAAACAGTCTAGCCATAATAGTATCGTTATCTATAACGCTATCGGTCTGAGACTGAAGTAATAAATATGCTGGTTTGGCAAGCTTTTACCATCATACGTATATAACGTAGGTAGTTTAAACTTTGGAGGATATGCCACTAAGTCCCACTCGAGTGGATAAGGACGAGTCATGCCTGCCTTCTTCAATTCATCCCTCTGAGTTAGGGATGCGATCTAAGCTTGGATGCCTTTAAGAACTTAAGCATCGATGGAAGAGCTTTCCTTTGACTTCTCAGTCTTAGGCTGCTCATCATCATTATGCTCTTCCTCATTTTGATTGCTCTCGGCATCATTGTTATTTCGGCTGGTGAGGAGTTAGGCGAGCATTTATTAGATATTGTCCAAGGCTTCTTGCTGGGCCTTGGAAGTTTGCTCTTGAGCTTCTATCCGTCTGTAGAGGTCATCATTGCCGTTATCGGCCATATGCACCGACACTCCGCCCGTTTGCACCGAGCTGACCGTTGCTGAAGAGGCATACCCACTAGATTCTCCTTCATCGTCTGACCATTGAAATAAATTTTTCAATGGTTCTGGTGATATTACTCCAGTCGAAGAGGAAGGCTACTCATAGTATAGGGTATTGCCACCTTAGATCTGGTGCTTCGGAACATACCTTCCTCTCCTACCAAGACTTGGCCTAAGTCAGGGCTATAGTCCGGGTCCGGAGACTGTATGAAGAGGAATTAGCACCACGCGACCCTTATCTGACCCTAAGCAGTTCACATCCCCTTCCTATCGTGTTGACGGATGCAAAGGGTAGATCTTGTAGATTTCGCGATTTGCTCTTTTTTGTGATGCTTGACAGGGGCTCGCACTAATAGTTGATTAAAAACTGACTGTCGGACTGGAAGAGTGGCGGGCACTAGTTTTAATCAGCAATGGACTGAATGGACCATCACCAACTGACATCCCACTTGTTCACAACAAGAGGGAGAAGTATGGAGTAGCTCTAACTTTCGCTTGTTAGTTAGAAACTCTCGTAGATCAGTGTTAACCAAGCTTACACGAGGTTGTTTAGGCCAAAGAACTCTAGCCTTGAGGCTGCTGCTTTTAGGTGATTTGGAAATCACTTCATCAGTTGTATTAGCTTCGCTTGGCGAAATTAGATGTGTAGCTCCGCCACGAGGCGTGAACTTAGCACTGAAAGATTTTGGAAGCGAAGTGATAATGACTTCACTTTTGGCACGCTGTGGTGTTTTGTTCTCGGCTTTGTAGCGAAGGTGGCTAGCACTGGTGAGTGCTTCAATTCTAGCCTTGCGGCTGAGAACTTTGCTAGTACCTTTAGGTACTAGCGCTGTACTAGCTACGCTATCAGTGACTTCGCCTGTGAGAGCGAGGTTGACGCTAGGGGTCACTGCTCTTAGATATGGCGATGGCAGAGACGCCAGCTTAGCCTCACAGCTAATAGCCTCGGCCATGCCGCCAAACTAGATAGGCATTTTATTTTTGTCTTCGCGTGATAGGCGAAGTTGTGCTGGAACTTCAAACGGAGCTTTCTGCTTCGCCCGCCACACCTGCTTGGAAAGCAAAGTTTTAGGTTCACAGGGAACCTATTTAACCTCGTGTGGGGCACTTTTAGCCTCGGTTGAGGCTGAGAGGATGTGGGACGAGGTTCGCCCAGTTGTTTGCTCGGTTAAGACTGGTTTCTGTTCTGTAGCCACTGAAGTCTTGGCCAAAGAAACCTTCCTATGCTTCCGCGCGTGGAGCACTGGGCTACCCCCAGAGAGTAGTTCTTCGAATTTTTCTTGGTCAAAATGAATGACTAAGTTTTCAATGACGAGGGGCTCAGGACTCTGACCGTTGCATTGTGACATGATCTTCTTGTTGCGGAAGACCTTTATCCCTAGCGGAGTCGCCATCTTGTTTTCCATTAAAATTGATAAGAGGAAAACTTACAAAAAAGAATGAGGAGCAAAATTACAAGTAATAAAATGAAATTACAGGTAGATCTCCTCTGAGATTTCTGGGGAATTAAGTCGGTAGGAATCTGATCAGCACGCGATCACTTTATCTCTTTGACGATGTTATCCATCAGATGATTAAGCTGCCTCCTAATAGGATTCCCTTCTCGCTTGGTTCAGAAAATCGAATATTTGGCAGCAAGAGAATAAGAGAACACTCTCTAGAAGAATCTCTGATTGAATCTCTTTTAGACAATCTTCTCTCTACAGCCCGTTAGCCCTTTTGTTCCTCTATGTCCGTGCGCGTCTCTCTCTGTCTGTGTGTCGCTCTCTGTTCAGTAAGGACAGCAAGGGACTATTTATAGCCAAAATGGGATGTAACCGCCCCCTGAATTCAGCAAAGCTAAATTAATCTATAGCTTCGTGCAAGGCTGTAAATGACCTTGCAGTGAAGTTGCTTGTGAGCTTCCAGCGAAGCTAGAGGGTTCGTGCGAATGCCTCTCTGCCGTTTGTAGCTTAATTGTCTCCACTTAATGTGGGACGAAGTGGGCGGGTGTAACTGCCCACTTAAAATGGCGTTAATCCCACTAAAGTAGTGGGGTTCACCCATTAATCCTCCATATGAAACGGTCAATTGATGACTAGTAAAGCTCGCTGTGGAGCTAAGTCATGCAAAGTTAAGCTTCAGCTGAAAACTTTAGCGAAGTTACCTTCATAGTTCCCCGCGAAGGCAGGCTTAGCTTATAGCTGAGCTAGGCCCCTTTTTTCCTTCCAGCGAAGCTAAGGGTAAAGCTTCTAGTGCGAAGCTAATGATCAGCCTCGTAGCTCATAGCGGAGCTACCAAGAAAGCTTTAGGCGAAGCTGTAAGTTAGCTTTTTGTGGAGTTATGAAGAGCTTCAAGGCAAAGATAGACAGACTTGGCCTCTTAGGCGAGGTTATCCCCCTGGGCTAA
This sequence comes from Agave tequilana, assembly GCA_038442645.1. Classification (NCBI taxonomy): domain Eukaryota; kingdom Viridiplantae; phylum Streptophyta; class Magnoliopsida; order Asparagales; family Asparagaceae; genus Agave; species Agave tequilana. The sequence continues at coordinate 47,672 of JAVJIF010032108.1, read as the reverse complement.
TGCAAGGCTAAGCGTTGAGCTAACTTAGCATCTTTAGGACTGCTTGGGTCTTTTCAAGGACAACTTTGGCCTGTCTGCTTCACTAGATCAGTAAAACCCAAGTCGTTGCCTTTTCCCTAGTCGTCAGCCTATCTCCTACTTATCTTTTATAAATGTCGATAAGTTAGACGTCGTTCAGACTGGTTGAAGATAAATGTGAGAGTTCTGTCTTTTTATAGTGTCATCAATGTCCTTATCCGGGTCGGGGAGTTTATCTACCCAGTTAATTTCATAGTTTTTGGGACACAACCTATGTCCAATCCTAGGGCTCAAACTTTGGTTATCCTAGGGCGCCCATTCCTTGCTACGGCCAATGCTATTATCAATTGTAAGAATGGGTCCATGAGGTTAACCATTGGGGACATGACTAGAGAAGTCAATGTCTTCAACCTAGAAAAATAACCTCGTAAGATAAGAGACCAAACGTTTGAGGTAAACTTTGTTGAAAATAATTGTGATGAAGAAAGTGAAGGTATAGAGAATGAGTCTTTGTTTCTTGATAAATTATTTAAGAATGAATGCGATTATATTAATGAGAAGTCGGAGATCCTAATTTTAGAGTCTCCTAAAAAATTGAAATTTAATTTGAATATCGTCACTTTCGATGAACCAATCAATGATATATCACATGAGAATATAATTCAAGAACCTCTGATTGACCTAATCTTTGAAAAGCTCTTCGAAGAAGAACTCATGTGTTTGGATGAATCGACTAGGGATATTTTGGTTAATTACACACCTCCAGGGAAAAGTATTAATCTAAGTTTTGAGGAGATATATGGAACTGAGTTAGAATTCCTACTCATTCATAGTAAGAAAGTTCCAACTGAGAAGTGTTATGGTGATCAATTTTTGAATAATGGATGTAGAAATATGAGGAAGAAAAGCTTAAAGAAGGTGAGACTGGGGAGGAAGAGAGCTAAAATGACAAAAAGATTGGTCTTCCCACTATGCCCTATAAAGAGCATCCAATGGAATGATGGGAAGAGGGGTAGAGGGATGAGACCTAAAAAGATCTAGGTGTGAGAGAAACATGATGTTGTGCATATTTTTGCATACTATATATATATAATATATATATATATATATATATATATATATATATAATTTTTTATGCACCTCTTTTACATTCCATTTCATGCATCTATACATTTCTTTCATACATTGGGGACAATGCATGAGATAAGTGTGGGGGAGGACTCTAACATGGCTAATATAACTAAAGAAAAAGAAAGAAAAAATAATATATATATAAACTTATTGAAAGAAAAGAACAATATTTTGATATATTTTTTATAAGAAATTAAGTTAATTTTAAGGAATAGAAAAATCATAATTAGGATTTCTTATACTTGGTCAAAATAAGATGACTTATTTGATTTTCAGGATTAGGAAGAAAATTAGTGAAAGTAATTTAGTCTTGATCTTTACCTTGAAGAAATATGCACATTTTATACACTTACACACTTAGGGTTCAAAAACAAAGATTCTTATGCCTTATAAAAAAATATATACATATATTCATAAAAAATAAATAAATCTAATTAATGATTAGCTAGGTGCCTTAGTCTTAGAAAGCCTTGGTATTTATGCAAAAAATAATTAGATAAGTTTGAAATATATATATATATATATCATCTGATTAAGCTGTGTATTTGTGCCTCATGAAGCATAAGTATTCACGCCTAAAATGGGTACATTTTATAAATAAACATCCTTAGTTTCGTGGCCTTGTTTGTTCGAGTATTTAAGTCCTTAGGAATGTTGCCTCACCTGGTGCCCTGAGATTGTCCAGTTTGGGTGTCACCGACTAAAGGCTCGTTATATGGGTAGATTAGAAAAGCCTAATGGAATTGAGGAATAAGTACCACCAAAAATTAAAAAAATAAGGATAAGAGTTAAAGTTAAAGAACCCTTAGTCAAAACTTCACGGTCACGAAGGTGCAAATAACTTAGGGTAAAGTAATAGACTAGATGAGAAATACAATTTGACTACTTACTTTGATTGATGACATGTTTTTGAATAGATACTAAGTTTAGGAATGAAAAGTTCGATTTTCTTATAATTTATAGATTGCTTGAACTCTTATAATAATATTTCAAATATTTTCTATCTTTTCAAAATGCTTTTTGAAAACACTAACATTTTTTCTTTCTTTATGGATTTTGTGGGTGCAATCCACTGAAAACCCTCACGAGACAAAACTCGTCCTCTAGGGGTAACCTAGAGGTTTAATGGCTTGTTGCACATACTCAGTGCAATCGAGTGACCTACGAAAGTGGTTAATAATTGATTAGGATTAGTTTTTATGTTTTGCTCGAGAGCGAGCAAAAGATAAGTGTGGGGGTGTGATCAGTCACATATATTGCATATATATTGTCACATTATCATGTTTATTATCTAATAAACCATACTAATAAGTCTCGTTTGCATTTAACAATGTGCAGGCCTATTGTTAATGGAGATGGAAAAGAAATGAGCCTAAAAGTCCACTTTAATTCTGATTTAAATCTTAATTAAAGAGGAGATAAATATTCAGGAGGATAGAGATAATTTTAGCTGAAGATCAACGCATATCAGGGAGGTTTACATCAAATAAAACTAGTTAACTTGGTTTTATAAGAATCCAAATCGGTTAGCTTGAGAATTACCGAAGATCAGATCAGAATCAGAGACAAACAGCAAATCCAGCATGACAAAAGGGGGCAAATAACACGCCATCCAGACCTCCACCTGGATGTGGCCATTTGGCCACATCCTGGCCGCGGATCCGTGGCCAAAGCCACAGATCCGCGGCCCTTTGGTGGAGATAAGGGAAGCATTTGCTTCCCTTATCTCCTCACTCCTCTCCCCTCTGGGTTTTTACCTACAAAAGACAGGTTTTGCACTGAAAAATATAGCGAAGATTAGGATTAGAGTTTTTATTCATTTTTAGGATTTTAGGAGTATTATTAGATAGTTCTGAGAAGTTGTATCTCATCTTTACTATTCTGTTTAGACCAGTAAAGAGAGAAGAGTGAAATGAATGTGTAATTCATCCTTGAAGTGACAATCAAAGGAGATTCAATTTGCTTATTCAACTCGACTCAATTCGGTATGTCTATATTTTATTTTCATTCTCTTATTTGTTTTCTTTTTATCATGAGTAACTAAACCATCTTCTGGGCTCACTAATCAATCTCATCTACCTACTTTCTCTTGATTGATTTTATGAAAGAAACTCTCTTGAATTATAATAATGCTTGAGTTAAATTTTGTTCTTGAAAGCACATGAGGATGTTTTTCTTTTAAATTTGCACTTTCAAAGCACAAATATTTTTAATTATTTTTATTCCATACTTGCTTCTTCGCGCTTGATGGTTTAACATTTTATTTTTAGTGATGTGCTAAGAAAAGTCTTAAGATTTAAACTAAAACCATCTTATTTGTTTTACTTGAACATTAAAAGAAACTAAAATTTTTGGCCAATGATAAAAGTGATGCACCAAAATGTTCTTGAGATAAGTAAGTAGTTGAGTAGAAAATTAGTGAGTCTGGATTCTTTTCATAATTTAAATCACAGCCAAATCACTCTCAAATCATTTTCTAAATGATCATCTTCTCCAAAGCCTTTTCCAAGTTTTAAATTTTTCTTTAAATCTTCTCTACTCTCCATTCTCTTTTCAAATAAAAAAAAGAAACATCAACACCATTCTTTGCTTTTGAAACAATATATCAAAAAGCTTTCATCGCATTCCTCCTCGTGGATCACGACCCGTTAGCCCAAAACTACACGGTAATTCTCACTACTTTCATTTGCAATCAGTGTGAGTGGGGAGGAGGTTTTTGGGCTAAGATGGGGTGATAACTTCCCCACCTTATCTTTATCAGGTTATGCCCTTAAGTCCGATTTGTACAAGTATGTAATATAGATAAGAATAATATACAAAGCGAGTAAATCACCCACGTATTTGTCTTATGTTATATGCAATGTCATATGTACACCTCAGTCCAGATCACAACAACTGAGTAAAATACAGTATATTGGAATGAAATCAACACATGCCTACAATGCAAATGTCTAAACTATTTTAAAAGCATCCAATTTATTATTTTAGTTGTTCATTATTGCAGTGTTCAGACAATCAAATATAGAAACTAACAGCAGAAGATAGCAATATATGAACACTTGAAGCATCCTGCAAAAACTAGAGATTAGGGGCCCAGAAATGGCCGCGTTTTCCCGGCTTCAAAGGCTCTGGCGTGGCGAATGCAAGGATGTAGACTCCTTACTTTTGAGAGCATGGAGATACAAGCAATAGTAGACTTCCGCAATGCTTAATTTCTGAAAAAATTGACCTGCACACCAAAACAGAAAAGAAAATGTTAATAAAATGTGAGTCCAAACCATTCCCGTCACTGGCAAAAGCGTCAAAATTTGATCAGAGGGGAACCGTACATGAAATGTGTATTTTAGAAACTCAGTAAAATTATTATGGTGCTTTGGATTCCTCGATACATCTATTATAGCATATAGGCTATAAAGGTCGAATCCACAGGAACAGGAGGCGATAAGAGCATTAACAGTTCGTGTTCACTTTAGTTATTAACAAGTTCTTCTTTGTTAAGAAAGAGAAAAGAAAAATAAAAGAAAACTAGAAGTGGTAGGAGGAGAAGACGATGAAAATGGTGAATGATAGAAGTGGTTTGGTGAAGGAAGTAAAACAAGAAATAGAAGCGACGTGAGAACATTGTGAAGTAATTTAGAAAGTGGATTTAAAATAGAAAAGAGATGAAACTTGTGGTGAACGAAAAGGATGATGAAAACAACGATAAGAAAATGATAAAATAATTTTGAAAATGGCTTTGAAAACAAAGTAAAAAAGAAAAGAAAACTCATAGTTGTTAGCCCAAGGTTACAATCACCCAGTTTTATGGTTTTGATGATAGCAAAATATATATGATTATTTAGTAGTACTAATCAGGATAGAGTGTTTAAGTATATTTCAGGGTTCTAAAAATTCAAGGAGTTTGCTTCCTCTAACGGAGGGTGTTGAAGACTCAAGAAGATTCAAATATGAGATTAAAACTCAAAGCACTCAAACGTCGCTAAAAGGGAAGCTCGGTTGAAGATCTTGTAGTCACCTAAAGCCTAGTAAGATATTAGTTTGTTAAACTATAGAATATAGTTGTGATGCTCAAGAAGTTACACACACAAAATACACGATTTCGAAAAATACAAGTTTTAATAGTGTCTTATGTGTTTGGTTGTGATACATGTCTCATAATTTTTCAAAATTTTATAACAAGTTAGAACATGTATTTCATCACCTATACATTGCTACATTACCCATAAACAATTACAAATATTTAGAAAAATATTTGAAACTCAAAAATTTTCATTGTTTCAGGCTAAATCGGTCGACTGGACAGTCGACCGGTGCCCATTTTAGGCCAAAACGGTCGACTGCCCGGTCGACCGGGCCTTTGGCCTAGGGGCGTGCACGTTGTCAGTCGACCGGCCGATCGACCGCTAACCCTTACATTCAACCGATCGGTCGACCGACTGAGAAACCATAACTCTCGGTTAGGGTCGATCGACCGACCTTTTGATTTTTTTTCTTTTAAACTACTGAGTGGTCAACTGGCCGGTCAACCGAAGCCAGTGACTATTTTATGGATGAGCTGTCGGTCGACCGGCCGGTCGACTGACAGCCTGCTAGTTGGCTATAACGGTTAGTTTTTAAATCTGCTTTGTTTTTAGTAGATTTCAACGGGCATTTTTAGTTTCTAAGTGTCTAAATACACCCCAAATGACCTGGTATGATTTACAAATGATATTTATTCATTGCTTATATATATAGGTCATTGGTTTTAATTTTTAGATAAGAAGTTTGCACAAGTTTACAAGTTTTCAAGTTTGTTTCAGAAGAGAAAAGTTTTTCTATCTTTCAATTTTCAAGTTCGTTCTTTTCAAAGCTATTTTCAGTTGTTTTTAAAGCTTTTCGCATCTTTCAAACTGAATTTATTCTCTCACTTAACTTCTTGAGCTACACTTCATATTCCACTCTACAGGAAGTTGTAGGAGAGTGTGATTTTGTTGGATCACCAAGAGCTTTGTAACCTCAATTGACTTTATGCTACCTCTTGTGTAGAGGGTTGAGTTGGTGGAGTTGTGTATTCCGGTCTTGTGTAGACTAAGTTGTAATTATTTATGGAAGATCCCTTAGAGGATAGTGAAATTCTTCATAGTGGTGAAGGCGGGGACGTAGAATGGTAGCTCGAACCTCGGAACAATTCCCTTGTGTTTGTGATTGCTTGTGTCTTGCTCTCTATTGATTTTTACATTTCATACTTGTATAATTGTTCATCTTGCTTATTTTCATTGCTTGCATTTTATTCATCATTTTCACTATCGGTCTATACTCATCTCAACAAGGACACAATTGAGCACCTCAACTCATCGTCTAGAAGAATCAAAGAGGAGAAGTTCTAGAGCCCTTCATGGGGAATTCGACTTCAATTCTTGTTTTGAGTGACCGTTTACATAATTCATCATAAGTATTTTTCAAATAGCATTTGATTAGCAAAATACCTATTCACCCTCCTCTAGGTGTATTTCAATTCGTATCAGAGCCTTGGTCTCTAGATTTTGGCTTAACAACCTTAAAGATATCCAAATTGCTAATCACTTCTTTCACAATTTCGTCTTCATCCACTTTAGTAAAAATGGCCGAAGGTATTAAGACCTCTCCCAAGTTTGATGGCCTTAACTTTCCTATATGGAAGGTTAAGATGACCGAATTTTTGCAATCCTTAGGAAGCCGGGTTGCAAAAGCGGTGACTAAACCCTTTAGTGTACCCATTGGTGATGAGAACACTTAGTCCGACATTGCCACTAAGGAGTTTAATATAAATGCTAAGGCACACTATGTCTTACTTCAAGCTTTGAACGATGACGATATTGTTAGGGTCATCCATTGCAAGTCCACCTACGAGATTTGGATACACCAAGTAGTCACACAAGAGGGAACTTCACAAGTCAAGAGAGAAAAAATTGATCTCTTACGTTCCCAATATGAAAATTTCACCATGCATAATAATGACACTATTGATGACATGATAACAAAATTTTCTAAAATAACTAATGGTCTTGCCTATTTAGGTGATGCCATTGATAATGATCAAAAAGTAAGGAAGTTCATTCGTTTACTTACATTCTCAGGGGAAGTCAAGGATACTACATTGAAGGAGCTAAAGGACAAAGAAGAGATGGAGTTCATCAGTCTTATAAGAAACCTTAACACCCAGAAAATAGAGAGAAAGGCAAGGAAGAGATGGCACCACAAAATAAGAAAAAGATCGCTTTCAAATCCACTCCCATCATTTCCGACGATGATGATGAAAAAGAGGATGATGAAGAATTCTTCCGCCTAATGAAAAATGTAAAGTGGATGTACAATAAGGCCAAGTTTAATAATAGAAGAAGAAGGCAAGGGAAAGAAGACAAGAAGGTCATATGCTTCAATTGCCGGAAGCCGGCCACATGGTTGCGGATTGTCCGGAGACTAAAAGCAAACCTTCAACCTCCCAGAAGGCCTATAAAAAGAAGGCTCTCACAGCTATGTGGGACTTGGAGAGTGAAGCTGATGAAGAAGTGGATACGGGTCACGTGTGTTTCAGGTTAATGATAACACACTTAAGGTAACATTCGAACCCACTTGATGATAGTGAGTTAACAATGGATGACTTAGGTGAGGCATTTGAAGAGTTGTCTAAAAACTATGATTTCCTTAAAAGAAGTATTTAAAATTCAAAAGAAAAATGAAACTCTTCAAAATAAAATCGTCACACTTTTAAAAGAAAAAGATGATTTAACTTCGACACTCATATCCACAAAAAAAGATTTTGATGCATATAAAATTTCATGTAAAGTAAAATTTTCATTAATTGATAAAAATGAGTTTTCTATTTTAAAAGATAAAATTAACTCTTTAGGAGCTGTGTTAAAAAAAATGTGAGTTTGATAAAGTTAGGTTGGAGGTAATGTTTCCTAAGAAACATACTCCAAAGAAACATATTCATACTACACATGCTCATCATGCTACATATACCCACACTCCTAAATCACAACATATACATACACATCATGCTAGACATACCACACACACCAAACATATTCACACCCCCACACTCTCATCATACTTTTATATATGATAGAGTTTATTCATGCACTTATTGTGGCCGATAAGGTCACTCAGCCAAATTTTGCTTTGATAGAATAAATGCATCTAATGATCACATTTGGGTTCAAAAAGCTAACATTATAGGACCCAAGAAAATTTAGGTACCAAAATCAATTAATTTGTTACTTGATGTAGGTACACACCAAGGCTCCAAGACATAGGGAGCGGTTGCATCTTGATGGCAGTTGCTCAAGGCATATGATTTGGGATATCAATAATTTTATAACCCTATCAATGTACCATGAAGGTGGCACCGTCACCTTCGGAGATGATTCCAAAGGAAAAATTATCGGTATAGGTAACATTAAAATTGGCTCATCTCCCTTATTAAAAATGTTGTTTTAGTTGATGGTCTCAAGCATAACCTTTTGAGTATTAGTTAACTTTGTGATAGAAGTTTTAAAGTGATTTTTGATGATTTAACTTACAATGTTTTAGATAGACAAACCAATGCATGTGTGCTTTCCAGTTTTCATGAAAATATGTACATGATTGATATGTCAAATTTACAATGCAATGCTATAGGTTTAGATGTCTTTAATAAAGATTCTTGGTTAAGGCATAAGTAACTAGGCTATGTTTCATTTGACCATTTATCTAGAATTAACAATAAGGAAGTGGTGAAAGGTATTCCTTTTTTAAAATTTGATAAGGACCGCATTTGCGATGCGTGCCAACTTTGGAAACAAACTAAGTCCTCTTTCAAAACTATCAAGGATACCATGACATCAAGACCTTTGGAGTTAATTTACATGGATTTGTTTGGTCCAACTAAAATCAAAACTCTAAGTGAAAATCGTTTTATCTTTGTTTTGGTTGACGATTTTTCTCGTTTTACTTGTGTTTTCTTTTTAGAACACAAAGATCAAGTTTTTCACATTTTCAAGTATTCAGAAAAAGAGTTGAAAAAGAAAAGAATTTCTGATTTTACGTTTAAGAAGTGATAGAGGTGGTGAATTTATTAATCATTCATTCATCACTTAGTGAAGAACATAGAATCAAATATGAACTATCATGTCCTAGAACTACACAACAAAATAGAGTCGTTGAAAGGAAGAATCGTACTCTTTAAAAATGGTTAGGACAATGTTAAATAAATACAGACTCCCTCAATACTTATGGGCCGAGGCCGTAAACACGTCATGTTACATCTCGAATAGAATTTATTTTTGTAAAAATACTTCTAAAACTTCATTTGAAATTTATTATTTGAGAAAACCTAATTTTTCTTACTTTAAAGTTTTTGGTTGTAAATGCTTTATTTTAAACACTAAAGATAATTTAGGAAATTTTGATGTAAAATCTTATAATGCCATATTTGTTGGGTATTCAAATACTGTTAAGGATTATAAAGTCTTCAATAGATCCTCTTTGACTATTGAGAATCTATACATGTAAAGTTTGAGAAATCTAATGCTTTTATGAAGAATGTTGTAGAGATTGATTTCTTAGATGAGACATGGAGAAGATAACCTTGAAGGACTCACCTATAGAAGAAGAAAAGCCAAAGATTGATGAACAAGGTGAAGTTCAAGAGGTTGAAGTGGAGCCAACACAACCACTTTCAAAAGATTGGATATTTGCTTCAAATTATCCCAAGGACCTCATCATAGGTGATGTATCCAAGGGGGTAACTACTCGATTCAAACTCCAAGATTTATGTGGCCATTGCTTTTATTTCACATATTAAGATCCAAAAACATCCTTGAAGCCGAGGCCGATTCATATTGGTTGCTTGCAATGCAAGAAGAACTCAATCAATTTGAGCGCAACCAAGTTTGACTCTTATTCTTAGACCCCATGATAGACCAATTATTGGTACTAAATGGATCTTTAGGAATAAGTTGAATCAGTCGGGTAATGTTATTAGAAATAAAGCTAGGTTAGTAGCTCAAGGTTACAGTCAAATCGAATGTATCGACTTTGAAGAAACTTTTGCACCCATAGCACGGCTTGAAGCCATACGAATGACACTTGCCTTTACTTCTTTTAAAGATTTTAAACTTTTTCAAATGGATGTCAAAAGTGTGTTTTTAAATGGGTTTATAAAAGAGAAAGTGTATATTGAACAATCCCTGGGTTTTTTGATCTTACACATCCGGATTTTGTTTACAGACTTGATAAAACTTTATATGATTTAAAAAAAGCTCCAAGCGCTTGGAATGAAAGGCTTTCAACTTTTCTAATTTCAAATGATTTTGTTAAAGGTAAAGTTGACACTACTTTGTTTACAAAGCATATAAATAGTGATATCTGAATTGTTCAAATTTATATTGATGATATTATTTTTGGATTCACTAATGAAAATCTTTGTAAAGAATTTGAATCATGCATGAAGAACGAATTTGAGATATCTATGATGGGAGAGCTAAACTACTTTCTTGGACTCCAAATCAAGCAAAAGAGTGATGAATAAATCAAGCCAAGTACACAAGAGAACTCATCAAGAGATTTGGGCTTGAAGATACAAAGCTAAGCAGGACTTCTATGGCCACTTCAACAAAGCTTGACAAGGATGAACCGGCATAAATGTGAACATTAAACTTTAAAGAAGCATAATTGTTAGTTTATTTTATTTGACGGCTAGCAAGCCGGATATTATATTTATTGTGTGTCTATATGCCAGATTTCAATCTTGTCCTAAAGAGTCTCTCTTAATTGTGGTAAAACACATTATTAGATATCTCAAGGGCACTATTAGAATAGGCATGTGGTATCTGAAAATCGAACAATTTCTCATGACGAGTTATTTAGATGCCAATTATGCCGGTTGTAGAGTAGATAGGAAGAGCACTAATGGTACTTGTCAATTTTTATGAAATTGTCTTGTTTAGTGGTCTTCCAAGAAACAAAATTATGTAGCCCTCTTAACCACCGAGGTGGAGTATATTGCGGCCGGGGCTTGTTGTGCACAAGTCCTTTGGATGAAATATACTCTCTTTGACTATGATTTGCATTATGATCATATTAAAATATTTTGTGATAATACTAGTACCATTCATATGATCAAAAATGCAAATCAACATAGCAAGACTAACCACATAGATATTCGATATCACTTTCTTAGATATCACTATGAGAAAGACGATATTGAAATCTATTATGTTTTCAGTAATTATCAACTTGCAGACATTTTTATTAAACCATTAGATTATAATAATTTTCATTCGTTTGTGGTGAGTTAAATGTTTATATTATAGATTCATAAGTTTTGAAACTGTTTCAAATTTTTTTCTTTATACATCTATTTTTCAAATTAATATCTCTTTTATGTTGATGTCTTTACCTTTTTAATGCATGACAAAAAGGGGGATTCTATATCCATTCTCATTACCATGCTTATATATTATTTTTGGAGAAAGAAGGATTGTAATGATGGTAGGTTATATATGCATATCATTTCTATATTGGTATCATCTTTATATATGCATATATGTGTGACTTGCTTATATTGTCAAATCCATTTAAAGTCATAATGTTTTCTTGTACTATATAGATAGCACAACTTGAGGGGGAGCTTTTTCAAGCTCTTTCTTATCTTTTATTTTAAATAACTCATATGTTTTGTCATCATCAAAAAGGGGGAGATTGTTGGCCCAAGGTTACAATCACCCAGTTTTATGATTTTGATGATAACAAAACTTATGTGGTTATTTAGTACTAATAAAGTAATTTAGAATGTGGATTTAAAATAGAAAAGAGACGAAACTTGTGGTAAACGAAGAAGATGATGAAAACAACGATAAGAAAATGATAAAATAGTTTTTAAAATGGTTTCGAAAACAAAGTAAAAAAGAAAAGAAAACTTATGGTTGTTAGCCCAAGGTTACAATCACCCGGTTTTATAGTTTAGATGATAGCAAAACATATGAGGGTATTTAGTAGTACTAATCAGGATCAAGTGTTTAAGTATATTTCAGGGTTCTAAGGATTCAAAAAGTTTTCTTCCTCTGACAGACGGAATATGTTGAAGACTCAAGAAGATTCAAATATGGGATTAAAGCTCCATCGCTAAAGGAGAAGCCTGGTTGAAGATCTTGTAGTCACCTAGTGCCTAGTAAGATATTAGTTTATTAAAGTATAGAATATAGTTGTGATGCTCAAGAAGTTACACATACAAAATACATGATTTCAAAAAATATAAGTTTTAATAGTGTCTGTATTTTGCATGTTTGGCTTTGATATATGTCTCATAATTTTCTAAAATTTTATAACAAGTTTAGAACATGTATTTCATTACCTATACATTGCTAAATTACCTATAAAATAATACAAATATTTAGAAAAATATTTGAAACTCAAAAGTTTTCATAAAAATTATTTCACGCCAAGTCGGTCGACTAAGAGTCGATCGCCCGGTCGACCGGGCCTTTGTCCTAGGGGCATGCATGTTTGTGCACGTTGTCGGTCGACGACCAGTCGACGGTTAACCCTTACAGTTGACCGATCGGTCAACCGACTGAGAAATCCTAACTCTTGGTTAGGGTTGGTCGGTCGGGTGGGTCCACCGACCTTTTGATTTTTTTTCTTTTGAGCTACCAAGCGGTCGACAGGCCGGTCAATCAGAGCCAACAACTCTTTTATGGATGAGCTGTCAATCGACTGGCAGTTTGATGGACAGCCTGCCAGTTGGCTATAACGGCTAGTTTTTTAATCTGTTTTGTTTTTAGTAGATTTCAACGGGCATTTTTAGTTTCCAAGTGTCTAAACACACCCCAAATGACCTGGTATGATTTACAAATAATATTTATTCATTGCCTATATATATAAGTCATTAGTTTTGATTTTTAGATAAGAAGTTTACATAAGTTTACAAGTTTTCAAGTTTATTTCAAAAGATAAAAAATTTCTAGCTTTCAATCTTCATGTTCTTTCTTTTCAAAACTATTTTCAGTTGTTTTTAAAGCTTTTCACATCTTTCTAACTGAATTTATTCTCTCATCTAACTTCTTGAGTTACACTTCATATCCTACTCAATAGGAAGTTATAAGAGAGAGTATTTGTGATCTTGTTGGATCACCAAGAGCTTTGTAAGCTCAATTGGCTTTATGCTACCTCTTGTATAGAGGGTTGAGTTGGTGGACTTGTGTACTCCGGTCTTGTGTAGACCAAATTGTAATTCCATTGTATAAGTTTCTTTGTGGAAGATCCCTTAGAGGATAGTGAAATCCTTCATAATTGTGAAGGCGGGGATGTAGAGTGGTGGCTCGAACCTCGGAACAATTCCCTTGTGTTTGTGATTGCTTGTGTCTTACTCTCTATTACTTTTTACATTTCATACTTGTGTAGTTGTTCATCTTGCTTATTTTCATTGCTTGCATTTCATTCATAACTTTCACTATCAGTTTATACCCATCTCAACAAGAAGACTATTGAGCACCTCAACTCATTATCTAGAGAAATCAAAGAGGAGAAGTTCTAGAGCCCTTCACGGGGAATTCGGTTTCGATTCTTATTTTGAGTGACCATTTGCATAATTCATCATAAGTAATTTTAAAATAGCATTTGATTAGTAAAACATCTATTCACCCCCCCCCCCCCCGCTAGGTGGATTTCAATGGCTACTAACTACTAGGTACTTCACTAATCATGCTAACCTTTTAGTTATAGTTGCCTAACATAGATCCTTGGCCATCACTAATCCTTGGCTTCAAGATATGTTTCAAAGTATGACACATAAAATTGTTCTCAATATTCAAACTTGCATCAAAAGCAAGCTAATATAAACATTAGATCATCAAAACTGGTTAGAAGCAAGCATGAAATAAGAGAGCTAGCATGTTAGATGTTAGAACCCATTATCATGAGCTATCAATGGCTCTTGTAAGAGAAATGCCTTGTAAAGGCAATCAGATTTATGTGAATTTTCAAGTAAGTGGTTAGATGATTAGTTGTTATCATGAAATAAAAGTTAGCTAATCATGTTAGAAGTTGGAGAAGAAAATATGGAAGGAAAGGAGGAAACTTTCATAGATTATCACTTTCTATTACATCAATCTCTCTCTTTCTCTTCTGAATCAATCTCTGTCCTAATACATGATCGAAAACAAAAAAAAAATACCAAAGATGAAGAACTCCACTAATCTACACTAAAGAGAAGAAACCCTACCTACAGCTCTCCATCCCTTACTCTTTGGCCTCAACTGCAGTATTTATAGGCAAAGGAACTTAGGGTCTGACGAGACGACGTCACGCAACCAGAATCAGGGCCATTGGCCATGATACTGCCGCCGATCTGCCAAGCCACGAATCCACAGTCTGATCAGGGCCATGGCCCTGATCTTTTGCCACAGAACTCGCCAAGCTATGCGAAGCTTCTATATAAATCCTATTTTGCATATTCTGGCTCCCTATTTCTCTAAATACAACTTCAATAGATCAAATGCATTCTTCTAGAAGTTTCTTGTCTTGGCTTCCAATAGTCTTGTTTTAATTATCTAAAAATGAGTTAATTAGGCTCTTATTATAGCATTGCCCTTATACTCTTGATTCTCTGCAAAATAAACCAAAACACGATTTAGAAACAGTTTATTATTCATAAGTCAGTAGAAAAATGCGATATGAAGATGCAAAATTGGATACTAATCAAGGTTGATTAGGTCTTGTCGAGTTGAATGTCCATGGATCCATATTGTCCCACTACAGGGGATGTGGTAATGCTGGCCACGCTTGTTTATATCTCACTAAGCTTTTTATTTCTTATTTTCTGTTTCGTCTTAGCGGGCTGGCCCTAGTCTCAGCAGCTAGGGGATTGTTTAAGGTTATGATCCCGAGTATGTATGAGATATACTCTCTTTACTAGAGCTCCTTGACCATTGAGTTTCAATTGATATAATAAAACAGTGTAAACAATAGTGACATCAAGAACGCTTGTTATTTGATCACTCTCTCATCAGATAATGGTACCCGTATGCTATGTTTGGATGTGTTCGGCTAGCCAGTATGAACTACCACTGGTATGAGACACTGAAAAAGATTGATTAAAATATCAAGTGATACTGGTTATTATTATTGTATAATTATATTATATTGCTCTTCACCTGAATGATATCTTGTATGATATCTTATCCGTGTTTATTGTATTATACATCATGATTATCTTACTTATTATCATGTTATTATGTATGTATATTTTGCTCTTCATATGCTCTCTATAGGCACACTATTCATGTATGATCATGATATTATAGTATGATTATTTCTATTTATTACCCGTGTAAGCGTTCATATTAACTACTGGTACCGTTGCTACTGGTACTATTAGTTTAAATAATAAATATGAAATAATTAAGACTTAATACATGTTAGTTAAACAAAATTGATTTTATTAGTATATAACTAAATATTGAATCTTATTACTCATATTGATAATAATAAAATATTAATGGCATAATAATACAAGGTTAGTTGATACATAAAGAACTCTTCCTGATTGACATTGTTATTTTTTTTATCATGTATTGAACAATATTGTAGAGGTGATATGAAAACATATATTAATCACTCAAATTGATTTAATCATTTATTGTATGTGATTGTATTCGTAACACAGTCCTAACATGCTAATTGATATTAACGTTCTAGAATTGTATAATACTGTAGAAATAACACCTTTGTAACATGCATTCTAGGTATTAATAATGTTATAATGGAGATACAAAAATTGTAATATATATACCGATTATTAGTATAACTATATTGTATCGCTGTTATTTTAACATGTATTATATGTTACCGTGATTGTTATACTATTATAGTATATTATTACTAGTTCCTTCATTTTACCACTCACTAGATCACTTTCTGATGATTCTGATGCTGCTTTCTCAGGTTGGAGCTCAGAGATTTCATTATACCTGATATTTCTCGGGATATTATAGGAGACTCGTACTCATACATATCTTTATTATTTTGTCCCTTCTTCTTTATTTATTCCTATTTTCATATCTATCATGATCACTTACCCTTTTGTAGATATTCTTGTACTTATTTAGCTGGAATATTTGTGTATATTGTGTTTATTTTTTGAACTGAGGCTTAACGTATATATGTGTAGCATATTCTCCTCGCGTATATGTGTCATTGACTCTCGTTGCGCCCTCGCTAAAGTATATTTTGAGAAGCAGGGCATGACATATATACACCAGATGAGGACAAGTCGACCTTCACAACTGGTTGCGCCATCTACTGCTACAAAGTAATACCTTTGGGTTGAAGAACGCCAGAGTTACCTTTCAGCAGATGGTCAATAAGATCTTCAAGAAGTTGATCATGCACACAATGGAGGTATATGTCGACGACATGCTCGTGAAGAGTCTCGAACGCTCAGACCATGGACAATATTTGAAGGAAGCATTCGCTCTCCTCCAAAATACAATGTAAAGCTCAACCCTGAGAAATGCACATTTAGAGTAGCTTCCAGCAAGTTGCTCGGGTATCTGGACACTCAGTTGGGAATCAAAGCTGATTCGATCAGATATCTGTAATACTGGAGATGAAGTCCCATTCTTGGGTCAAGGAAGTCTAAAATTTAGTGTACCCAATGGTCATGAGGACACTTGGTCTAACATTAACACCAAGAAGTTAGTTGTTAATGCTAAGGCACATTATACCTTACTTCAAGTCTTGAATGATAATATTATATCTAGGGTAATTCATTGCAGATCCGCTTATGAGATTTGGTCATATTTGGTTGTCACACATGAAGGAACATCACAAGTCAAGAGAGCTAAAATCAATCTCTTGCGTTTCCACTATGAAAATTTTAATATAATTGAAAAATGAAACTATTGATGATATGATCATCAACTTTGCTGAAATCACAAATGGTATTACTTCTCTAGGTGATTAAATATATAATGACTAAAAGGTGAGAAAAGTCATTTGTGCTCTTCCACCATCTTGGAAGGTCAAGTTTAATATCTTGAAAGAGCTAAATAACAAGAAAGAGATGTAGCTTATTAATCTTATTGGGAACTTAAAGACTCATGAGATGGAAAGAAAATCTATAGAGGAGAAGGCACTCTAAAGAAAGAAAACTCTTGTCTTCAAATCTACTCCTATCATCTCTGACGAAGAAGAAGATGACCAAGAAGATGATAATGTGTCCCCTCTCGTAAAGAATGTGAGGAGAATATACAACAAGGCCAAGTTCAACAACCATAATAGATGATAAGGAAGGAGGATAAGAAGATAGTTTGCTAAAATTATAGGAAGCCCAGACACATCGTTGTCGATTGACCGCAGACCAAGAGAAAACCTACAACCTCCAAGAAGCCCTACAAATATAAGGTATTGAAAGCAACTTCGGATTTGAAAAGCAAATCCGAGGAAGATGTGGATATGACAAATGTGTGTTTCATGGCTAAAGAGAACAAACCCAAAGAAATTCCCGAATCTACTCTTAATGAATGTGAGTTATCTATGGATGAACTAGGTGAAGCTTTTGAGGAACTTTTTAACAATTATGATTTTCTCAAAAAGAAGTATTTAAAATGAAGAAAATAAACTTCTTCAAAATCAATTAGTTGTTATTTCAAAAAAAAACAAAATTTTATCTTCAAATCTTCAAAAGGCACAAAATGATTTTGATACATACAAAATTTCTTGCAAAACCAAAATTTCAATTATTAATGAAAATGAGATTTTCACTATGAAAAATAAAGTTAATAATTTGAGTAATGCTTTGAAAAATTATGATTTTGATAAAGTTAGATTAAAGCCATGTTTTCAAAGAGACAAACTCAAAGGAAATCACCCACTCATCATGTTTCTCACACTCAGCATCACGCTCATCACACTGCCCATGCCAATAATCATCATGCTCACACACATCATACATGCACCTATTGTGACTGAAAAGATCATCCGACCAAATTTTGTTATGATAAGTTAAATGTTTCAAGTAGTCTAAAAAACTAACATTTTAGGGTTCAAGAAAATTTTGGTATCAAAATCAATCCTTTTGTTAATTGATATAGGTACGCGCTAAGACTCCAAGACGTAGGGAGCGGTTGCTCAAGTCACATGACTTAGGATATCAACAACTTTGCAACTCTATTGAGATACCATGAAGGTGGCACCGTCACCTTCAGAGATGACTCAAAGGGTAAAATCGTAGGTATACGTAATATCAAGATTACATCATCTCCTTTAATTGAGAAAATTATTTTGGTTGAAGGCCTTAAGCATAATCTTTTGAGTATTAGCCAACTTTATGACAAAGATTTTAAAGTTATTTTTGATTATTTTACTTGTGATTTTTAAAATAAATAAATACTTATGTTCTTTCTGATTTTTTTAAAACATTATTTACATGATTGACATGTTTAATAAATAATGCAATATAACTTGTTTGAATACTTTCAATGAAGACTCTTGGTTATGGCACATAGGACTAGGTCAAGTTTCGTTTGACCATCTACTCCGAATTAGTTCTAAGAAATTTATAAAGAGTATTCCTAACTTGAAATTTGAAAAGAACCGCATTTGTGATGCGTTCCAACTTAGGAAACAAATTAAGTTCTCTTTCAAATCAATCAAAGATATTGTGACATTTAGACCTTTAGATTTAATCCATATGAATTTGTTTGCACCAACTAAAATCAAAAGTCTAGTGGTGACCATCTTGTTTTTATTTTAGTTGATGATTTTTGATGTTTACATGGTTTTCCTTTTAGAATATAAAGATAAAGCTTTTTCGCACGTTCATGTTTTTTCGAAAAAGAGTTAAGAAAGAAAAAGACTTTTCGATTTTACGCATTAGAATGATAGAGGTGGTGAATTTATCAACCATTCTTTTGTCACTTTTTATGAGAAAAATGGAATCAAGCATAGGTTGTCATGTCCTAGAATTTCACAACAAAATGGGGTTGTTGAAAGGAAGAATCATACTCTTTAAAAAATGGCTAGGAGCATGATTAGTGAGTACGAACTCCCTCAATATTTATGGGTTGAGGCCGTAAACACTTCATGTTAGGAATAGGATTTACTTTTGTGAAATTTTCAATAAAACTCTCTTTGAAATTTATTATTTAAGAAAGTCAAATTTTCTTGTTTTAAAGTTTTTGAATGCAAGTGTTTTGCTTTAAATACAAAAGGTAATTTAGAAAAGTTTGATCCAAAATCTTTTGAACCTATTTTTGTTGGATATTCAAATATTAGTAAGGCTTATAGAGTCTTCAATAGATCAACTTTGACTATTGAAGTATTTATGTATGTTAAGCTTGAGAATCTAACTCTCTTGCGAAGAATGTTGTAAAGATTGATTTCTAAGGTGAAGACCTTGAGAAGATTTCAATGAAAGACTCATCGGCACAAGAAAAGAAAGACAAGCCAAAGAACTATGCAAATGGTGAAGTCCAAGATGTTGAAGTGGAGCCAACTTAACCACTTACAAAGGATTGGACATACGCAATAAGTCATTCCAAAGATTTCATCTTAGGTGATGTATCCAAGAAGGGTAACTACTTGCTCCAAACTCCAAATAAATGTGGTCATTTTGGATTCATATCACACATTGAGCCCAAGAATATCGTCGAGGCCAAGGGCGACTCACTTTGGTTGCTTGCAATACAAGAAAAGCTCAATCAATTTGAGTGCAATCAAGGCACCTTGTTCCTAGGCCCGATGATAGGCCAACTATTAGCACTAAATGGATCTTTAGGAATAAGCTAGATGAGTCGGGTAATGTCACTAGGAATAAAACTAGGTTAGTGACCCGACATTACACCCAAATTGAATGCATCAATTTTGAGAAAACTTTTGCACCCGTAGCACAGCTTGAAGCCATACAAATGATCCTTGTTTTGCCTCATTCAAGGATTTTAAGTTTTTTCAAATAAATGTTAAAAATATATTTTTGAATGGTTTCATTGAGGATGAGGTGTGTGTTGAACTAGGGGTGAGCAGAGTTCGGTTATAACCGAAATAGCCGACCAAAAACTGAAACCCGAACCCGAACCAAACCAAACCGCTCTAGTTCGGTTCGATTTCGGTTTTGTGTTTCAAAAATCGAACTCAATCGAACCGAACCAAATCTCTTACCCTATATATCACCCCACCCAAATTCAATTTAGTGAATCTTATAGTTTATAACAAAAACTGGTGAAAACTTATCTCATTACTTCTAGCAATACCATCTTTTTTATGTTGAATATGTGAAAGTTATATTAAGTACACCATCACAATTAAGAATAATATTTATATTAATATAGTTCCTTTTTTTTCATTCTTGCCATTAAAAGTTAGTAATAATTATGTGAGTTTTGATATAAAAACCTAAATATCGCGTAAAGTTTTAGAATATGAAATTTTTAATTCACATTAAGGTTAGGGTCTTTTTCTTATTTTTAATTTGGATATTGAATATTTGAGATTAGAATATTAAAGGATGATAATATAATGGTGATTAAAAAATATAAGAAATGATGGAAAAATATTTGCCTAACCGAAAAAACTGAAAAACCGAACTGAACTTAGTCGGTTCGGTTCGGTTCGGTTACTAAGTCTAATCGGTTCGGTTCGGTTTTGCAAAAATTAGCAAAAACCGAACCGAACCGACCGATGCTCACCCCTATGTTGAACAACCCCCGGGTTTGTTAATCCTACACATCTGAATTTTTTTTTTAACTTGGAAAGACTTTGTATGGTATAAAACAAGCTCCAAAAGTTTGATATGAAAAGTTTAGTTGTTTTCTTGTTGAAAATGAATTTGTTAAAGGCAAAGTAGGTACCACCTTATTTATAAAGCCTGTAGATAAAGATATCTTGATAGTACAAATATATATTGATGTTATTGTTAGCCCAAAGGCCTATCACTCTAATTTTGATGATGATTAACTCATGTACTTATAGTACTAATGATCTTGTGTTTGATTAGTCTCAGATATATGATCAAGATCTTAGTAGGTGTGTAGCTTCAATAAAGGATTTAAAGTCAAGTTTTAGAGCTAGCACGTGTTAATTCAAGAGCTTGTGCATCAAGACCACATCAAGTACTCAAGAGAAGTCTAAGGATCAAGATTTGGACCAAGTCAAGAAGGAGAAGAAGACCTTCAAGAGAAGACTTGTGTCTAGATTTGTTTTATTAAGATTTTATTTTTAGATAAAATGTAAAGGATAGAATAGTTGGTGAATTGTTCAAGTATCATATACACTCACACACAAGATTTAGATAAGTTTTTATAAAAGAGTTTTCATTTTGGAAAAATACAAAAGAATTTTCATTTTGGAAAAATACCGTTTTGGTTTTTGGAGTTTCATATATACATGTGTCTTTAACTAAAACTATTTTAGAGATTAATGTCAAAAACATAGATATTTCATCACATATGTGTAGTGGATCATATCCATACACACTAAGCTTTAAAAGTATTTAAAATATCTTGTTTTCGTATTTGGAGAAGTTTTAGAAAAATCAATTTAGAAAAATACGATTTTTATTTTAAGCCAAAACTTTCAAGTTACAAAAATAGTTTAAAATATTTGTAACATGTCTTGATTTTTACTCAAACACATTTGTATATCAAAGTATTATACTGAACTTATTTTTGTAGATTTTTAGAGAATTTATGGGATTTTATTGAAGGAAAAATGACAAACTTTTAATCCCTAAAAAAATACTGTTTTGGCTTCTGCCGGTCGAGTCGACCGAGCTAGAGGTCGGTCGACCGAGCGGTCGACCGACGTGCACAAAACGTGCACGCCTTGTTTGGCTGGAGGCTGGGCGACCGCTAGAGAGCTCTGCTATCTGGAAATGGCCCCAGTCGACCGGGCGGTCGACCGGCAGAGAGTATCTACTCTCTGTATCCAGGCCACGGTCGACCGGCTGGTCGACTGCTGGCTCAACGGTCAGAAATTTGACCGTTGGCCGGTCGACCGACAGCAGATCAGGCTGCTGTTTTGGACCCAACGGCTAGTTTTTCTCAGCCTATAAAATGGGGTTTCCTTGGATTGTTTTACACAAGATTTTAAGTGGATTTTTGAGCCAGTTTTTCTTGCTCTATTAAGTGTTTATCTTCACTTGTTTTAGATCCAAATACTTCCATTCAAAAGGAGAGTTTATCAAGAGTTTTCAAAAGTGATTTCTTGTATTTTTCGCCAAAAATTCAATCCTTATTTTTCTCACACATACTTGAGCTTTCCATTGATATATCTTTCCTATAGGAGAGTTGTTGTGAGATTGTTTTTAGGTGATCAAGTGTTTAGATCACTAAGAGATCTTTCTTGTATTTGAGGAGGCGGACTTGCGGGTTCGCGATGTTTCGGGTTCTAGTGAGAACTTGGTGTAGAGGTGCGGCCTCGGTAAGCTTGCGTGCTTACGTGTGTTTGTTCTTGTGGGAACAAGAGAGGGACTAGAGAGTCCAAAGGAGTTCTAGTGTAAACTCAATAGTAGGTGTTGCGGCACCGAGTGATCCGGTGGGATCGATTTTATAATGAAAATCTTTCATAGTGTTGAAGGCGGGAACGTAGAGCAAGTGTGCTCGAACCTCGAAACAAATCTCCCATATTTGCGATTGCTCTCTCTATCTCTCACTTGTCTTTATATCTTGCATGCTTATATTGTCCTTATCCTTATATGCTTGATATATTGTGTGCTTAATTGATATATGCTTGGGGATTGTTTGCTCATACTTGTATTCAACCAAGAGAGCCAAAGCGGCACCTCAACTCTTATCTAGGGAATCTTGAGGAGTTAGTCCAGAGCCCTTCACGGGAAATTCGGCTACACTCTTAAGTTATACTTGGTGTGTTTGCTTAAGAATTTATAGTTTGCATAAATAATTTTTATTCCGCATTAATTCACCATTAGATTAGCTAGTCACCTATTCACCCAGGTGATTTCAACTGGTATCAGAGCCAAGTGCTCTTGATTTGGGTCTAACAATCTTGAGTTAAAGATCCTCATTTTTTAGCTAATCACAATATTTGTTTACGCACACATGGATTTCATGTCACCTCCCACCTTTGACATTCTTAACATCCAAACTTGGAAGGTTAAGATATCTATGTACCTCAAAGGCCTGGGCATTCATATTTATCTTGCTACTACTAAAAATTCATATTGTTCAAATAGCAAGTATCTTAAGGCTAATACAAAAGCCATCCATGTATTAAAGAGTACCCTAAATGATGAATATTTATCTAGAGTTTCTAATCTTGATTTGGCTTTTGCAGTTTGGAACACCATAGTCTTCCTTGGCGAACAAGAGCAATACTATGCGGGGAGCGACTCGGATGTTGAAAGTGAAGCTTCCAACGTATGCTACATGGCCCAAGGGGATAACCCCCTTGAGGTAAATACCGCATCCGAACTAGAAGAGGATGTTGATATGTCTTATAATGAACTTGCTTCATTTTGTCAACAACTTCTTGAAAAATATGACATGCTTAAAAGGATAATAAGAAACTGAAAAATAAATTTGATTGCTTGTTAAAAGAAAATGATTCTTTTAAAAATAAATTTGCATGCAATGTAAAAGAAAATGAATTTTTGAAAAATGAGAATATTTCCTTGTCCTCTAAGCTAAATGATCTTTGTGAAGGAAATACTTCTTTGAAAAATAAAATTATTTTGGTGAAAAAAGAAAAAGAAATTGCTTTACAAGAAAACAACTCTTTAAAAAGAAAAGTTATTTCAAAAGAGAAAGAAAATGTTTCTAAAAAGAAAAAGATTGTTGATCATGCTTTTCATGTCACAACCATTGATAAAAATGAAGTTAAATTTTTTAAAAATAAAATAGATTGTTTGAGCTAACTTTGAGCAAATGTGCATTTAACCATTTTAGATTGGAAACCTTGTTTCAAAAGAAACAAGCTCCTCATGTACATGCACATCACCCACAACATGCATATGCACAATTTGCACGTCATGATCACACTCATACACATATGCATAATAGAGTGTACAAGTATACACATTGCGGCCACAAAGGCCATTTAGCAAAATTTTGTTATGATAAGATAAATTCTATTAATTTTGTTAATAAGAATGTTTGGGTTCCTTACGATGCTAACCCCCAAGGACCCAAAAGAAAATGGGTACCAAAATCTCTACCTTTTGTATTTGATGTAGGTGCGGGCTCTCACAAAACGTGAGAGGTTTGGTGCCTTGGTGGTGGATGCACATGGACTAGATGGACACACATATTGCTGCACCGTTATCAAGGAAGTTTGGTGGGACGACCACCATGTTTTAGAGATTTGGAGTATAGTTCTTATGGTTTGGTAACTATCTCTAAACTCCTATTTTATTTACATGCTTCTATAATAAATGATTTTTAGCATGTTTTAGTATTTGTTAAAATTAGCATGTTTTGTGTTTATGCTTCATGTGATAAATACTTGTTTAGATGTAGTTTTTGTCAAAACTTGTGTTCATACTTGTACAAGTAGTGAGCAACATTTGATTCATATACGTTTGCACTTCATTGCTCATTTGTACTCACTACATGCATATGTATAGCCATGTTTTGATGATTCCCTCATTTATACTTGTCTTGTCTAATTTTGTTTCATGTTTTTTCTTCATGTATATGTAATATTTTGTTCAAAACTAATAAATATATATGTATGCTCTTGAGTCACTTGCTTTTATGCAAATTACATTATGGACTCATTTTAGTTTAGGATATGTATGTATATTGTTAGCCTTGGATAAATCATACATATACCTTGAAGGTTATTTTTAAATGAAAAATAAAATCTTTATGATTTTCATATTTGTTCGATAAAATGAATTTTCATGTTTTTCACATGATTGATGTTTTTGAGCCTAATTAACTATTTTCATGAATATGCTATTCACATGATGCTTGTACACTCACATTTTATTTGTTCTTTCATGACTATGTTTTCATGAGCATTTTTTAGCTTTATCGATCTTGAGTGATAATATTTGTGTATTTAGTATAATTCATGAGATATATATGATTTGTTTTCATGTTTGAAGGATCTTTAACTAGTTTTTCAAAAATTACTTTTAACTAATTATGTATTCTTCATTTGGTAGTATTTTCAATGCTAAAATATTGTTCATACTCTTGTTTTTGAAAACCCTTACCAATCCCTTTAAGGGCGGATTGATGGGCAACCATGCCTTGTATGCTCAAACTAAATATCTTTTATCATGTGTATGAAAAGGGTGAATTTTTATGAGTTATACACTTGTTTCTCATCATATTTTCAATTAGTATTTCAATTGATATCTCTTTGTATACTCATAAATTTGTTTTTATATATGTATGCTTTAAATTTCAGATAATATCAATTTCTATTAGTATTTTCTTTTCATATATATATATATATATATATATATATAATATATATATATATATATATATATATATATATATATATGATTTGACTGTGCTTGATTTATAGATATTTACATGTTTAAAGCACAAATTATGTTTATGCTAAGCTTGCATTAAATCTTGTTTTCAATTGGTATATCAATTGGTACTTTTATAAGCTTATGCATTATTTTCAATTGGTGTTTTTATTGATATCAAAATTTACAATATACTTCAATTGGTATCAATATGTTTCAATTTCCAATTGAGTTTAAATTTCTTTTGGTATCAGTATGTTTTACCTATTTGGTATAAAAAAAAATTATCATATATTCTATTGATATCAAAATATAAAATGTTTTCTTTCATTGGTATCAAAAATGTACAAGTATTTCAATTTCAATTGGTATCAATATCAATTGGTATCAAAAATTTATCATGTATTTCAATTGGTAAAATGTTTCAATTTCAATTGGTATCATAACTTTCCTATTTCATATGGTATCAAAATCTTGTGATATCTCAATTTGATTTGTTGAAAAATTCAAAATTTGTATTGTTTATTTACAATTAGTATCTTAAAATTTTTGTTTATGTACAAAAGGTATCTCAAAATGTGTTTTATTACCTTGAGTAAATCTCAAAATTTGTGTTAAAAATGTTTTGATATGTATTGCCTATATGCAAGGGGAGCTTAACATCTCTTCTACATATAGATTCATATTGAGTGTATCTTATATTGAGGAGCTTGACAACTCTTCTTTATACACGTGTGTTAGGGGAGCTTCACATCTCCTCTTATGTATTGCATATTATGCGTTATGTGAGTTAGGGCTTGTCATCCCTTCTTCATGTAATGCATGTATGTAGGGAAGTTAACTTAGCGTCTTCCTCTTCATGAATGCATATCGTATATATATCCTTATGATTGATTTGTTTTATTTTACCCTTTTTTTGATGATTGATAAAAAGGGGGAGAAAGATTTTGAGTTTATATATGCATATTTGAGTTTTTGCATATTTGAGTTTTTGCATATATTGAGTTTATGCATTGAGTTTATGCATCTTGTGTTTTTGAGGAAAATGATTTTGAGAGTTTAAACAAAAGGGGGAGAAGGTTTTTGAAAAATATGTTTGATTTATGCATGTTTCTCTCTCTCTCCTAGTTGATGCATATAATTGTTTAGTTTTATGAACTTCATTGCATATATATTGTTTATTGTTATGCATGAGTTAAAGGGGAGCTTCTATGAAGCTTAACTTTAATCCATGCATATATAATTCCATGAGTTTTGTCATCATCAAAAGGGAGAGATTGTTGGCCCAAAGGCCCATCACTCTAGTTTTGATGATGATTAACTCACGTAGTTATAGTACTAATGATCTTGTGTTTGATTAGTTTCAGATATAAGATCAAGATCTTAGTAGGTGTGTAGCTTCAATAAAGGATTTAAAGTCAAGTTTTAGAGCTAGCACGTGTTGATTCAAGAGCTTGTGCATCAAGACCACATCAAGTACTCAAGAGGAGTCTAGCTCTTTGGATCAAGGTTTGGACCAAGTCAAGAAGGAGAAGAAGACCTTCAAGACAAGACTTGTGTCTAGGTTTGTTTTGTTAATATTTTGTTTTTAGATAAAATGTAAAGGATAGAATAGTTGATGGATTGCTCAAGTATCATATACACTCACACACAAGATTTAGATAAGTTTTTAAAAAGAGTTTTCATTTTAGAAAAATACAAAAGAATTTTCATTTTGAAAAAATACCGTTTTGGTTTTTTGAGTTTCATATATACATGTGTTTTTAACCAAAACTATTTTAGAGCTTAATGTCAAAAAATAGATATTTCATCATATATGTGTAGTGGATCATATCCATACACACTAAGCTTTAAAAGTGTTTAAAATATCTTGTTTTTGTATTTGGAGAAGTTTTGGAAAAATCAATTTGGAAGAATACGGTTTTTGTTTTAAGCCAAAAATTTCAAGTTACAAAAATAGTTCAAAATGTTTGTAACATGTTTTGATTTATACTCAAACATGTTTGTATATCAAAGTATTATACTGAACTTATTTTTGTAGATTTTTAGAGAATTTATGAGATTTTATTGAAAGGAAAAATGACAAGCTTTTAATCCCAAAAAAATACTGTTTTGGCTTCTGCCAGTCGACCGGGCGGTCGACCAAGCTAGAGGTCGGTCGACCGGGCGGTCGACCGATGTGCACAAAACGTGCACGCCTTTTTTGGCTGGAGGGCCGGTCGACCGACCCGATCGACCGTCAGAGAGCTCTGCTATCTGAAAATGGCCCCGGTCGATCGGGCGGTCGACCGACAAAGAGTGTCTGCTCTCTGTATCCAGGCCACGGTCGACCAGCCGGTCGACCCTGGCTCAACGGTCAGAAATCTGACCGTTGGCCGTCGATCGTCAGCAGACCAGGCTGCTGTTTTGGACCCCAACGGCTAGTTTTTCTCAGCCTATAAAATGGGGCTTCCTTGGGCTGTTTTACACAAGATTTTAAGTGGGTTTTTGAGCCAGTTTTTCCTACTCTATTAAGTGTTTATCTCCACTTATTTTAGAGCCAAATACTTCCATTTAAAAGGAGAGTTTATCAAGAGTTTATCAAGAGTTTTCAAAAGTGATTTCTTGTGTTTTCACCAAAAATTCAATCCTTATTTTTCTCACACATACTTGAGCTTTCCATTGATATATCTTTCCTATAGGAGAGTTGTTGTGAGATTATTTTTAGGTGATCAAGTGTTTAGATCACCAAGAGATCTTTCTTATATTTGAGGAGGCGGACTTGCGGGTTCGCGGTGTTTCGGGTTCTAGTGAGAACTCGGTGTAGAGGTGCGGCCTCGGCAAGCTTGCATGCTTGCTTGTGTTTGTTCTTGCGGGAATAAGAGAGGGACTAGAGAGTCCAAAAGAGTTCTAGTGTGAACTCGCTTGTAGATGTTGTGACACCGAGTGATCTGATGGGATCGATTTTATAGTGAAAATTCTTCATAATGTTGAAGGCGGGGACGTAGAGTAAGTGTGCTCGAACCTCGAAATAAATCTCCCGTATTTGCTATTGCTCCTCTATCTCTCACTTGTCTTTATATCTTGCATGCTTATATTGTCCTTATCCTTATATGCTTGATATATTGTGTGCTTAATTGATATATGCTTGGGGATTGTTTGCTCACACTTGTATTCAACCAAGAGAGCCAAAGCGGCACCTCAACTCTTATCTAGAGGAATCTTGAGGAGTTAGTCCAAAGCCCTTCACGGGGAATTTGGCTACACTCTTAGGTTATACTTAGTGTGTTGTGCTTAAGAATTTATAGTTTGCATAAATAGTTTTTATTCCGCATTAATTCACCATTAGATTAGCTAGTCACCTATTCACCCCCCTCTAGGTGATTTCAGTTATCATATTTGGATCTACTAATGAAAAGCTTTATAGGAATTTTGAAACATGTATGAAGGAAGAGTTCAAATTGAGCATGATGAGAGAGTTCAGCTAATTTCTTGAACTCCAAATCAAGCAAAGGAGTGATATATAGGATCTTCGATAATCAAGCCAAGTATATAAGAGAGCTTATCAAGAAATTTAAAACTCGAAGATTAGCAAGACTCTTATGGCTACCACAACCAAGCTTGACAAGGATGATTTATATGTCTTATATTGATTTACCAACATTTTTTTTTGCAATAGTTAGTTATGTTTTCTTATTTATTGCATATTATTTTTGGTGGCAGGAGGCATGGGTGGATGGATGGTTATTTATGCATATTGCTCTTTAATGTTAAAGTTTTTATATATATGCAAGCATATGACTTGAATATATTGGCAAAAAAATTTAGTCATATTGATTCATTAAACTTAATCTCATATAAGCATAATTTAAGGGGAGAGGAGGCTTTTCAAAAACTCTTTACATTGTTTTTATAGATAACTCATGTGTTTTGTCATCATCAAAAAGGGGGATATAGTTAGCCCAAGGTTACAATTACCGATTTTTTGTTTTGATGATTACAAAACTCATGTAGTTATGAGGTACAAATCAAAGTTTAGGTATTTAAGTCTTTTAGGGCTCAAAGAAGATTCAGTTTCATTGTTCCTCAAAAAGAAGGTGTTAATGTTTCAAGTTCACTCAAAGATGAATTCAAACTCGGATGATCAAGAATGAATTTCTGGAGAAGCCCACTTGAAGTTTGCTTGAAGACATGTAAAACCTATGTAAGAAAATAAAATATTTAAGTGTAAGAAGTTGAATTGATATACAAGATCACACACACACACACACAATACAAGATTTCGCATCTAATTTATTGGTATTAGTATTTTACAAAATGGTTATTAATACGTGGTATATATTTTTCTAGTTTTTTACATCGAGTTTCAAACATGTATCTCATAGCCTATGTATTGTCAAAACATATTTTAATCATATATAAAATATTTAAAAATAAGTTTTATTTCAAAATCTATCGTGAAAATAGTTGTTATAGTAGGTCGGCCAACTGACCGGTCGACCATCCTATGTGCATAGTAAATGCATAGTTGCCGATCGATCGGACGGTTGACCATTTGTGCATAGTCTATTTGTGCACGTTTGTGACTGGCTGATCGACAAACCTTGGCTACCCCTGTTTGGATCTTCGGTCGACCGACCGATCGACTATTCCTCTTGTCAGTGCTTTCTATTTGTTTCGGTCGACCGACTGGCAATGACTAGTTTTTGAACTAGGCCGAGCGGTCGACTGGCAGACTGTCTCTGCTACAATAACTATTAGTTTTTAAATTTACTAGACTTTTGACTTTTCTCCAACGGGTATTTTTTCAGTTTTAAGGTCTAATCACCCTCCTATGCCCTGGTTCACTCTTGTAATGACTTTTACCTATTGCCTATATATATGGTTCATTTGTAGAGGATTATTAATAAGTTTTTACAAGTTTTATTCAAAAATTCAAGTTTATTCAAAGAGAAAAATTTCTAACTTTCAACTTTCAAAAGCTCTCAATTCTAAATCAATTTCTACAAGTTTTAAGCTCTCAAGTACATTCTTTTCAACTGAATTTTTCCTCACACAAACTTCTTGAGCTTCATTTCTCATTTTATACTCTAGAAAGTTGTAAAGAAAGGGTTTATGATCTTTGTGATCACCAAGAGCTTGTAAACTTCATTTGCTTTGTGCTACCTCTTGTGTAGAGGATTGAAACTTGGAGTTGTATACTCCGAGTCTTGTGTAGACGATTGTGGCTCCTTTGTGGAAGATCCTAAGTGGATAACGGAAATCCCTCACGTGGTGAAGGCAGGGACATGGAGCGAGTTGCTCGAACCTCGAATCAAATTTCTTATGTTTGCGATTGCTTTCTCTCTTACTCACGTTCTATCTCTATTACTTACACTTGTGTGTTTGTTTTCATTTCACTTTCTATACATTGATTGCATCATTCAGACTTGTCGGTTTTTCTCTTACAATCAAGAAGGCAATTGAGTACCTCAACTCTTAATCTAGAGGATATAGAGGAGAAGTTCTAGAGCCCTAATTAAAAATCCATCTTCACTTCTTGATTTGAGTTGACTATTTGCATTATTCATTTTAATTGTTACATTTTCGCATTTGATTAGTATTACACCTATTCACCTCTATGTGTACTTTCAGATCCGACATCTCTTCTACAAAACGAGAGTCAAGATCAAATCGAATACAGGAGGATTCAAGAATAAAACCATACTCACCTCATGGGTCTCTGACTGAGAAGACTCTAGAGCATCCCTTCTCTTCTCTGGGTCTGCCGGAACTAGGCTCTTCTTTATGCGCCCCAAGCTCTAGACTATTGCTCTGTGTAGGAGATCGTGCCCTCTTTAGGCAAGATTCCACTCGATCCAACACCTCCCTTCTTAATGACAGGTGCAGCGATGAAGGAAAACTCCACGTCATCCCGATCCAACGCCGAAAGCCTCGAAACTACTGGAGGCACGGAGGGCTTATTAGGATCTAGCAACCAACTCCAGTTGCGAAGATTGTAGTTAATCTGGAACAACCTCTGCACTCTCTCTTAGACCTCATCCGAGACCGATGCACTCCCCTGTGAGATCGATCCCCTATTCCACGAGGTTGAAACGACACCATGACTTTTTGCGGAAGCTGCCTCCCAAAGGCCGGAGACCCGAATGATTGTGTCACGCCTTCTGCGGTCGCTGTCCACTAGGTTGACGATCAACCTATCACAACCGCTCCAAGGCATGAAGAAGTGACCATCTTGGTTGGTCTTGTTGGATACAAGACTACAGTTTCTTATTTTTTATTTAAAACATGCAACAATTTTATCTGTAAATTTGTAACCAATTTGAATAATTGTCCTAAAAACGCAAGTAATATAAAAAAATTAAAAGGAAAGGAAATTGCTGGCCTGGGGTGACAGTCGTGTAGAAGCACTGCTCTAGAAGATAGGTGACTGGTCCCTCGTTCAGACCTTAGAATGACATCCTCTCCTAGCGGTAAAAGTTCCCCCGGTAGATCACCAACACCCAGCCCCGGATGAAGAGCTAGGCCTCTGCTCAGATGGAACTGCGTTGCCCGTATGCAATAAAAGTCCTCAGAAAATCACCAAAAACTGAACCAGAATTTTGTAAGAAAGAAATTTGGAGGGAGACAGAATTCTGTAGAATATTTTGCAGTGAACTGACTGAACTGGGAGAAGCTATTTATAGATTTTCAGAGTTCAGTAGTTATAACAGACTCGCTCCAAATATGCACACGATCATGCAGTTCGCAAGCAGATCCGAAGAGTGGGTAAAAACCGAACAGAAAATTCAGGAAAATCAAACAGAATTTTAAATAAAAATAAATAGAAAATCAAAAAAGTTTCGGGTTCAAGACCCCCTTGAATCGAACCGCATTCGTGTCCACAGGTTGAAGCTATTTATAGATTTTTAGAGTTCAGTAGTTGTAACAGACTCGCTCCAAATATGCACACGATCATGCAGTTCACAAGCAGATCCGAAGAGTGGGTAAAAACCGAACAGAAAATCCAGGAAAATCAAACAGAATTTTAAATAAAAATTAAATAGAAAATCAAAAAAAGTTTCGGGTTCAAGAGCCCCTTGAATCGAACTGCATTCGTGTCCGCAGGTTGTCGGCGCGCGCCACCCGCACCTGGCCCGACTCGGTTCGGTTCGGCGTGTGCGCGCGCGTGTGGTGATGTGGCCCATGGCTCAACACTCATAACAATAGACATGAGAGGATTTGGTATATATATACTACCAAACCTTCCATCTCCTATCTAATATGGGACTAAAATCAAAGTCAAATAAGAGGGAAACTCAAGTTCTCCTTCCAACTCAAACACATCAACAGTCCCCCAAAACTTGAGTTTCAAGGAAGATAAAACAAATCAACAATAAACAACAATCAAATCATCAAATCATAAAATACGAGTGAAATCGGGCAACATCATACTGTGAATTTGGGACAGGTGGACTACGCCTAAAACCTTCCTTAGTGAATTTATCGCCATCTAAGAGACATAGTGGACTACGCCTGGAACTAGTCTCTTTTACCAGATATTGATAGAGAACAGACACAGTAAGTCTCTATCTATTGAGCGAGCGGGTTGAGTGTTAAAGGCCATGCTCACAATAACCAACTCATGAGAGTTTTTAGGGTCAGCCCTCCCCCCAACCCTGGCCATCACGGTTCCTCTAAGTAGGTAAGTCCTCCAAGGGTACTACAGCTGGATAGTATACCCTCCACACTACATGCGTTGGACTTATTAAGAGTTTAACTCATCCTTACCTAGCTGTATCATAAGAGCATTGTTACCATAGAGAAGGGGTTGTAGCTACAATATTACATACATGATATAAACATATCCGGGTCGATACTCCACACGAGTATGACCAGTCCATCTTGTTCCTATCACATTGAACCTCTTTCATGGAATCAACTCCCAATCAAGTAGGTTGGGTTTTCACTGTCGGTGAACTCTACTATGGGCTTAACCTCATCTCCTTCGATGATTCTAGGACCACACTCCTAAAAAGACCCTTAGCCAATGGGTCAGTAATATTCTTCTCGGACTTTACAAAGTCTAGAAGCATAACTTTGCCCAATAGGCGCTAAACAGACTTAAGTCTGATTTGAATATGTCTGTTCATCTTCTTATTGGCATTATTTTGCTTTAAAATCTCAATGGTGGATCTTGAATAAGTATGAACAGAGATTGGAAGTATGGGTCTAGGCACGATAGAGAATTCAGATAAAAGATCCTTTAACCATTCAGCTTCAGAGCAAGTTATTTCCAGAGCAATAAGCTCGAACTCCATGGTGCTCCTGACAATTACTGTTTGTTTGCAGGATTTCCAGGACAGAGCAGCACCACCGAACATGAATACATATCCGGTAGTAAACTTAACACTGTTGGAATCAGTGAACCAGTTGGCATCACTATAACCTTCTATAACATTAGGATATCCAGTGAAAGTCAGACAATAGCCAATTATGCCTCTAAGATATCTGAAAACTCTTACTAGTGCACTCCAGTGTTCTCTATTAGGGTTACTAGTATATCTACTCAATCTACCTACTACATAAGAGATATCAGACCTAGCCCTATTGAAAATGTAGAGAAGTGAACCTATTAATTGAGAGTATTTTAGTTGAGATACAGGCTCACCCATATTCTTCTTCAAAGCAATTGAAGAATCATAGGGTGTAGAAATAAGTTTAGAGTTATAGAAATCAAATTTATGAAGCATTCTTTCAATGCTATGAGGTAGACTCAAAGAAATTCCATCAGAGGTTTTGGATATTTTCATTCCCAATATCATACCAGTATGACCTAGATCCTTCATATTAAAATTTTGGAAAAGATAATCCTTTACTCTTTGGATTGCATCAAGAGAAGTTCCAAGGATAAGATATCATCTACATATAGACAAAGGATAATATACTCATTGCGAAAGTTTTTAGAGTATATGCACTTGTCATATTCATGGATAGTGAATCCAAATTGTGTAATAACTTTGTTAAACTTTTGATGCCATTATTTGGGTGCTTGTTTAAGTCCATACATTGACTTCACAAGTTTGCACACTTTGTTTTCTTGTCCCTTGGCAATGAATCCATCTGGTTGATCTATATAGATCTCTTCTTTAAGATCGCCATTCAGGAAAGCAGTCTTGACATCCATTTGGTGAATGAACATGTTATGAATTGATGCAAGTACTAGAAGGATTCTGATAGAGGAGATTCTGTCAACAGAAGAATATGTATCAAAGAAGTCAATACCCTTTTGTTGGGTGAAACTCTTGGCAACTAATCTGGCTTTGTATTTATCGACAGTGCCATCAGGTCGGAGTTTCTTCTTGAAGATCCATTTACAACCTACAGGTTTGCATCCTGGAGGAAGATCAGTGAGAATCTAAGTGTTATTCTCCATTATGGACTTGATCTCACTGTCAATGGCTTCTTTCCAGAAAGGAGACTCGAAAGAGTCCATTGCCTGCTAGGATCACCTTCCACAAGATAGGTAAAGAAATCTTCCCCGAAAGATGTAAGAGTTCTTATTCTTTCGCTCCTTCTAGGTTCAGAATCAGTTACAGGAGCGGAACTAGAAGAAGGGATATCAGAGGTAGAAGGAGTACAAGAAGGATCACTGGGGATTCTAGATTTGAAAGGAAAGATGTTTTCAAAGCAAACAACATCCCTAGCTTCAATGATGGTGTTGTTGGATATTTCACTGATCTTAGAGTTAACCACTAGAAATCGGTTAACATTGCTATCTAGTGCATACCCGATAAATATAGTATCAACAGTCTTGGGTCGATTTTCCTTTTCTTCGGTTCTGGTATTGAAACCTTAGCCAGGCAACCCCAAACTTTAAAGAAATGAATGTTAGGAGTTCTCCCTTTCCAACGTTTATATGGAGTAACGTCGGAGTCTCTTTGGGGAGCCCTATTGAGTATAAAACAGGCAGAAAGGAAGCTTCACCCCAAGGTTTTTAGGTGAACCTGAGCTGAGTAACATGTAGTTCACCATGTCCATCGGTGTTCTATTCTTTCTTTCAGCTACATCGTTGGATTGAGGTGTGTAGGGAGCAGTTACCTCATGAATAATGCCATGTTCTTGGCAGAATTCTGTCATATTATTTGAGGTATACTCCCCCCCACGATCAGATCTTAGAATTTTAATCTTCTTTTCACGTTGGTTCTCAGCTTCAGCTTTATATACCTTAAACCAATCGAGGACTTCATCCTTGAATTTGAGAAGATAGGTGTGACAAAATTTAGAGTAGTCATCAATGAATGTCACAAAGTATCTTCTACCACCTCGGGTGAGAACTTTGTTCGAGTCAAACATATCACTATGAATTAGTTCGAGGGGTTTAGCTGTCCTTGCGATAGAATGAAATGATTTCGGGTATTATTATCCTGAACACAGATTTCACATCTAGAAGATGTATCGAAAGAAGATTTAGGAATGAGATTCAAATTAATCATTTTCTTGATAGAATTGAAGTTGACATGTCCCAGTCTTTCATGCCAGA
The DNA here is from genome assembly GCA_038442645.1 of Agave tequilana. Lineage (NCBI taxonomy): Eukaryota > Viridiplantae > Streptophyta > Magnoliopsida > Asparagales > Asparagaceae > Agave > Agave tequilana. The sequence goes on along the minus strand of JAVJIF010032108.1, from coordinate 11,574 downwards.
TATCACAAGACTTAATATTCAAAGCAACAGGAATAGAAATTTTATTATCAGAAGAATTATTACATTGAGACAAAAAAGGCTATCACAAACAAAGCTTTTTCTAATGAAGATATTTGACTTGGAGATTATAAACTTATTGGATTCCTTGACAATCCTATAGCCAGCTCTAAGAAGTGAAGACTCGCTGATCAAATTTCTCTGAAGTGTGGGTACATGCATGACGCCTTGAAGAGTTAGAATTTTCCCTGAGGTCATTCTGAGATCAATACGTTTAGTTCTCTTTATCTCTCTAATGGAGTCATCTGCTAGGCTCACGCTTCCTCCACGTTGTTTCTGATAGGATTTAAACCAGGAATGATCAGTACAGATGTGAATATTGGCTCCTGAGTCTAACCACCAGTCCGAGGAGAAGGTGATAGAGTTGACAATAGGAAGAGAAGAATCTAACCTAAAGGAGTTGGAGTTCAGTTCCACCATATTGACCTTGTACCCACTATTTCCTCCATTTCCTCTTGGTTGAGCTTTGACAGGTTCTTTCTTCCGGTTGAAACATTAAGGCGCCATGTGATTCGTTCTTTCGCAGATGTAACAGAATCTTCCATCAGTCTTCTGGCCCAAAGTTTTGGATTTGAAGGAGGAAGAAGGTTTGAAAAAAGAAGAGTTTGCATGGGGAAAAGAATGAAAATGATTGGGTTTTTTGAATTTCTTGCTCTTGGGATTCATAAATTTGCGCTTAGGCTTATCCTCCACTAAGTTCACTTTAACTTTCATTTCTGACTTGGTTTTAGAGTTTTACCTATGCTGATCTTCTATGTGAATCACTTTTAGAGCTTGAACAAGGGTTAAGTTACTTTACTTGTGATAGAGGTCTCCAGCAAAGGTTGACTAGGAAGGAAGGAGTTTGTTAATAAGACAAGACACCTTGTAATCGTTGGAGAGTTGATTTGCTTTCGATTGAAGGTGTCAGATATAGTCTTGAAATTCATGAAGTTGATCATTGATAGGTTTACTATCAGTCATCATTAATTTATTGAAGGATGAGGAGGTAAATCTTTCGATTCCAGCATCGTCGAGGCCATATTCATCCTCGAGAGCTATCCATAGTTCATTAGCACTCATATATTCATAATAAATATCATATAGACTATCAAAGAGTGCACTAAGAATCCTATGGAGACAATGATAGTCAATTTTCTCACGTTTCAAATAGATGTAAGAGGAAGGAGTTGTAGGAGGAGTTTCAACAAGAGAAGATCCAACAGATGAAGATTTAGGAGAAGGTATAGGAATAGTGTCATCTATGACTGATATGAAACCTAAAGTGGTTAACCAGTACTTCATATGCTTTGCCCACCTCTTAAAGTATGTGCCAGAGAATTTCTCCAGTTTGACACCCTTGGAATGATCAGGGTTGGCCTTAGTGACGGGATGTGCTACCTGAATTCTGTATTTCAAAATTATTTTGATAATGTCAGAATTTAGTTTACATTGGTAGCTTTTAGATTAGGGTTTGCAGAATAAAATAGTGTATAATTCTTCTTTAATTATGTGCCAAATAATTCAAGTAAAATATAACAAGATATAGACTTATCCTTTTAATTTTCCTAATTCGAAATTATAATAATAATGATTTCTAAAGGTTATTTCAATTTTTTTAAAACTAATTTACTTCTAAATTTCTAATCAATAAGTCCAATTAAAATTCCAGAAATGAACTAGCAGGAATTAATTAACAATTGACTATAAAATTTAAAGCAATTAAACTATGAAATTATAAACTAGGAAGGATTAGATAATTGCAAGGATTTAGATAGTTCTATTTTAGTTAACTAATATAGTAGAAATAAACAATTAATTAACTAATAAATATATGTAAAATCTTGTAATATGAGTTTATAAATAAGACAAGATTTAAATAATTTAAATTATCTTATAAAAGATTTTCTTTTCGTAACACACTAAATAAGATGTTATAAAAGAAAGTAATGAATAAAGTTTTGTAATGAAAGGATTTGGCCTTGTAATAAGTAAAACAAATAGATTTGTAATGAATAAAATTATTAAGGTTATTAAAATTTTCTTTGGATTTTGTAATAATGTTTTACAATGAAAACAATTAGATTATGAAAAGATCTTTTTCTTAGATCTGAAAGATTTGTCCTTCTCAGAATTTAAACAAAAATTTTTACTATGCAAGCACTTGAAAGAGATAAATACTAAATTAGATTTAAAAGATTCTTATAACAGATAAAATAAGATCTAAATAGTTTAGAAAGATTTTACAAACTATTTTGTAATGAAATAGTTTAATGAAATTCTTTAACTAATTAGTTAAGAACTTGTAAAAGATAAACTGCAAGAATGCAAAAAAAAATATTCCTTTTAAGAGTTTTTTTAAAACTAATTATCTTTACTTGCATGGATAATTTTCTACTTGCATGAAAATTAACAAATAAACATCTATCTTCTAGATTGTTGGATACAAGACAATATTTTCTTATTTTTTATTTAAAACATGCAACAATTTTATCTGTAAATTTGTAATCAATTTGAATAATTGTCTTAAAAATGCAAGTAATATAAAAAATTAAAAGGAAAGGCAATTGTTGGCCTAGGGTGACAGTCGTGCAGAAGCACTGCTCTAAAAGATAGATGGTCGGTCCCTCGTCCGGATCTTAGAATGATCTCCTCTCCTAGTGGTAAAACTTTTCCCGGTAGATCACCGGCATCCAGCCCCGGACGAAGAGCTAGGCCTCTGTTCAAATGGAACTGCGTTGCCCGTATGCAATAAAATTCCTCGAAAAATTACCAAAAACCAAACCAGAATTTTGTAAGAAAGAAATTTAGAGGAGGGAGACAGTCTGTAGAATATTTTTTCACTGAACTAACTGAACTACGAAAAGCTATTTATAGATTCTCGAAGTTTAGTAGTTGTAACAGACTCACTCCAAATCTGCACACGATCATGCAGTTCACGAGCAGATCCGGAGAGTGGGTCAAAATCGAATAGAAAATCCTGAAAAATCAAAACAGAATTTTAAAGAAAAATTAAATAAAAAATCAAAAAAAGTTTCAGGTTCAAAAGCCCCTTGAATCGAACTGCATTCGTGTCCACAGATCGTGAGCGCGCGCCACCTACACCCGGCCCGATTCGGCGTGTGCGCGCGCGTTATTGGTCCAGAGGCCCATCACTCTAGTTTTGATGATGATTAACTCATGTAGTTATAATTTACTAATAATCTTATGATATTTAGTTTCAGATAATTGATCAAGATATTAGTAGGTGATTAGCTTCAACAAAAGAGTTTTAGAGCTTTCACATGCTGATTCAAGAGCTCGAGCGTCAAGATCGTATCTAGTACTTGGTTGGAGTCAAGCTCGTTGGATAGCGTTTGGATCGAGTCGACTTGGAGAAAGAGTTCTACAAAGAAGACCTCGGTTTGTGTTTAGGTCATTTAGATCTTTTATAAAGATTAGATAGTGTTGATATGCTCAAATTCACATACACGCACAAGTTTTAAGTTTGTTGGTTTTGGTTTTCGGCTTAACCGATTTTGGATTTCATGTCAAAAACATAGATATATATATATTTATATGTATATTGGATTCTATCCATATATAATATGCTTCAAATTTGTTTCAATATCATGTTTTTGTATTTACATGGATTTAGGAGAAAACGGTTTTCCATTTCAAAAATCCAAAGTTTGAAAAATATTGATTTTTGTTTTAAGCCAAATTTCAATATCACAAAAATGGTTCAAATAGTTTGTAATATGTGTTGAATTTTAGTCACACATATTTATATTTCAAAGATCATAAAAGAACTTATTTTTGTGGAATTTATGTGTAGTTTATGGGATTTTTTAGAAGGCAAAAAGACAAGTTTTTAAATCCCTTAAATTTGACCTGGCATTCTGCCGGTCGACCGAGGCTGGCGTCTGTCGACTGGTCTGGTCGATCAATGTGCACAGACGTGCACCAGCCAAATGGCTGGAAGGCCGGTCAACCGGGTCGGTCGACCGCCAGAGAGCAAAGCTCTCTGGAAATAGTCACGGTCGACCGGGCGGTCGACCGGCAGAGAGCTGTTGCTCTCTGTATCCAGTCCCGGTCGACTAGGTGGTTGACCGATGGCTCAACGATCATAAAAATGACCGTTGCCTGGTCGACCGGCGGTCGATCGGAAGGGCAATTTTGCCCTTTGCTAAACTGCCAATGGGCAGATTTTGGTGGGTTATAAATGTTGGCCCAGAGGCCTTCCACTTTAGTTTTGATGATGATTAACTCATGTAGTTATGTGTACTAATAATCTTGTGATTTTAGTTTCAGATCATTAATCAAGTTATTAGTAGGTAATTAGCTTCAACAAGATGATTTGGAAGCTTTCACATGTTGATTCAAGAGCCCGAGCATCAAAGATCATATATAGCACTTGCTCGGCGGATCAAAGAGTTTGGATCGAGTCGGCTTGGAGATTGCGCTCTACAAGAAGACTTCAGTACCTAGTTCAGTTTTGTGTTTAGATCCAAATTGTAAAGATTAGAATAGTATGATATGCTCAAGTTCACAACACACACGTTTCATGTTTTGAATATTAGTTTTCGGTTTTTCGGTTTTAGGTTTAACCGATCTTGGTTTGCATGAATAGATAGATTCAAAACAAGTTTACATGATTTAATGTATATTAGATTTATTCTATATACATGCATGCTTAATTTCCTAGACAAACTTAGTTTTGACTTACTTATTCATGTGTTTTATGTTTTGGTATTTTTAACAAAACATATTTTGGAATTAATGTCAAAAACATGGATATATATATGTTTCATGTATATAGGATTATATCCATATACATCATACCTAAATGTTGTTTAATATCATGTTTTTGTATTTGGATGAGTTTTGGACAAAACATATTTTCTATTCAAAAATCCAAGTTTTTAGAAAATACAGTTTTTGGTTTTTGGCAAAATTTCTATAATACAAAAATAGTTCAAAATATTTGAGATTTGTGTTAAACTTTTTAACACAAGTTTATATTTCAATATAAAATGAGAAAACTATTTTTGTGAAATTTTAGAGATTTTATGGGAATTTTTCAAGTCTTTAAAAACCCAGTTTTTCCCTGATTTTCAGCTGCCAGGCTAGGCCGTCGACCATAGCGGTCGACCGACGTGCACGGATACGTGCACGCTGGCTGCCCCTTTAGGCGGTCGACCGACTGAGAGCAGGTTGCTCTCTGTTTGTTTCGGTCGACCGGACGGTCGACCGCCCAGAGAGCCGTTGCTCTCTGGCTCTGGGGACGGTCGACCGCACGGTCAACCGGTAGCTGCCAACGGTCAAAAATTGACCATTGGACGGTCGACCGGACAGTCGACCGGTAGTTCATTTTTGGCAGTTTCTGCTGCCAACAGCTATATTTTTCTGGGGTTATAAATACCCCATTAATAGCCTGTTTTCTAAAAGATTTTTTGTGCGAATGTTTCCTGACTCTCTAGTGTTTTCACAGCAATCAAAAGAAGTTTTTGGGCTTTTAATTGATCAATCTATTTGGTATTTTTGCTAGGGTTTGGAAAATCAAGAAAGGGTTTTTGGGAAAAGATTTTGATTCAATTTCTTCATCTTGTTTCTAGCTTTTTCCCAAAGATTTTCTTTGAGTTTTTGATTTCCATTCCTTTGGTTTTCTCCACACTTGAGCTACATCTACTATCTCATTCTATAAGATCTTTGTGTGGGAAAGAATTGTTTGTGGTTGTTGTTTAGACCACCAAGTTGAAAACCCTATCTTTGCTTGGCTTTGTGCCTTTCCCTCATTGTGTTGAGGAGGTTGTGCATTTGGGTTGTATCCCTCAAGTGGTGAGGTGATCCTTGTGTTGCTTTGTGCTAATCCCTCAAGTTGTGAGGTGATTGTTTGTTGGCTTGGAGTTGTGCCTCAAGGAGGAGGTTGTGTTTGTAAGGAGAGGAGTTGGGTACTCCTTGTAATTGTTATTGCCCCAAATCCTCGGTGGAGGTTCCCTTTGTGGGAGTCCTTTGTGGACAAGCTAGTGGACTTAAAATCCTTCTGGGTGAAGGCGGGGATGTAGAGCTGGGTGCTCGAACCTCGAAACATATCTTATTGTTTGCGCTTGATCCCTTGGCTCTCTCTCTCTCTTTACTTTGTGCCTTACATCTATTCATATTGTTCATTCATAATTATTTGCTTGGCTTGTTTTAGTGTGCATCTCTTGTCAATTGCAATTAGTTTTTAAATTTTGCATCAAGTTCATTAGATTAACATAATCACCTATTCACCCCCCCCCTCTAGGTAACCCTTTATTGATGATTGTTTTTTGTATAAAATAAAAAGGGGAGAAGATTTTGTTTTGTTTTGGTTTTTACCCCCCTTCTTGATGATGGACAAAAAGGGGGAGAAAGATTTTGAGTTTGATTGAGTTTTATATATATGCATGTTTATGTTTTGCATATATTAAGTTTAATTTAGTTTAATTTCAAATGGTATCAGAGCCTACGCTCCTGATATTTAGGTTTAACCACCTAGGAGTGAGATCTTTGTTTGCTAATTTTCATTTGCATTTTCATTTGCACACATTTAGTTTGCACTCATGGATAGCCCTCCTATGTTTGACTTTTTTAGACTTGATGTTTGGAAGGCCAATATGAGTAGTCATTTGAAAAACCTAGGACATCTAGTTTATCAAGCCACTACTATAGAATCCTTCCCAAATGCTAGCAAGCATAAAAAGGCAAATGCATTAGCACTTAAAACACTTAGAGCATCTCTTAATAAAGATCTTCTACATGTGTTTGATCATTATGATTCGGCTTTTGCAGTTTGGAGCATATTGACTTCTCCCGAGCTTCCAAGGATCATTAACAAGTTGAGGAGATCTAGGAGAGACAAGTCCGACGAGCATTGCCTCATGGTCCAAGGGAAAGACTCCCTTGAGGTACAATCGGATTCTCAACTAGATGATAGCTCTAGTTCATATTGCTATGGGTGTTTGGAAGTTCAAAATTTAAATATAGAACTTGCCTCAAAGCTTGAAAAATTCTTAGAAAAACATGAACTTATGAAAAAGAAGAACTTTGTTTTAAAAGAAGAAATGAAGGATTTGTGCTCAACTTTTGAATCGGTTTTGCAAGAGAAGGAAGAGATTACTAGTGAACGTGACTCACTAATATCTCAACTAGACCTTGCCCTAAAAGAGATTGATGTTTTGAAAAGCAAAATGATTGTGATGATGTTGTGAAAAACAATGAGGTTTTATCTTCAAATTGGATTTTGTTTTAAAAGATAACCTTGTTTTGAAAAATGAAATTGATTTCATTACAAAAGAATTGATTTGGTTTTGAAGAAAAATGAATCTTTAAAATTGATATAGATTCTCATGTTTGTAATGCTAGTATAGCTTCTTGTTCTAGCACTCCTATTGCATGCTCCACTTTATCTTCAACTATTGAAAATGACATAAATGTTTTGAAGAAAAGTGTAGATTGTTTGGGCTCCACTTTGAGCCAATGTACTTTAAATCATACACGCTTGGAAACCTTGGTTCGTAAGAAACAAGGTCCATCTTTACATGTACACCCTCCACGGCATACACATGCTTCCCACGGTCACCACCATTACATGTATGCTCATGTGTACACTTGTACACATTGTGGTCGAAAAGGCCACCTTGCTAGATTTTGCTATGATCGTTTAACATATTGAAAATTTAGCAAATAATCTTATTTGGGTTAGGAGAGATACTAACCCCTATGGACCCAAAAGAAAATGGGTACCAAAGACCACCCATAAAATATTTGATGTAGGTGTGGGCTCTCGCATCACGTGAGAGTATTGGTGCCTTGAAGTGGATGCATTCCGTGCTTAAAGAAAACAATTTGGATGCATCACTTTCAAGGGGAGTTTGGTGGAGGAGGACCACCATTGGTTTGGAGAACTAGAGAGGTGCCCTCATCGGTTTTGGTATCGATCTCTAACTTCCGTTTACATTTGCATGCTTTTAATGTTCATCATTTTATAGCATGTCATGTTTCATTGTTCATTATGATTATGCCATGTGATTTAGATTAGTGATATACATGTTTAGTTATTTGAGACACCCATGGACCTATCTTTATGTTCTCACCTTGTTTTTAACTAATATGTATGACCTAGATCTAATGCACATACATATTCATAATGATCATATGAATGTTTAAGACGTTTTGTTTTGATGACTCATGTTTTGTTGGTATGTTGAATGCCATGTTTATTAGACCTTTGACATGCATGTATAGCTTTTGAGATCACCCATGTTTAGATGGACCCATTTGTTGTGTTGTCACCATTCGTTTAGCTATTATGTATATCATGATTCTAATAGCATGTGGATTTACTTCATGATCATTTTTAAGTCTATCATGTTGATTATGTGTCATGCTTCATGATTTGAATATATGTTTAGATGTTAGTTTTCATGAAAATTAGGATTTATACTTGTACATAGAATGGGCCACAAGTAAATCTTTTTATGTTTGTACTTGAATGCCTATTTGTACCCATTAGATGTGCTAGTATAGTCTAGTTTGATGATTCATGCATTCTAACTTGTATTCCTCATTTTGAATATGCTTCTATGATCATGTACTTCATGTATATGTCTATCTTGTCCAAACTATTGATTATACATGTACATCCTTTGAGCCACGTGCCTCCATGCATATACTTTTGTGGTCTCATTATGTTTAGGATATGTATGTATACTTTAGTTTGTACATGACATACATATGCCTTGAAGTTTTAAATCGTTTTGATGATTTTCTTGTTTCTAAGTGATTTCAATTTGGTAATGAAATCTAGTTTTTATGTTTTCATGTTCTTAAGGAATTTCATATGAGCTTAATTAAATATTTTCATGTTGATATGTGTCACATTATACTTGTACACTCACTTTATTAGTTTACTCATGATTTGTTTTCATGAGACTATGATACGGGCTTTATGGAATTTGAGTGTTTAGTGCCATGTGATTTACATGTGTTTCATGAAAAATATTTATGTTTTATTCCTTGCTTGAAGGATTTCGTACTAGTTTAAAAAAAAATTTCTTTTAACTAGTTCGTATTCTTCACTATGGTAGAAATTTTCAACCATACTATATTTTCAAACCTATTTTTGAAAACCCCTACCTTCGAAGGGTGGTTGGATGGGAGATCATGCTCATGTATGCTTTATATTGAAAATCATTTTAAACTTGAACATGATTGGGAGGCTAGGTAATATGAGATATACACTTGATCATTATTGTTGTTTCAATTGGTATCATTGAAATTCTTTCAATTGGTATCAATATTGACATTTTTGTATACTCATATATTTTTTTTGTATATGTATGCTTGCACTTCAAAGAATATCAATTTCAATTGGTATCTAATTTTCATACATATATATGTTTTTATTTGTGCTTATTATATTCATATATCTTAAAGCACAAATTTTGATCATGATAAAGCTTGTTTTATAATGACTATCTTATTACAATTGACTAGTTTTCAATTGGTATCCATATACAAGCTTTGCATGCTTTCATTTGGTATTTCATAAAGAGGGAGAAAACTTGTATTTCATCTTTCAATTGGTATTTGATTTCCACTCCATACTTTATGATTGAAAATTTCAATTTGGTATCATAAGTTCAAAATGAAAAATATTTACAATTGGTATCAAAATCCTTGTTTAGAAATTCAAAATTTGTTATGTTTAATTTCAATTGGTATCAAGATTGTTTTCTTATAATTGGTATCAATGTTTTTATGTTTCCTTTTAATTGGTATCAAGATGCTCTACTTTGACAATTTTTTTTAATAATATCTTAATTGATTGTCACCCCTTATTTACATAATTTGTGTTTTAGACAAAAAGGGGAGAACATTGTTTTATTGCTTTTAAACCCTTTATAGTTTCTTTGTTTCGAACAAAAAGGGGAGAAGAATGTTTTTGTTTTACTTGGACCCCTTTGTTGATGATTGACAAAAAGGGGGAGAAGTATTTGAGTTTATATGCATGTCTTGTTTAAATTTATTGGTTTGTCGTTTAATTGTTTAATTAGAGTTTAATTGTTTAATTAGTATCAAGAGCCTTTTATTTAAGAACATGTTTTTATTGGTATCAAGAGTTTATTGTTATCAAGAGCACGTTTTATGTAATGATGCATTTCGTTTTAAACAAGACATGCAATTTATTGGTTTGTCGTTTAATTGTTTAATTAGTATCAAGAGCCTTTATTTAAGAACATGTTTTATTGGTATCAAGAGTTTATTGTTATCAAGAGCACGTTTATGCAATGATGCATTTCGTATGTTTGGTATCTAGAGCATGTTTTGTTTTTGAACATTTCATTGGGTATCTAGAGCCTTTTATTTTTTTTGCATTGTCATTCATTGCACATTTATGTTTATTTATTTTATGCATGAGTTAAGGGGGAGCTTCTTTGAAGCTTAACTTTGATCCATGCATATATAACTCCATGAGTTTTGTCATCATCAAAAAGGGGAGATTGTTGGCCCAGAGGCCTTCCACTCTAGTTTTGATGATGATTAACTCATGTAGTTATGTGTACTAATAATCTTGTGATTTAGTTTCAGATCATTAATCAAGTTATTAGTAGGTGATTAGCTTCAACAAGATGATTTGGAAGCTTTCACATGTTGATTCAAGAGCCCGAGCGTCAAAGATCATATATAGCACTTGCTCGGCGGATCAAAGAGTTTTGGATCGAGTCGGCTTAGAGATTGCGCTCTACAAGAAGACTTCGGTACCTAGTTTAGTTTTGTGTTTAGATCCAAATTGTAAAGATTAGAATAGTATGATATGCTCAAGTTCACAACACACACGTTTCATATTTTGAATATTGGTTTTTGGTTTTTCGGTTTTAGGTTTAACCGATCTTGGTTTGCATGAATAGATAGATTCAAACAAGTTTACATGGTTTAATGTATATTAGATTTGTTCTATATACATGCATGCTTAATTTCTTAGACAAACTTAGTTTTGACTTACTTATTCATGTGTTTTGTTTTGGTATTTTTAACAAAACATATTTTGGAATTAATGTCAAAAACATGGATATATATATATGTTTCATGTATATAGGATTATATCCATATACATCATGCCTAAATGTTGTTTAATATCATGTTTTTGTATTTGGATGAGTTTTGGACAAAACGTATTTTCTATTCAAAAATCCAAGTTTTTAGAAAATACAGTTTTTGGTTTTTGGCAAAATTTCTATAATACAAAATAGTTCAAAATGTTTGAGATTTGTGTTAAACTTTTTAACACAAGTTTGTATTTCAATATAAAATGAGAAAACTATTTTTGTGGAATTTTAGAGATTTTATGGGAATTTTTCAAGTCTTTAAAACCCAGTTTTTCCCTGATTTTCAGCTGCCAGGCTAGGCCGGTCGACCGTAGCGGTCGACCGACGTGCACGGATACGTGCATGCTGGCTGCCCCTTTAGGCGGTCGACCGCACGGTCGATCGACTGAGAGCAGGTTGCTCTCTGTTTGTTTCGGTCGACCGG
>JAVJIF010032107.1:0-59866 GCA_038442645.1 Agave tequilana | reverse complement strand
GTTCCACTGCAGGGTTCCAGGGGATGACTAACATCCGTATTATTCCATGTTATTGTTATTGACTACCTAGTGGTAGGACCTGGTTCAGCGCCAAGTGATTGGCTGTGGTTTCGGGTATGTACGGAACCCACCTAAAGTATAGATAATGTCTCAATCTATTGATTTCAATAACTTAGAAGCTCGATTGGCACGTGTGGTCGGCGTAGTATGGGATGCGTCTACTGCAGGTGACAATTGATGTTCACTGACATAATTTATAATGATAAACTGTTCATTGTATACTGTGACTAATTGTATCCACTTGATTTATTAGACTGTGACAGACACCTGATGATACATATGATCTGATTGTACACTTGACTATAGCACAGACTAACTTATTATTGTTCATTTATGTATAGTATGTTATTTAAGTCTTATTCCAGTATATGTTTTCATAGTCTGCTTACACGTTATATGCGCGTGCACCTTCCTTTTATATACACACTCATTGAGAGTTCTGACTCCTTGGATTTGCACATTCTAGTATATGGGTATTTCTTTTACTGATCAGGTAGTTGGAGAGGATCACATGCTTTACGAGGAGCTGAAATTCTCTTATTTGATTACCCTTTCTCTGTATTTTCTTGCTTTCTTTATTCCTATTGCTTCCATGATTCTGTGCTCTGGACTTATTGTTATTCTATTCCATTATTCATCTGTTATCATGTGTGATCATTCATATGTTATATAGCAGTGATGTTGATTCTTCATAGTGATTATATAGCTTGTTCAGGTTATTTAGGTTAGCGTGTATACGTGGAGTTTTCTCCTCACGTGTATGCGTTGCCGACTCTCATCGCGACTCCGTTTCCACGTATTTTGGGAAACGGGGCGTGACAAATTATATCCCAAATTTCATGGTAATTTATAATATTAGACAGACTAACTTGTGTGACTTATGACATTTTTTGCCCAAATGCAATTGTTGCTATTGGATCTTTTTTGCAACTACAATGCAATTGCAATGTGTAGACGCATGAACCAAATAGTGCAACTGAACAACTATTGTAACTGCAGTTGAAACTGCAAATCCAATTGCAATGAAACTAACAACTTGCAGTCACTTGCAATTTCAAGGTTCCACAACAATGATGACGAGGGTATAAAAGTATACCTGCTTTGCTCCTTTATAAGATAATGGAAAAAAGGGGGGGGGGGAAGGAAAAAAAAATGATAAAAAGAAAAACTGTGTTTTGCTTTGATTGCAGAGAATCCAATATCTCTGTACTTGGGAAGTAATGCTAACCTATTATTGCAAGCTTTCTCCATGACAAAGATCCATGGGCAATTCACACAAGGATGAGACCCACACGTAAGTCTCTAATAATTTCATACTAGGAACACATTTGTGTGTATAGTCCAAATTATTGCGTTCATATCCTCTAAGTGCATTTTTTCTGAACACTATGTTATAAACTAGAATTATCCTAATATAAAAAGATATTTGTAAGCTTACATCATAATTCTCAGATTAAAAACAAATGGCTCTCGCCATTGCCAATGAAAAGATTCTAAACTACAGCCGAGAGAAAGAGGTGTTTTATCGTTCGTGCCATGTTCAATTGGTCACCTTAGAGGATTTAAGCTCCAAATTAACATGCTCCGATGGTTTATAGAGTTGAGATAGCTTGGCCTACAATCCTTAAACAGGCTAAAGTTTTTGGCCCACTGTTGTTTCCTCGAAAAAATTGAAAGCGTGCAAAATCTTTGTTTGATTGTAAAGAAAATTACAGTCTTGATCTTGGGATCTTGCTCTCGTTGGAAGCACACTGGTCAAGTAAGAAACCTTATTTAGTGGCTAAAATCTCAAAGAGATTGAAAATTCAACTTGAACTCAGCAAGTTTGTAGAGTTTTCTCCTCTAACACAATGTGTATTCAGTAGCCTTATGCTTAGTTTCAGCCTTCTGTGATTATCAAGCTTCAAGCATCAATTTGCTTTTTCAGGAATTTTCTTCCTCTAGCTTTTGGCTTCTTGGGCCCTCCTCCCCTTTTATAGCTTCTCAGAGCTATTTATAGAGAAGTCTAGGGTGTAACTAACCCTTTAAATCTCTCTATTAATGGAGATTAATCCCTTATTAAGTGAAAAAAAGTGGGGTGTAATTGACCCAGTACGTAGCTGTCAGTTATAGCAGAAACGTAGGTCTCACGTGGAATGCGGACCTCGCTCTGATGAAGGAACGCGGAGCACACAGGCTTGCGTGTTGAGTTGAAGGCGCAGAGCTACGCATCACATTTTGAGGAGCAATGTGACTGTCGCGTTTAGCATAGAACGTGACCCTCGCGTTTGTTGTTAATGAAGTGCGACATTCACGTTTGAGTTGAAACGCGACCAAGCGTTTGGAACGAGACTCGCGTCTGAGTTTTGCGAACGCGACCTCCGCGTTTTAAAAGGACGCGAGATCCACATTTGAGTGGAGATGTGACCCTTGCGTTTGGCATGAGGACTGCGTCTAAGGCTTAGTCTTCAGTAATTTTTGACCGCCTACAACTGTGGGACCAGAAACCATCCAAGAAATGTCTAAGCCCACCACTATTGCGTTGTTCCTTGACTTAAAGAACCCAAGCACATGCCCAATATCATCCTCAGCTTTCCAGTTTCTTTCTCATGTCCATCACATCTTTAATATGCCTTCACAACAAAACAACCGCTGCTAACCCAATCAGGATCATAACATGTACCCAAGCCTCAAAAACCCTCAAACATATCAGCTGATGCGGGCAAGTCAAAGTTGGGATTTTACCATTTTAAGTTGTTCTGAAGGGCATATGTGACCCACACCACTCCCCCTGTTTCTCTCTCTTTTTCCAGAAGGATATCTTTGCCTCTTTCTCAAGTCTCAACGTCCAATCCCAATACCCTCCTTCTCAATGTCTAACGAATTACAACAACAATTAGGGGTTGTTTGTCTACCCCAAAAGTGGGCGAAAACCCCATTTTTTGCACTGTTTTGTAGGCCCAATCGATTTTCCCTCTCCAAAACATGTTAGTTTGATAGGAAAAAAAGGAGGCAAGTTGGTGCCACATCAGATTTTTTGGGGTGTCAGTTTTCCACCCCCAAAGGAGAGAAAATGCCCCAAAATCTGACAGTGGGCACTTAATTATCATTTTGTTACCACCCTCCCTGTTAGAATACTCGTTCTTGAAAGTACACCTTATGGCTAATCTAATGATAAATGATGTGGAATTAAAAACAAATTGCAACACACTTAGTGTAACCAAAGAGTGTAGCCGAATTCCCGGTATCGGGCTCTGGACTATCTCCTCTAAATTCCTCTAAATAAGAGTTCAGGTGCTATATAAAGCTCTCTTGGTTCAACACAAGTGAGGCGCACAAACAATACCAAGCATATAAGTATGATATGAACAATATGAAATAATGCAAGACACAATATACAAGAGAGAGAGAGAGAGAGAGAGAGAGAGAGAGTTAGAGATAGTATTGCAAACAACAAGATATGTTGCGCTCACAACCCTCAAAATTTTGATTGCACAAAAACAGAGTACAGAGAATATGAAAAGTGTATGTGATTGATTTTAACTCTGAATCTTTACAATTTAACCACTGTAGTAAGAGCTAAACGGGTCGAACCTCAGGGAGAGATGTGATGGAAGCTTTTTGGTAATATTGTCTTCTTATTATCTTCTCTGTTCAAAGAACGTGAAAAAGAGGAGATAGATTGTACGTTGGAAAAGAATCAATCTAAAAGAAAATTTCACAGCTTACTAATAATCAACCACCATACATGCTAATGCTAGATAGATAATTACTTCACTTCAAATCCTAAACGTGATATTCTACCACAAAATCAAGCAAGATACATAGGATAGAAACTAGGTTATGATTTGAAATAACACCATCCATGTTTTAACGTTACAATATCAAGGTTGTCAATCAAGTATAAAGTAAGAAAAATCATTAGAAAGTATTTAGCAAATCTTAACCCTATTTGAAATAACACTAATCAAAGTTTAACATTAAAATATCAAGATTTTCATCAAGCATAGATTAAGAAAAACAGTTAAGAAGTATTAGCAAATATTTGACCTAATTGCTTTTCTAATGAGTCTTCAAGAATAAAATTTAGAGTAGGCATGTATATGATCTAATCTGGTTATCTACTAGACATTAGATGTGATGGTGGTGTTGTCTTAGCAAGCCATGAGAAAAATCTAGCTACTTATGGTAAACATGAGAAGCAAAAGAATGCATGAAATAAAAAAAATAAGAGAAAGAAAAAATAAAGTAAATAACAAAAGAGATATGAAAAGAACGAAAGCACCTTGTATTGATCTGTCACCTCGAATTACAATGGCTTCTCCTTCTCACAAATCTTGAAGTAGATCAAGAACTAAAATCTAAAAAATTACAAAAAAATTTGAAAGAGAAACAAAAAGAAAATCCTAAGTTATGATCTCTGATATGGAGATGCTTCATAATGAGAGATTTTAACTCTTTAAATAGGCCTCAAATCTAATTACAATAGGATACAAATTAGAAGGTTCATAATTCAATAAGGAATTCAGTCCTGCAGCAAGTTGGCGTATTGTTTTCTGAATATGACTCATCAGACGTCTGAATTTGACAGAGTGATAAACATAAGAATTGTAGTCCTTCACGTCTTCTTTCTGTTGCATCTTGAATCATTAGATTTGAAAATCTATAACAAAAGTTATGATCTGAATACTAAAACATGTACAGTCTAAATTCGAGTCTGAATTGATTTTGAACTCCATTTAATTTGAATTATCCTCCTTATTCCTTATAGAATTAGTTTTATCCCATTCATCTTCTAAGACTTTATCTTCTGAATTTGAACTTGAATAGGAGATGAAGATTAATCCTTTCTCCTTTGGGTTCAATTTAATTTAAAATCTAACTTTAGATAGGAATAGGGATAAAATGAAACTTCTTGTATCTTTATCCTCTCATTTAATTAACTACACACCATAATCAAAAAAGTGGTTAATAGCATTAATTAATAAAGGAATGATCAAGGATATATGTGTAAAAGTGATGATAAAATTGCAATTTTGGAGTACAATCACCTTCACACAGAAGGATTTCCACTATATCATTCACACAGGACTTCCCACACAGGGAACCTCCACTGAGCATTTGGGTAATATAAACTGGGAGTACACAACTCCTCTCTCAACTAACAACAACTTCTACACTAGAGGAAAGGCACAACAACAATCACCTCTACACTTAGAGGGATGTGCACTTAGTCAAACAATAATCACCTCTCATTAGAGGGATAAGGCTCAAAGCCAAACAACCACAATCGCCTCTCACTAGAGGGATAGGCACAAAGCCAAACTCCACCACAATCACAATCACCTCTACACTTACCAACACAACTAACCACAACCTCCTCAATCACCTCCACACAAGAGGGATAACAACAAATACAAGGAAGGTTTACAACTCTTGGTGGTCTCATAACCACACAAACTAATTTCTCTCACAAAACTAGTTCCTATAGATAGGATAGATTTGATAGCTCAAGTGTGAGAAAATAAAGAGTTTGAAAATCAAATCACAAAGAAAAACTCTTGGAAAAACTTCTAGATAGTTATAGAAATGGAGATCAAAAACCAATTCCCAAGGACTCTATTTTTCCTTGATTTTTCCAAACCCTTAAAAAATAAATAAAGATAAAATCTTTAAGCCCAAAACTATTTAAAAACTTATTGCTAAAACACTGAGAAAGATAGAAAACTTTTGCTCTCTAAAACCTAAAAAAACCAACTCAAGAGATGGGTATTTATACCCTCTCAAAATTCTGCCCGTTGGCAGCCAGGAAAGGTCAGAAATGACCTTCCGGTTGACGCCCGGTCGACCGGCCAACGGTCATTTTTATGATCGTTGTGCCTCCGGTCGACCGGGCCAAAGCCAACGGTCGACCGCCCGGTCGACCGGCCCCCACCCGAGAGTGGGGTGCTTTCAGCGGTCGACCACGCGGTCGACCGGCCGAAGTGGCTGCCCTTTGTGCATGTCCCGTGCACATCGATCGACCGTGCTGGTCGACCGACCACTGGTTCGGTCGACCGCCAGTTGATCTGGCTAGGGAATATAGGAAAGAAAACTTGGTTAATTAAATACCAAATAAATCCCATAAATACACATAAATTTCACAAAAATAAGTTCTTTTAAGATCTTTAAAATAAAAATATGTGTGACTAAAATCTAACACATATTCAAACTATTTAACTATTTGTGATATTGAATTTAGGCTTAAATACAAAAACCCTATTTTCCAAACTTTGAATTTTTGAAATGGAAAACCGTTTTCTCCAAAACTCATGTAAATACAAAACATGATATTGAAACAAATTTGAAGCATGTTGTATATGGATAGAATCCAATATACATAAAATATATATATTATGTTTTTGACATGAAAACCAAAAACTGGTTAAACCAAAAACCAAAACCAATAAACTTTAAACTTGTATGTGTATGTGAACTTGAGCATATCCATACTATCTAATATTTACACAATATCTAATCATACTAAATACAAACCGAGGTCTTCTTGTAGAACTTCTTCTCCAAGTCGACTCGATCCAAATGCGATCCAACGAGCTTGACTCCAACCGAGTCCTAGATGCGATCTTGACGCTCGAGCTCTTGAATCTACATGTGAAAGCTCCAAAAACACCTTGTTGAAGCTAAACACCTACTAATATCTGGTCAAATATTTAAAATCAAATATCACAAGATTATTAGTAAACTATAACTACATGAGTTAATCATCATCAAAACTAGAGTGATGGGCCTCTGGGCCAACAGTTCTCTACTACTGCTTCAACTTCCCTCTCGCTCTCTCTCGCCACTGATCTCCCCTCTCTCGTCACTTGACCTTCCCTCTCACTCTCTCGCTATTGATCTCTCTTCTCCTGCAGCTTGACATTCCCTCCCTCTCTCACAGCCTCGATCTTGTCACCATGATCTCCTTCTGTCACCATTGTAATTTTCCTCTTCGTCTGCTCTCCTCGCCAGAAAATGTGAGTTCCCGCCTCTCTGTTGGGATCCTCATTAAAAAATTTAATTGTTGGGATCCTTTCTCAATTAATGTTACTCACCTTCACTCGCTCCCGCCGCTGCTATACCCTCTCCCGTTGCTTTATGTAACACCCCATTCCTGAAATACGTACTTTGATATATATTCTGATTTTCGATTGTATCTTTTATTTTCTCCAGTATTTGTTTTGCTTTACGTTATTTATACTATTATTTGTATGGATCCAGATTCGTGGGCTTGGAGTCAGCCCTAGTCTGAATCGGGGTCCCGATCTAGTGTATTGCTCTATGATTACTGTGTACTTATGCTATTGTTACTGGAGTTTATATTACAACTGTGTTTCTGTGCTCTTATTCTTACCTATACTGATGCTTAGTGTATATATGCGAGGATATTTTTGCCTGCGTATAATGTTGTAGTAACTTCTCCATACCTGCGGGATCGAGGCGTTAAAGGATGGTATCAGAGCTTTAACCTCACATCTTCAGTACAACAAGTCAGCAAATTAATGGTTAAAAAATTTGCAACTGGAACGCATGAGTCGTGTGTTGGCCAAAGTTACAATCACCGGTTCTTATTTGATGATAATAAAGCATATGTGATTATTTAGTACTAATCAAGTTCAAGTTTTTAAGTTTGTTTCAGGGTTCAAGAGGATTTAATATATTTCTTCCTTTAAAGGAAGGTATTTAAAGACTCAAGGGTATCAAGTATGAGATTGGAGCTCAAACGCGTTTGACGTCGATATTGGAGAAGCCTACTTGAAGACACTTGCAGTCACTAAGAACCTTATTAAAAAATAAAATGTTAAAGTGTAGAATATAGATTTGATGCTCAAAAAGTTACACACACAAAAAATACACGTTTTCAAAAATACAAGTTTTTATCGTATTGGTGCTTTGCATGTTTAGTACATGATACATGTGATTGCTAAAAGAAAGACACAATCAAAAAGTTTAAGAATATACCGTGTAGCCTGTGGCTAACGGGTCGTGTCCACAAGGAGGATGCGATGAAAGCTTTTCGGTGAATCGTTTAGAAACAGGGAGTTGTGTTTGTTTTATGAAAAAGAGAATGAAAAGAAAGAGATGAATGAAAGAAGAATTGCAACTTTTAGAAAAGGTTTTGGAGAAGGTGATTTAGAAAGCTTAGAAATTATTTTGTGTTTGTAATAATAAAGAAAGTCTAGGCTCACTATCTAACTACTCAATTGTTCATTCTTCTCTTAAAATGTTAAGTCCCTCAAGTGATCATTTGCAAAAATTAAAGTTGATTTTTAGAAAGCTTTAAATAAAGCACATAAGACAGTTAGAAGAGTGAGTCTTTTTCTTCAAGAAATCGTTAGAATCGAATATTAAAACATCAAGCGCGAAGAAGTAAGAATGAATTAAAACGATTCAAGACAGGTTCGTGAAAAAGTGTGTGAATTCAACCATCCATACCCATCCTCATGTGCCCTCAAGAACACTTTCAAAAAGAAAAGGCTTTTAAGTGAGGCATGCATATGAGTCATCGGGTCTTTTTCTTTTAAAAACAGAAGAGAAGAAGAATAAGAGAGAGTTATGATAGCTAGCCCAGAAAAACGTTTAGTGATCCATAGAAAATAATGAAGACAACATAAACATTATGCAAACCATACCGTACTGCAAGTGGAAGAAAACTTGGCTCGACTTTGTATTGCTGTCACTTCAATCTTCAAGTACAAGCTCTCAGTCATCTCGCTCACAAATTTTGATACTGGACTACAAATTAAAAGCAAGATTATAACTTTCGTTCTAGCTAACAAAGAGCCTAAATCCTAAGAAAATAAATACAAAACTTAATCCTAGTCTTCGCTGCATTTTCCCTACTGAAAACCAGTTTTTATAGGCAAAAACCTAAAGGATAGGATCCCAGGAAGATTGGGGGAGCAAAACACTCCCCCAACTGAATCAGGTAGGCCGCGGAAACGCGGCTTGGGCCGTGTTTCCGCGGCCCTGGTGTGGCCAGGTGGCCACACCAAGAGGGGGGACTTCCTGGTTTTCTGTTTAGCTCGTATCTGCTGCTGGTTTTTTTGGTTCTGCTCCAAACTGTTGACGAAACAGCCTGATTCTGTGGCTTCAACCGCTCGATTTAGGGAGGATTCTTCTCAACCTCTTGATATGCCAAGATTTACCCTGATTTCTTCATTTCAAATTTATTCTGAATTAATTCAGAATTTGGTGGGCTTTGGGCTTGTTTCTCTTTTCTTTCTTTAAGCACTTGGGCCTACATTTAGCAAAGAAAAAGAAACTTATTAATAGGATTTATTAGCTAAAAAGCATGGTAAGGTGACAATATATATGCAAACATATGTGACAAATCACACACCCCTACACTTATCTTTTGCTCACCCTCGAGCAAAACATCAGACTAATTCTAATCAATTATTAGACCACTTTCGCAGGTCACTCGATTGCACTGAGCATGTGCAACAAGACGTTAAACCTCTAGGTTACCCCTAGATAACGAGTTTTGTCTCGTGAGGGTTTTCAGCAGATTACACCCACAAAATCCAAAAAGAAAGAGAAAAAAGTTAGTATTTTCGAAAAGCATTTTTTTTTTAAAGGAGAAAATATTTGAAGTATATTTGTGAGAGTTTAAGTAATCTATAAGTTATAGGAATATCAAAATTTTCATTCCTAAACTTAGTCTCTATTCAAAAATATGTTGTCAATTAAAGTAAGGAGTCAAATTGTACTTCTCATCTAGTCTATTAATTTACCTGAGTCGTATGCACCATCGTGACTGTGAAGTTTACTAAGGTTCTTCAACATTAACTCCTATGCCTTATATTTATTTATTTTTAGTGAAATTTATTCCTTAATTTCATTAGGCTTTCTAATCTGCCCATGTAACGAGCATTCAGTCGGTGACACCCAAACCGGACAGTTTTAGGGCACCAGGTGAGAAAACACCCCTAAGGACTTAAACACTCGAGCAGATAAGACCACGAAACCAAGGTTTTTATTTATACGATGTACCCCTTTAGGCGTGAATACTTATGCTTCATGAGGCATAAATACCCAGCTTAATCAGAGAATACATTTTTTTCAAACTTATCTAATTATCTTTTGCATAAATACTAAGGCTTGCTTAGGCCAAAGCACCTAGCTAATCAATAATTAGACTTGTTTTTTTTTTCAAACTTATCTAATTATCTTTTGCATAAATACTAAGGCTTGCTTAGGCCAAAGCACCTAGCTAGTCAATAATTAGACTTGTTGTTATTTTTATTTATTTTATTTTTTTTATAAGGCATAAGAGTCTCTGGTTTTAAACCCTAAGGTGAAGTGTATTTTGTGTGCATATGTCATCAAGGTAAATATCAAGACTAAATTACTTTCCCAAATTTTCTTCCTGACCCTAAAAATCAAACAAGTTATCTTATTTTGACCAAGTGTAAGAAATCCTAATTATGATTCTCCTATTCTTAAAATTGACTTAAATTCTTACAAAAAAATATATCAAAATATTGTCTACCCTTTTCAAAAAGTGTTTTTTTTACATATATCCATTTTTTTCTTTTTTTCCTTTTATATCAGTCATGTTAGAACCCTCCCCCACTTATCTCATGCATTGTCCCAAATGTATGAAAGAAATGTATAAGTGCAAGAAATAAAATGAAAAGGAGGAAAGTTACCGATATACTGGGTCAAAAAAGACCCATTACCGTTTCATCTATCGGCGACGATTCCAAGAAAGGTTAAGGTGTTGACCATTTACCGTAAAGTCATTCTATTCTTGGGGTCACTGATCTCAACTGCACCGTGTGGAAACACAGTTTTTACAACGAATGGCCCAGTCCATCTCGATTTCAATTTTCCTGAAAAGAGATGAAGCCTAGAATTATAGAGTAAGACTTTTTGTCCGGGGACAAAGGTTTTTCTTACGATGTCTTGTCATGGAAAATCTTGACTCTCTCTTTAGTGATCCTAACATTTCATAGGCTTCATTTCTCAACTCCTCCAATTCGGAAATTTGTAATTTCCGAAGGTCACCGGCCTTAGTCAAGTCGAAATTCAATTGCTTGATTGCCCATAAGGCTCGGTGCTCTAACTCAAGGGCAAGTGATAAGGTTTGCCATAGACTAACCTATAGGGAGACATTCCTAGAATCGTCTTGAAGGCGGTCCTGTAGGCCCATAGAGCATCTACAAGTTTGATGGACCAATCCTTCGGTTTTGGTTCACAGTTTTCTCCAATATAAGCTTGACTTGTCTATTTGAAACCTCAACTTGCCCACTGGTTTGAGGATGATAAGGTGTGGACAACTTGTGAGTTATGGCATACTTTCGCATAAGGGCTTCAAAAGATCTATTGCAAAAGTGAGTGTCATTATCACTGATGATAGCACGAGGGGTTCCGAAGCGGGAAAAATGTTCTCTTTCAAAAACTTTATGACAACTTTGTTATCATTAGTTTTACAAGGAATGGCTTCTACCCACTTGGACACGTAATCCACAGCAACCAATATGTATTGGTTCCCAAATGAATTAGGAAATGGACCCATAAAGTCGATGCCCCAAACATCAAAGAGTTCTATTTCTAGAATTGGGTTGAGGGGCATCATATTTCGGTGTGAGATCCTTCCTACCATTTGGCATCTAGGGCACGTCTTGCAAAATTCATAAGCATCCTTGAACAGAGTGGCCAATAAAACCCACTTTGTAGCACCTTTTCAGCAGTCTTGCGGGAACCAAAGTGTCCACCGCATGCAAGTTCGTGACAGAAGGATAAAACACTCTAACCTCCTCATCGGGAATGATCTCCTAATAATTTGGTCAGAACAGTACTTGAAAAGGTACGGTTTCTCCCAAAAGAAGTACCGGACTTGGGACAAGAACCGGTACACATCTTTTTTGGACCAATGAGACGGAGTTTGGTTTGTGACTAAGTAATTCACTATATCAGCAAACCAAAGTTCCCTAGAGATAGCTAAGAGATGTTCATCAGGAAAATCCTCGTTTATGGGTAATTCGTTGCATGGAGAATTAGGGATTCGTGAGAGGTGGTCAGCAACGACATTTTCTACGCCTTTCTTATCTCGAATCTCAAGATCAAATTCTTGAAGAAGGAGGATCCAACGAATGAGTCGGGCCTTGGCATCCTTCTTCATCATGAGGTACCTAAGTGCAGAATGATCGGGTGAAAACGGTGGTTTTGGACCCTAGTAGGAAGGGACGAAACTTCTCTAAGGCAAAACACTACTGCCAAGAATTCCTTCTCGGTTGTAGTGTAGTTCATTTGAGCATCGTTGAGAGTCCTACTAGAGTAGTAGATCACATGCTGCTTGTTATCAATGCGTTGTCCTAGGACAGCGCCTATGGCAAAATCGGAAGCATCGCACATGATCTCAAACGGCTTAGACCAATCCGGTGCAGATATGATTGGTGCAGAAAAAAGCTCTCTTAAGCTTCTCCCAAGAATTTATGCATTCAGCATCGAAAGCGAAGGACACATCCTTAGCTAATAGATTAGTCAAGAGCCTAGCAATTTTGCTAAAATCCTTGATAAATCTTCGGTAGAAACCAGCGTGTCCTAAGAAGAATCTAATGTCCTTAACGCATTTGGGCATGGGAAGCTTAGCAATAACCTCAATTTTGGCTCTATCCACTTCAATTCCTTTCTTGGAGATCTCATGACCAAGACAATTCCATGTTTTACCATGAAGTGGCATTTCTCCCAGTTCAGTGTCAGATTTTTCTCAGCACAATGTTGGAGTACGAGTTCTAGATGGTGGAGACATTGAGTGAATGAATCTCCGTAGATGGAGAAATCATCCATAAAGATCTCTAAGAATTGTTCTACCATATCAGAGAAAAGACTCAGCATGCAACGTTGAAACGTTGCTGGGGCATTGCATAAGCCGAAAGGCATTCGACGATAAACAAATGTCCCAAATGGACATGTAAATGTAGTCTTTTCTTGGTCCTCAGGAGCGATAGGGATCTGGTTATAGCCCGTGTAACCGTCCAAGAAACAGTAATACTCGTGACCCGCCAAACGTTCAAGCATTTGATCAATGAAGGGAAGTGGAAAATGGTCCTTACGAGTTGCAGCATTCAGTTTCCTATAGTCGATGCAAACTCGGATCTTCGTGGGAAGTCGAGTTTGAACTAATTCTTTGTTCTCGTTTTCCACTACGGTGAAACCGGATTTCTTTGGAACCGCGTGGACAGGACTGACCCATTGGCTATCAGAAATGGGATAAATTATCCCATTATCTAAGAGTTTTATGATTTCAGCGTGAACAGCCTCTTGCATTATAGAGTTTAACCTACGCTGCGGGTCTCTCTTAGGTGTGGTGTCTTCATTGAGATGAATGCGATGTTAAACGAATGTTGGACTTAATCCCTTGATATCAGTCATAGTCCACCCAATGGCTTCCCTATATTTTCTTAGAATAGCTTTTAGATCTTCTTCTTCCCCGTCATTTAAATGGGAGGCAATGATGACAGGAAAGGTCTCTTGTTCGCCTAGATAGGCGTACTTGAGATGCGCAGGTAGGGCTTTCAATTCTAAGGAAGAGGAAGGCTCAATAGAAGGACTAGTCAAATCTGTTGGCTCCATTGTTGGTGAAATAGGGTTTGAAGCCCAATTCATGGTAGAATCTACAACCTGATCAAGATTAAAGTCGTCAGACTCTAACCCGAAGTCACTCTCCATTTCTGATTCCAATTCTTCCCCGTGTTCACTTGTCAAGTTCTCAATTAGGTGACTTCAAATGTTTGGTCCTCGATATCGCGGGGTTATTTTCCTAGATTGAGGCATTGACTTCTCTAGTCATGTCCCCAAAAGTTAACCTCATAGACCCATTCCTACAATTGATGATGGCATTAGCAGTAGCAAGGAATGGTCGCCCTAGGATAACAGGAGTTTGAGCCCTATGATTTGAGTTGGACACAGGTTGTGTCTCCAGAACTATGAAATCGACAGGATAAATGAACTCTCCTACCCAGATCAGGACATCATTAACCTCCCCTTTTGGAACTTTAACAGAACGGTCAGCCAGTTGGATGGTGACTCGAGTTGGACTAAGATCGCCCAACCCGAGTTGTTGATAAACAGAGAATGGTAGCAAGTTGATACTTGCCCCCAAGTCAAGAAGTGCATGACTAATCTCGGCTTGTCCTATTGTGCAGGCAATTGTGGGACTACCTGGATCTTTGTACTTGACAGGGATAGGACCCGATAATAGCTCACTAATGTTAGTGGCTAAGAAGACCTTTTTTGGAACATTAGTCTTTCTCTTCTTGGTGCACATGT
Organism: Agave tequilana; assembly: GCA_038442645.1. NCBI lineage: Eukaryota > Viridiplantae > Streptophyta > Magnoliopsida > Asparagales > Asparagaceae > Agave > Agave tequilana. The sequence goes on along the minus strand of JAVJIF010032107.1, from coordinate 45,508 downwards.
CCTTAAGAAATTTAGCATAGGAAGAAACTTGTTGGATGGCATCAGGAAGTGGCACATTTATCTTCACTTGGTTAAACATCTCGATTATCTTGTCCATGTGAGGATTTTGCTTGTTGTTTTTCAGCCTATTAGGAAATGGTACTATAGGCTGGTGCACCTGGCTGGCTGACTTGTCTTTTTCAGATTCGTCAGAATTGGAAGAAATTGGATTAGATAAGGTGGAGGCTTGATTGTGGTTGTGCTGAACAGGATTGGTTGGTGTTGACACTTGGTTATCAACTCTCTTTCCTGACCTCAATGTATGAACATCATTACATTGATTGAATGAAGGATCCTCAGCCAAATGAGCTTGTTGGGAATTCCTCGGATTGGTGACTGGCTGACTAGGCAGGGCACCCTTTTGTCTCTCATTCTGTGGGTTGGCTAGTTGACTCATTTGAACCTCTAACCTCTGAATGGTTTGCATGAGAGAGTCTTGATTTTTCATGTATCTCTCCATGTTTCTTTCAAAGTCAGTCATTCTCCTTTCTAATTGAGGATTCTGGAAGAAGGATTGTTGAGCTTGATTGGAAAAGTTTTGTTGATAATTCGGAAAGTTTGGTGGATGGTTGGGAGAATTATTATGAAAATTGGAGAAGTTGAGTTGATGATTGGAAGAATTATTACCATGATGGAAGTGGCTAGCATGATTTGATCGTGAATGGTCAGAGTTATTCTAGCTCCATGAGAAATTAGGGTGATTTCTCCAGTCGGGATTGTATGTTGGAGCGTAAGGGTTATTGTTCGGCCTTGAAAAGGCCGCATTCATCGGTTCATGGTAGGGTTGATGAGCCTGAAACACTGGGCACTCCTCGAACACATGATTCATGGCTTGACAGTAAGTACAGCCCGGTGTTGGAAATTGGTTCGGGCTGACTTGATTGACTGGACTTGGTTCTTTCGTTTCTAGAGCTTCCAGTCTTCTAGCCAGGTTAGCTAACTTAGCCTCATTAGCGATGGACGATTCGATGGAATGGAGACCTCCTTTTGAAGAGATGGAGTTAGGATTCCTAGAGGTCTCACTAGCATATTCTCATTGGATGGTCTTCTCAGCTAGATTTTCATACAAATCCCATCCTTCATCTTCATCTTTCTGCAAGAAACCCCTTGGCACATACTTTCTAAGAGGGTTTTAGTGGAATAGTCTAAACCGTCATAGAGAATTTGGTATTGTCGCCATTTCTCTATTCCATGGTGTGGACATTGGACAAGGGGGTCCTTAAAGCGTTCAAAGTACCTCCAGAACGGTTCACTGGGTTCTTGCTTGAATTGCATGATCGTCTTCCTAATGAGAGCGGTTTTATAGATAGGATAGAATTTCTTCAAGAAAACCTTGATGAAACCATCCCAAGACGTGATGGAACCGGCTGCTAAGCTGTAGAGCCACTTCTTTGCTAGGTCCTTAAGTGCGAAAGGGATAAATCTCAACCTAATAGCATCGTCTACAAGGTGTGGGATTATCATCATTAGACATACTTCCTCAAATTCTCTTGTGAAGAAGCAGGCATCTTCGAACTCTAGGCCATGAAACTTGGGGAGTGTGTTGATGAATTGAGGCTTGAGCTCGAAATTGTATTCACCAACCGATGGAAGTGAAATGCAAGATGGAAGTGAGGTCCTAATGGGGTAGAACCTATCCTGCAGTGATGTTGATTGAGCCATTACCGGATCTGGTCTTGGTTCAAACTTGGGTGGTGATGTGTTTCTAGTCAACCTAGATGAATTAGGGTCTCGACCACACTTGCATACACAAACACAATCATAATCACAACAAGTTCAAACAACAGTCAACAATAGAAATCAACCAAGCCTAGTCTAAGATAACCTCGACCTAGACAACTCCTAACTGGTTGATTGTCCATAAGAGGTAGAATGTAGACTTTGACCACAAACTAATCAGCCAGGTCAGGGCAAGATTGGTGGGAGGTTTTCCGTCAAAGACGTTCCTTAATTAAATAACCACCAATCTTCGGGCTTTCGGCCCTCAATCCCCTTCCTAGACACTGATTTGGTAGGAGTCAATTTCCAACACCTTCCCTCTTTAGGATAATCTCCTAGTGAGTTCGAAATGTCCCTAAGGCCAACGTCTATCAGATTTTATTTAGGCTTAGGTTTGTGAGTGCTTGGAGATGGTTTGTGGGCTAAGGAAGGGTAATGACTTCCCCACCTTATCTTGACTTAGATTTTTTTGCCCTTAGAATTTATTCGTTCAAAGTGTGCAAGATATAGAAAAGTAGCATTCAAAAGCAAATATCACCCAAGAATGTTTCCTAAACTATATGCTATGCATACATACCTTGTCTCCAGCTCTCTTCAACAGTAAAGTAAAAGAATTGAAAAGACTCGTGCCTAGAATGCAAATGTCTAATCAATTTTTTTAACTTTTCAACAAGTGTTTTACTGTTGACTTAAAACAGGAATGTTGGATAGCAGAAATAGCACAAATATGACATATAAAAACTGAAATTTTTGCGAGCAATATGTCCTGCAAAAAAGAGTTTTAGTAGTCCAATGAATTTTTCAGATTTTGCAAAGCAATTTCTTGAAATTCTGTTTCCTACTTTCGAGAGTAGGGGCACAGAATTTGCAAGTCTTCTGGGCAAAGCTTGATTGCTAACCCCTGAAACAACACACAAAACTTGTTAAAACAACTACACCATTCCCTCCCCGGCAACGGCGCCAAAAATTGATTGCTAAAAGAAAGACACAATCAAAAGGTTTAAGAATATACCGTGTAGCTTGTGGCTAACGGATCGTGTCCACAAGGAGGGATGCGATGGAAGTTTTCGGTGAATCGTTTAGAAATAAGGAGTTGTGTTCGTTTTTTATGAAAAAGAGAATGGAAAGAAAGAGATGAATGAAAGAAACAATGCAACTTTTAGAAAAGGTTTTGGAGAAGGTGATTTAGAAAGCTTAGAAATTGTTTTGTTGTTTGTAATAATAAAGAAAGTCTGGGCTCACTATCTAACTACTCAATTGTTCATTCTTCTCTTAAAATGTTAAGTCCCTCAAGTGATCATTTGCAAAACTTAAAGTTGATTTTTAGAAAGCTTTAAGTAAAGCACATAAGACAGTTAGAAGAGTTGAGTCTTTTTCTTCAAGAAATCGTTAGAATCGAATATTAAAACATCAAGCGCGAAGAAGCAAGAATGAATTAAAAACGATTCAAGACAGGTTCGTGAAAGAGTTGTGAATTCAACCATCTATACACATCCTCATGTGCCATCAAGAACACTTTCAAAAAGAAAGGCTTTTAAGTGAGGCATGCATATGAGTCATCGGGTCTTTTTCTTTTAAAACAGAAGAGAAGAAGAACAAGAGAGAGTTATGATAGCTAGCCCAGAAAAACGTTTAGTGATCCATAAAAAACAATGAAGACAACATAAACATTATGCAAACCATACCGTACTGCAAGTGGAAGAAAACTTGGCTCGACTTTTGTATTGCTGTCACTTCAATCTTCAAGTACAAGCTCTCAGTCCTCTCTCTCACAAATTTTGATACTGGACTACAAATTAAAAAGTAAGATTACAACTTTCGTTCTAGCTAACAAAGAGCCTAAATCCTAAGAAAATAAATACAAAACTTAATCCTAGTCTTCGCTGCATTTTTCCCTGCTGAAACCAGTTTTTATAGGCAAAAACCTAAAGGATAGGATCCCAGGAAGATTGGGGGAGCAAACGCTCCCCCAACTGAATCAGGTAGGCCGCGGAAACGCGGCTTGGGCCGCGTTTCCACGGCCCTGGTGTGGCCAGGTGGCCACACCAAGAGGGGGGACTTCCTGGTTTTCTGTTTAGCTCGTATCTGCTGCTGGTTTCCTGGTTCTGCTCCAAACTGTTGACGAAACAGCCTTGATTCTGTGGCTTCAACCACTCGATTCAGGGAGGATTCTTCTCAACCTCTTGATATGCCAAGATTTAGCTCAGATTTTCTTCATTTCGAATTTATTCTGAATTAATTCAGAATTTGGTGGGCTTTTGGGCTTGTTTCTCTTTTCTTTCTTTAAGCACTTGGGCCTACATTTAGCAAAGAAAAAGAAACTTATTAATAGGATTTATTAGCTAAAAAGCATGGTAAGGTGACAATATATATGCAACATATGTGACAAATCAACATGTTTTAATTTTTTTAAAATTTTATATCTAGTTTAGAACATGTATTTCATTTCCTATACATTGCTATTTCTCCTTTAAAATTAATACAAAATATTTTAAAAATAGTTTGCATTTCAAAAATAGTCAGAAAAATATGTTTTGGCCCAGGTCGGTCGACTGAAAGGTCGATCGTAGCATATTATAGGGCAAGACGGTCGACCGAGCGGTCGAACGATCCTCTGGCAGGGTTTATGCATGTTGTACACATTAGTCAGTCGATCGCTAACCCTAGCGGTCGATCGATAGATCAACCGACTGGCTCAACTCATGTCTCTGTTGGGTGCCGGTCGACCGAGCGGTCGACCGACCACTTTGAGCAAAGTTTTTTTAATAGAGTCTGGTTGACTAGGCGGTCGACCATAGCCAATAGCTAGTTCAGAAATGAATTGCCGGTTAACTGGCCGGTCGACCAAAGTTCTGACAAAAGCCATAATAGCTAGTTTTCAGAATCTGTCTTTTCCTCTGATTTTTCCAACGGACATTTTTGCTTTTTCATGGTTAAATCTCTTCCCAAATGACCTGGTGAGCTAAACTAATAGTGTTTATGAATTGCCTATATATATGGGTCATGGGGATAGGTTTTAGACAAGAAGTTTGAACAAGTTTACAAAAAGTTTTATAAGTTTTTGAGAAATACATTGAAAATCAAGTTTTCAAGTTTCTAGTTTTCAAGTGCTTTCATATCCAAATCTATTTCAATTAGTTCTTCAGCTATTTGGTTAAAGGAGGATGATCCCAAATTCAATTAGTTAAATCCATTTTTTGGTGAATCAAGTGATTAAGTCTAAAGATCAACTGAGGATAACGTCAAATACAGAGTCCAAATCCAAAGAGATAAATGGATAGAGATTAGGTCAATGGATGAGATGAAGCAAATTTAACTCAGATTCTGACTGGATACATTTTAGTATTTGAATCATAACTTTCGCTACCGAAATTCAAATCTAATGATTCAAGATGATCCAGAAAGAAGACTTAAAGGGCTACAACTCTTAAGTTGATCACTATTTCCAATTCTGTCATTTGTTTAGTTATATTCAGCAATTAATAAACCAACAAGCTGCAGATCAGAACTGAATGTCAACATCAAATCAAGTTTGGAGATAAGGGGAGGATTCAAATTCAAAAATATCCAGCTTCCCCTATCTTCATACTCCTCTAACCTCTACATTTCTCCTATAAATACCTGCAATCTCAAAGGCAAAGAGGAACGATCATGCAGAGATAGAATTTAGTCCACATTTTCATTCTTTTTAGTGTAGGTTTTTATTTTCTTTTCATGTAATTTTTCTTTCTTTGAAAGTATAGTTTAGACTGAGATTCATGTAAGTAAGAGAGAGAGGCTTATGTTGAGAGTGATACCGATGTACCTCCTCCTTTCTTCCATCGTTTCCACAAGCAATAAAAGGTAATTTTTTTTTATGTTTGTCTTTACTTTTGTTTTCTTCTTCTTCTTTCTACTTTTCCTCTTTTGGTTATGATGAGCATTCAAGTGAATCTATAAGCATCAGTATAGTCATGTTTGTGCGAGTGCCAACGATATTACATGATGATGATCTCCTCCTCAAGATTCTGTATCATTTCATTCTTGTTCATCTTGATGATGTAATGCGAATGAGGACTGAGCTCGATCTTATATTTTATGCGTTAAATGCCTCTGAAGTAAGGTAGAACATGCAAAGGTTTCAGGTAAGTCATCAACCAGAGGAGGTAAGTATTTCTTTAATCTTTTTTTTCTTTTCTTTTATTTCTTTAGTTTAGATCACCAACACCCAACTCTTTCATCACTCATTTCGATTTCTTTATACATATCATTTCTAGTTTCTCTATCTTCTTAATCTACTATCTTCTTCCTAATTCAACTTTAACTCAATTTTTTTCTTTTTCTTTTAAAAAACTAAAAAAGAACTTTAACCATACTTTGTATCCTAAAAGAAAACTTGCTTAAAAAGCTTCCATCGCTAGTCCCTCCTTGTGGATCACGACCCGCATAGCCACTTGTTATTGCGGTAGAATTGAGTAACTTACACTCTTTAATCTTAAAATCTGAAATACTGTATTTTGTGTGCAGGTTCAAACTCAATCAGGCACATACCCAGACATCTGAGTAGAATGAGTCCTAATAATAATAACATTAAACATGCTACTGAGTTAACTCTTGTACTGATCATGATTCCACAGACATAAAATGACATAACAATACTATTGACATCCCAGCTCTCAGCAACTCTAGTTGTATATGCCTAGTTGATGGTGAAGTGAGGTATATGGTATATAGATGTGGGTTTCCTTATTTGAATTATCCCCTCGATGTACTAATCTCATGGATCCAGAGATTGAGTTTATACAGTTGGTGTTGCATATATTTACATTATACATATATCACTGATGAATTATATATACTTTCATTGATATGATTTGAACATGATTCCATGCATACATAAACATGTTTTCACTTAAGTCCATTTATTTACGGTACATCTATATTTGCTTTTGAGCACACCACCCGGCTTTCTTATGTACTCCTTGGGTTGCATCCTGACAACCCTGAATCTGCATGTCCAGATCCTAGAGTATGGAGTATCAGGGACTTCCCGTTGCTGATCGGAGTGCGTAGCGGAAGCATAGCAATTCTCATGATCAGAACCTGGCAGAAGCTTGGGAACATATCAAATGATCTTCCAGATCCATCTCCTGTATCGAACTCTCGAGATTTTTATTAAACTCGAGAGCATCTTCCAGTTCCATATTTTGTTAATATCTTGTAATTCATACTTCTGTACGCTCCAGTGATGTATTATTCATCTAAATATTGAATCACATATTGTGATAACATTGTACTTGGACTCTAAAGTTGAAATGAATATTACCACTGTGTTTCGGTACTCTGATTCCTGATTGTATTGTTATGTTTAGCGTACGTATGTGAGGGTATTCCCGCCCTGTATATGTACGTTGCAGTAGCATTTCTGTACCCGGTGGGACAGGGCGTTATAGGATATATGTGATAGGTAGCTTCCGTGAGAAGTAGCCACTCCTAAGCATCCGAGTAACATATTGATGGTGTGATAGAGAGTGAGAAAGCAGAAGAATCATCATTCCCATCTGACTTGCCGACATTCACCTCTGATGGTTTTCCTAACTTCTTCTTCAATTTGTTATTCTTCTTGAGCTCGGGACAATCTTTCTTTCAATGACCAGTTTGTTTATAAAATGAACACTGATCATGAGTCAAACTACGGTTGCCATATCGTGACCTAGATTTCAATCTACCACGATTTTCTTCTCTTTGATTTGGACTTTTCCTCTCACAGTTAATGCCTCCGCCGATGTACCATCAAGAGATTCATTGTCCTTTCTTCTCAACTCGAAATTTACAAGGGCAGTATGATCTCACTATGGCTCAGTGATGTTCTTCCATTTATCCGGGTGAGGACAAATGCCTCATATCCCTTATCGGGGAGAGAACTCAACAAGATCAAAGTTTTGTCTTCTCATCTATCACAACATCAATGTTCGCTAGATCTACAAGAAGCTTTGTATAAATGTTGGTATGATCACTAATTGAAACCCCCCTCTTCAACTGGAAATGACACAGTCTCTTTTTCAAATACAAGCGATTCTCGACGCTATTCGTCAAATATTTGCTCGCAAAGGTCTCCCAAATCTTCTTTGCAGAAGTTTCATTCATCACATCAAATTTTAGGTCTTGTGACAAACACGACCTAATCACTTCACAAGCTGTTCTATTCATTTTCTTCCAAATCTTCCCCTCCATCTCTTCCGGCCTCTCTTGCAACTCGAGAGCATCCTCCAAGTTTTGTTCATTTAGTGCATCCAACACCTCACATATCCACAATCTAAAATTATTTGTGTCATCAAACTCTACTACATCAATTTTTGTATGGTGATAATTTTGTATATTCTTCACAACAAAAAAATTACTCCCATCGGATGTTTCTTCGGTCATTTCTACTCCAATTCAACCAACCACGCAAGTATAACAACTATGGAATGATCTACGAGATAAAGATAGGATTTTTTTTATCTTCAATTGAAATCCTAAAAAGAGTTTCACAATCTCTCTCTCCACCCAATTGTAGAAGATGACATCCAACACAATAAAAATTCGATTTTTATCCACTCCAAACTTGAGATCTTCAAGAACCAAGCTCCAAATCAAGATCCACTCCACCAAAAGAAGCCCAAGTGTTGCCTAGCGCTCTGATGCCACTTGTTGGTCCTATAGCATGTCAAGAACATAAACCGTAGATGCACAAATACGCACAAAGAGAGAGGGAGACAAGGATTTACGAGATTTGATAAGATGCCTACGTCCCCTGATTGAAGAGAGAGATCTATTAATATAAACAAGATTATAAGAGGATTACAATTGGTTCTCTCAAGAACTCACTCAGAAAATCCTTAACCCTAAAAATGGGTTACATCCTCTATTTATAGAGAGGAGAAGAAAACCCCAAAATAGCTCCAGGTCGAGTCCAGAATCAGTTCTGACCCAACTGTGGTCGACTGCCCGGTCCACCGACCCAAGTGTGCGGTCGGTCGCCTAGTCGGTCGACCGCTCAATGCACTCTGTCATTGCAGGACTTACTGAAAATGTCGGTCGACCGCCGGTCAACCAACCCAACTAGGTTTCTCATCCTCATGCAACAGGGCGGTTAACTGACACAAGTCTTGTACATGTCGGTCGACCGAAGTCCTGTCATAGAGTTAAAAAACTCTAACTCCTGTTTTTGCCCTCTCTCTTTACACCCATCGTGCCAAATTAACTTGTGGCTCAGCTTGAGATAGACTTTAGTTGAAGGAATGAATACCCACCACGTGTAGTCCTGCCATGTGCAGTCAAAGCAAGAAAATATCATTTGCTTCAGTTGCTAATTTCTATTAAAGAGTACTGGGTAAAAATCAATCTAATAAAATTAAAGCCTTGAGACTAATCAATTGACACGGATAAGGAAAGCGTAAAACAGATGCCATATCCTTTCTAGTGAAAAATATGGTTCTAAATTACCTGGATTCTGTTTGAAGGTCAAGAAGGCACACAAAGTCTCCATATTAATGGTTCATATTAACAAGGAGAACGAAAGAGAAACTTCTGTATTAAACTGCATTGAACCATTTGACTGTAATGAAGAACCTTGATGAGTAAACTTGGGCTAGTTCACACTTGCTAAAGCTTAGCTATAGCAGGGACCAAATTGACACAGTGCCCACCCAAATCTGTGCCCGGCCAAAACTTCGACATATTTCATCCGACTTGTGCCTTCAGTGTCTGAACCAATCAAGAGCTTGTCATCCTTCAGGCCTGCCCGATGTCCAACTTTTGTCTGATACGAATATTCATATGTTAACAAATAAGACAAATTTAGGTTTCATTCGAGCAAAATCAACAAGAATTTTGCACGTAAACAGAAGAATTGCATGTTAGCATGAACCAACATGAGTGGTTGTCACACAAAAAAAAATGTAAGAATTGCATGTCCACGCATGTAGGAATCCATTATCTTATCAAATATAACATTATACTATTTAATATTATTTATGTGGTGGCTAATAAAACTATTATCCCATATCATAGTGAATCATCCTTCTGGTCAATTCAAGTTAAACAAGTAGTACATACTACTTTTATCTGATCAAATTGTGTCTATTTATACAAATATGGATAGAACTTTATACCGACTAATATCTTATCCTTGTACATATTTGATCAATCAAAGCCCTACGAATATAGATATACCAATATACAGTCTATATCTGACTTTTTTTCTGCGCCTAAAATGAAGATTGACAAAACAATCTTGGAAGTAGTCCTGAATAAGATTCTCAAGGTTGATTCCAAAGGAGCCTTTGGGGATTTGAGTAGAAACGATGATATGGAAATATGGATTTCAAAGGTGGAGCTCAAAGGTCAACCGTGCCTGGACGCATCATTTCCCACTGGCTCTAGCAGCCCGAATGCTTTGCTCAACTGAACCAGCTCTTTTTTTCGCTTTGGGCCTGTTTGGAACCAAGAAAATGGGCTGGAAAAGGGGGATACTGGGCGCCCCACTATCAGTTTTCCCTCAAGATTCAAAATCCTATTTGTTTGCAATTTTCAGAAAACCAGAAAGTGGCGCTAAAACGTCAACAAAAATCCCCATTCTTCTTTCTCTGCAAAAATGGTGGAAAATGAGTGAAAAACTGCAGCGTGGGGCCCACCAACCAATTTTTCAAGGAAAACTGTTCGAGTGGGCCCCACACCCAGTTTTCCCATTTTGTTTTCTAGCCACTATGCCTTTTCTGCCCTTGGTCCTAGCCCACAGCTTCTCACATAAACATCAAGTCATAACGATTGTCTTTCCTGCTTAGACAAATTTATAGCAGAGGTCTTCAATCAGAACATTAGGCAGCATATTCATTACTCTTTTTTATGACTAGTTTAAAATGTTACTTATCTTACTCAAAGATCAAAGCTAACAGAGTTACTACATTTAGATGTCTAAAACAAGTAGGTTCGTAGTCCAGGATTTCTTGTGGAATCAGATTCTTCTTCAGATATGAACACAGTAGAGCATGTAAAATATCCAGACATGGGAATTAGAAATCAAAGATGCCTATGCATATAGATTAAGAAACTCCTATTAAAATACGTTTCTTCTTTTGACTGTTGCTAAGGAAAAAACTGCCAGTGTCAAGGGTGTAGAAATTTGTCAAACTTTGATCGAGATTCTAGCCTTTGAGGAGTAGAAATTGCAATAGGACCTTTGTTTAGGGAATCGACCGTCCCTTGTTAAACACAATGGTCTAAATATCAGAGAATATCAATTTTTATGGTGAAAAAAAGGCACATCATTTAGAAATAATATCGGTCGACATTGCAAATATCAGCCAAATATCAGTCCTATATATTCAGCCGAAATATCGACGAACATGGCACAAATTTTAGTTTTCATGAATTTTATCTGACAAAACAAATTTGGGTTCAGTTTTATTACCTAAATTTGTTGTTTTAAAACCCCCTTCCCATTCATCTTCATATCTCTTTGCTACCCAAATCCAGCCGCAACAAAGAAGAGAGAAATCTCATTAAAATAAATAAAAAATTCAGGAGATATCGATGTTGGCTCGAAGGCCCATCACTCTAGTTTTGATGATGATTAACTCATGTAGTTATAGTACTAATGATCTTGTGTTTTATTAGTCTCAGATATTTGATCAAGATCTTAGTTGGTGTTTAGCTTCAATAAAGGATTTAAAGTCAAGTTTTGGAGTTAGCACGTGTTGATTCAAGAGCTCTCGCATCAAGATGACATCAAGTACTCAAGAGGAGTCTAGCTCATTGGATTAAAGTTTGAACCAAGTCAAGAAGGAGAAGAAGATTTTCAAGAGAAGACTTTCAGAAGACTTGTGTCAGATTTTGTAAGTGTCAAGAATTTGTTTTTAGATAAAATATAAAGGATAGATTAGTTGGTGGATTGCTCAAGTTCATATACACTCACATATAAGATTTATATGTATTTTCACAAAAGAGTTTTTGTTTTTAGAAAATACCGGTTTGGTTTTTTAAGCTTTAATATACATGTGTTTTACCAAAACTATTTTAGAGCTTATTGCCAAAAACATAGATATTTCATCATATATGTGTAGTGGATCATATCTATACGCACTAAGCTTCAAAGTGTTTAAAATATCTTATTTTTATTTGGAGAAGTTTTGAAAAAATCAATTTTCAAAATAACAGATTTGTGTTTAAGCCAAAATTTCTATATTACAAAAATAGTTCAAAATATTTGTAATATGTTTTGATTTTTAATCAAACATGTTTGTATATCAAAGTATATTAATGAACTTATTTTCTGTGAAATTTATGAGAATTTATGGGATTTTATTGAAGGTAAAAAGACCAAGTTTTAATCCCTTTTTCAATTGCTGACCAGGCTAACTGGCGGTCGACCGAGCCAGAAGTCGGTTGACCGTTCGGTCGACCGATGTGCACAAACGTGCACAGCCAAGGGCCGGTCGACTGCTAGGTCATAACCCAGTTTTCGATCGACTGACCGGCCGGTCGACTGCTGGCACAACGGTCAAAAATCTGACCGTTGGCCAGTCGACCGGGCAGTCGACCGCCAGCAGTCCAGATTGCTGATTTGGACCCCAACGGCTTGATTTTGCAGGCCTATATATTGGGGTTCCCTTGGACTGTTCTCTACAAGATTTAAAGAAAGTTTTCAAGCTAGTTTTTCCCATCTATTTCAGAGGTTTTCTCTACTTGTTTAAGAGCCAATATTTCCAAATCAAAAGGAGAATTTGTCAAGAGGTTTTCAAAAGTGATTCTTTGAGTTTTTCATCACGTATTCAATCCTAATTTTTCTCACACATACTTGAGCTTTCCATTTCTACATCCATCCTATAGGAGAGTTGTTGTGAGAGTTGTTTTAGGTGATCAAAGTGTTGTGATCACCAAAGTGTTCTTTCTTGTATTTGAGGAGGCGGACTTGCGGGTTTGCGTTGTTTCGAGTTCTAGTGAGAGCTCGGTGTAGAGGTACGGCCTCGGCAAGCTAGTGTGCTTACGGTGTATAGTTCTTACGGGAACAAGAGAGGGACTAGTGAGTCCAAGGAGTTCTAGTGTGAACTCGTTGTAGGTGTTGCGGCACCGAGTGATCCGGTGGGATCGGTTTTTAGTGAAAATCCTTCATAGTGTTGAAGGCGGGGACGTAGAGCAAGGGTGCTCGAACCTCGAAACAGTTCTCCCGTGTTTACGATTGCTCTCTTTCTATCTCTCACTTGTGTTTATATCTTGCATGCTTAATTTGCCTTATCTTTACTTGTTTGATATCCTTGTGCCTATATTGTTATATGCTTGGGGATGGTTTGCTCACACTTGTATTCAACCAAGAGAGCCATGCGGCACCTCAACTCTTATCTTGAGGAGATAGTCCAGAGCCCTTCACCAGAAATTCGGCTACACTCTTAGATTATACCTTGTGTGTTTAGCTTAAGAATTTTTAGTTTGTATAAATAATTTTAATTCCGCATTAATTCATCATTAGATTAGCTAGTCACTTATTCACCCCCCTCTAGGTGATTTCAAAAAAAAGAACAGAATTTTAGCTCTGATGCCAAACTAATGGGGGACAAACTATAAGAAAAGGGGATAAATAGAAATAAACACTAGAAAATCTCAACTTCGAGTTTGTAATCCAAGAAAAGGGATTTGTAAATCTCTCCTTAGTGCATCTCACCCAAAAGCACACTGGCACTTGCTAACAATTCCTCAAATAATGCATTTTCATGTTCATCAACTAAATAACTCAACAGCAGTCTTAGCCTTATATATGCTTACATTTAAAGAGAACTTCCATCACAATCAACGTGGAACTAAAGTAAAGAACTAAATAAGAAATAAAAGAAATACCAACTAAAATAAACTAAGTCACTAGATGTCTCCATCAGAAATATGTGATATATAGGACTTTTTGAGATTGAAATAATTAACAGGAACAGCTAAAGCACTACCTCATGCTAAACCTTTGAAGACATTGTAGAGTCCCAATGATCAGCATGCTGCTACTTCTCTATGTGACCATTAAGACCTAAAAACTACAAAACAGAAAACAAGGTCAAATAGAAGCAACTAAACAAAGAAAGTAGAGTCAACAAGTAATGAGACTTTAGGTTCAACATGTTTATGTTTTTTTCAGATCAACCTGTCAAGTCTGGTCAGGATTGCAACCCCTAACAGTATAAGATGGGTAATGAGACTTTGGGCTCAACACAAGCCTAAGCCAAATACACTTCTAAATTAGAAAAAAGGGGGAGGGGGGAAATTAAGATTTGAATTAAATATGACAGTGATCTACACAACATCCAAGATAATGGGGAGTTACCCTCTTCTCAAGAACTCATCAAGCTTCATTGTGCCTTCTTCTAGTCGATCAAACAAGAAATAAATAGCCAATAAAATTATAGGTTGTAAATGCAATTTATGGCAGCCTACTAATTAACTATAGAGATTCAAGTTATTTCTTATCTGAGTGCATCTCAGATATTAACATGATATAACTAACCCAATATCATGCAATATTACATAGAAGAACACTCAATTTACCATGCTCTCAAACAACTACTCATGTTATCTGAAGTGACTACAATGATTATACTTGGGAAACCATTGAGATGAAAACTCAATCGATCATGTTCTAAACTTAGGATTCTCTTTCCTTTTTTTCCCGTCTTATTTTAGTTATGGGAATTTCTATTAACATACATCACTTATATTACTCCTATATACAGCACAAAGCAATACACCCTGAATTCGGCCCACCAGTAATGCTACCTAAAGACCTAAGACTATCATCGAGCTCCAGATAGACCCGAGAGACTAGACACCAATGAAGACAATCTCGTACAGCTATCGCACCCTTCACTTTGCTGGAGTGACAGGGGTGAAGCTCCATATAACTAGGCAACTCGGGGAGGGTGCATCTCCCTCAAGGAACTGCACCACTTGTCGCATATTTGGCCTGAACATAGCAAACCAAGCTTCAAGACAAGCTCAACCTCATTGCAGCAGTACTCTTCCCCAAATCTTGGGTCTCTTGTTTCAAGCACAAATCCCCTTCGCCAATTTGCTAGCACCCAGCCTATCAGCATCTGCTCCTCTCCTTGTTTACTTGGTTCAACTGGCCTCCTCCCACAAGCCACTTCAAGAAGGAAGGCCCCAAAAGCAAAACCATCGGTTGCAGAAGTGGCCTTGTTAGTTCTTGCTAGCTCTGGTGCCAGATAGCCCGTTGTTTCAACATCATCAGTGGTCTCAGAATCAGTTCCATGGTCATATAGCCTTGCCAGGACAAACTCTCTGAGCTTTCCATTCAGTTCACTGTCTAACAATACCCAGCTAGCCTTGATGTCCCTATGGATCACAACCTGCTCCTTATCTTTATGAGGCACAATGCTACTACTCTGATGATTTGAAACCTCGAGTCCAACTGAGAGTAGGCTCCACTTGGTCGTATAAGAATTTATCAAGGCTGCCATAGGACATGAAATCATAGGCCAAAAGAAGCTCTCCTTTGTGTCGACAATAGCCTAGGAGTTGGACAAGGTTTCGGTGTAGAAGCCATCCCATGCTAACAATTTCTGCCACAAACTCTCTCATCCTTTGTCTTGGTTCATGAGACTTTCTTTACAGCAACTTCCGTGTTTGAAGTAGGCAACACCCCTTTGTAGACTCTACCAAAGCCTCAGGTTCCCAGTAACTCTTTTTCTTTGAAACTTTTAATTGCTTGAAACAAATCTTTGCATGATAACCGTTTAGGCCTGCATTTAAGCTCTCAATCTTCGAGTAGCTCCGCAGATTCCTTCCTCTTCCTCAGTATAAGCACAACAGCAGCAACAATTAACAGCAAGACCAAAGTCAAAGCTATGGGGATTGATATTGCCAGCATATCTGAATGGTTGCCTTTGGTTTGAACAAGAGGCACTGAAGGAAACTTTGCATAATCCAGCAGCTAGCTTGAAGCTCCATCTAAGAACATAATGAGAAAGTATGAAAAACACCAGTCAATGAAGATAATCCAATGTGTATGGAATCAAGAATCAAGCTTGAAAGATCAATCGTAGAGGATAAGAGAGGCTTACTAGGTTTAGGCATTGGTACTGGTGACAAGGTGATGCTAAGTTGCATCTTTTCGCCATCAAAATCTATCCACGCTTGCATTGGCTGGCCACTGATAAGAGTCAGGTTCTTGAACAAGCCAGTGCTATCCTCATAGTAACCGGCAGTATGCAACTTCAAGGACATAAAGCCATTGACATCAATTCCAACATGGTTGTCATCGATATCATGATTTCAGGGTTCATCTTGTCGTCAAGCTCAACAGCAAAAAGATGTGATTGGTTGAATTTCCACCATTGGGAACAATATAGAGGCCTAAGTGCCAGCTTGCAAGAGCAGTAGAGAGGTCAGCAGTGCGTGAGATGGCAAAGGCGATACCATTGCCACCAAGGTAGGAGACCTTGGGGAGAACCACAAACACAAACACAAAATTAGTGGAGAAAGAGTTCATTTTACCAGCTGCAGACTTGAAAATGAAGAGGGATTCGATGGAACGCGTAGCCCTTCATGTGAGTGGTGTTTGTCAGCTGAAAGAGGTCATTCGATGCGATGGATGCAAACGCCATCAAGGCTAAGATTGGCGCTACTGAATCCATTGGAGGTGAAGTCATCCTCACTTGAGGAGGCAAGGTTTAGGAGGAAGAAGAAAAAGAACAAAACTTTAATAAGCATGGATAACATCTTTAGTCTTGAAAGACTATGGTGCAGCCTCAGAAAGGTTTTAGTAGTTTCAGATCATATGGTATTGTGGCTCATTTCACAACAGGAAGCATCTATTTCAGTAGCTAACTAAATGAAATCAGAATGTAAAGACCTGAAGTGAGTAGTCAATGGCCAACGTAGACAACCAGTGTGACACGGTATATTGCTTTTGTGAAAAATCAGCATTTTCTAAACAGGAGATTTTATTGGATCCAATCCGCAAACCCAAACTCAATAAGTTCTTATTTTGGTATAATTAGAGTTGATTCTATTTTATATTTTAGACCGTTTTAGCACCCCTGTTTTGGTTGGAAAATCTCTGTTTAGCCCAGTTTCATAAATTTTCACCTGTCAGAGCCCGTTGTAGATGAAAGTTATAACCCTATAAATCCAAACAATGCAGATTCTAACCTATTATATAAAAACTGAAAATTCAGAATTACAAAATCTGCCCAGATTAGTAAGTTATAATTCAAAATTTGCAGATTCCGCCAAAATATAGAAAAACTACAAATTCAGAATTACAAAACATTCCCTCTTTAGTAAACTGTAATTCAGATTTGGCAAAATTCTGCCAAAATACAGAAAAACTACAAATTCAGAATTATGAATTCTTCCTTAATGTATAAATTGCAAATCAGAAATTACAGGATAGGTTCCATGATTTACAAATAGGTCTTTGGACCATAAAGAAATATAATTAAAATTAAAAATATCTTTGGAAAATTCAGAAAATTCTAGATATTGTTATAGAGAGTTTAGATTAGAAATTTTTGACTTCTAACTCAAAATTTTGGGATAAGAACTTAAAGTTAGTTATAGATAGTGTACATGTTTCTAATTACCTTTCTAATATCATTCATTAGAGTATTGGTGCTTTTGTTTGCACTTATGAATTCTGCTTAAGGGATTTGCTTGGAGGTGGACGTAAGTAATTTTCCTCTCTGTTCTTTTATATAAAATAATGTAAGCATGTCATTGTTAAATGAAAGTGTTATGTTAATTATAAATGGTTATATTTTTTATTGAAAATTTAAAGATTCGACTCGGTTAGCTTATGATGATGGTTATTATTATTGTCATATTTGCCTCTTTAGCAAAATGAAAGTTTTAGGGGGAAAATTGACAATTATCTTCAAATGTAATTTCGCTATGATCTGTCTCACCTATCACATGAATATTGGTGCACTCTGTTCTATTTATCCTTCGGGCTTCTGGATCTTCGGATGATACTGTTTAACTGGCATTTTGTTTTGACATGTTATAGGAATAGGAATAAATGCACCTTAGGTTCTGGGGACCCTCTGTTATGGCATGTGTCATTTTGTTTGTAACCGTAGCATATGGACAAATAAATGGTTGCAAGATTTAAAAATTTGAATAATCTTCGGCATACTTGTCACAATACTTTGAGCTTTGATTCTGCATGTGGAAATTCTAAAAATATTTCTCTCCAGTCTAATACTTATATGATTTGCAATATTGATTATGTGATGGTATCTTGGTTATCAATTCTGAACTTAATCCTTTGACATTCTACAATTTTCATCATATATATTTTAATTATCATGAAAACTTTAATTTTAGTAAAGTTGATTTTGCGCATCCTAGCATATTGTATTTATTTATCTTTATTGAGGTTGTTTTGCTAGTGAGGGAAATTTGCTTGTTGAGTTATGAACTCACCCCAAAATTTAACATTTTCAGATTCAAAGTAGCTGGTGGTATTCGAACAGTTGCGTGGATCATGATCGAGGATCCTTTACTAGGTAATAGGTCTATCCAATAAGTGAATTAGAAAGTCTAGTGATTTTTGTAATAAGAAGAGTGGTTGAAACACTTTGATATTACAGATTTTTGACTTATATTTGTTAGGTTTTGAAAAATTTAATGGTGGCTTGATTTTATTTTATGTATTGATATTTTATATCTGATTTATGTCCTACGGGAAGTATTTATATTGATTTTAGTAGTCTTTTATATGTATGGGATTCCATCCCATACATAAACGATGGTTGCTATGTTCTCAGGTCATGTTATGATTTGTATCATATACCCATTAGTGCCACATATGGTCCAATATTTGATTCGTATATCTGATTAGAAGCCCATAAATTTCTAGTAGGTAAGCATGCTAGACTTCATTTCCAAAATTATCCGTATCGAATTCATATCCATGAAATGGTTGTAGACACCAATACAACAAAACTTATATCCAATCCATTTACATCCCTACATCTAGGTGGCACATTAAAGAGTAATCACGGTTTGGGAGAGCAAATATCATGAAAAAGTGATTAATCATTTCAGCCTCATTAATTGTAACATGAGTACACTAGAAACTTGACCTCACCCTAATACAAGAAAGCATTACTGTGGGACAAGTGTGCCTTGCCTGTGTGTGGCAATGGTTTTACATGTTTTTGCCCTTCCCAATTTCTCTACTAGAATAAGAATTAGAACTTTATACCCGTTTGAAATGGGTAGGGCAAAGCAAAAGATTGTACACCTATTTTTGAAAATGAATAGGTAAGTGCCATATGAATTATTTATATCTATGGTTTTGCGGGTATATAATATTGTAATTATACATAAACTACATTACACTAACAAAAAACTTAACTATGTACAAACTATTATAATTATATATAGAGTATTTTTGGTTGAGGGTAACTTTTTTATTGCTTATTTCTATTAGTTGCAATGCTCATAAACTAATTTCTAAAGTAAATTTAAAATTTTATATATATATATATATATATATATATATATATATATATATATATATATATATATATATATATATATATTGAGATAGACTTGTATCCTTTCAAAAGGATTTGATCCCGGATCCTTCCCACTCAAATTCAACCCTCCAACATTCGAATACAAGATCCACTCCGTTGAAGTTGATCTATACTATTTCAAGTATCTATAAACCAAAAATCAAGTGTTTTAAATACTTTTTGCCCATCCATCAAGCGACGCAAAATGGACGGCCGAAAGTAGTGAGTTGGTTAGATCTATGTCTTTAGACATACAAATTCTCGATCCGGCCATTTCATTATGATCTAAACATTTAAAAACCCCTATAAACTAATTTTTATTAGATTTCAAATGTTCTACACCGTTAAACTAACCAACTCACTATTTAGGCCGTCCGTTTTTTCCCTACTTGATGGATGGGCAAAAAGTATTTAAAACACTTGATTTTTGATTTATAGATACTTGAAATAGTATAGATCAACTTCAACGGAGTGGATCTTGTATTCGAATGTTGGAGGGTTGAATTTGAGTGGGAAGGATCCGGGATCAAATCCTTTTGAAAGGATACAAGTCTATCTCATATATATTTACTGTTATTTCCATTTTACCGGTCTACCCTAAAGGGTAAATACAACTTTTACTCTTTGTCCTTTGGGGTAGAGTAATTTGAATCTCTAAACTACTGTTGTTTAGGGTAAAGATAAAGCATTATGCGTCAGTGGTAAGGTTATCCACAGACCCATAGCCACATAACTCCTGAATACAAGGCTATACAAACATTTATGCATTTATGAACTTGAAGAAAGCAAATACATTGAAGAACATCATGCATCATAGCTTTGTTCCTGTGGTATCAAGTTTGATATTTAATTATCAAAAAAAGGTAAATCATACAATTTTTATTTATTTTCTAGATTAACGAAGAGACGAGGTGTGGGGTCGGATTAACCTTACATTGCAGTTAGTGATTTTGTAAGGCCTTTGAGATTGGGATATTAACAATATCAGCAAGCATCATCTCACTCTAAGAATTTGATGACCATCTGAATGATGTGAGTGTTGCTGCTTCTCTAAAGAGCCATCAGCACCTAAAAGACATATACCACGTGATGAAGACAGATTGAAGCTATTAAACAAGGGGATTCAAACTCAGGAAGTAATTTAAAGAGAATGCATGCAAGAGTTGAAATATAAGAAGAGATTGAAAGCCTTCTTAGTGATAAAAAAAATAAAAGATCTTGCAAGGGGATCATGAAACTCTACATCTTCATAAAAATATTGTTTGCTTAAATAATGAATAATAGGAATGGCCATATCCTCTGAACACTACAAATCCACTAACTAATAATTAGAAACAGCACAGAAATAACATAGTGATAGAACTTCATCTAGACTAGTTTCACTTTCCAAGAACAAGGTCAGCATTTCTTGGTAAGTTTAGAATGGAAACTAAGATAATTGATTATGCTACTACATATTCTATTGTTAATTTGAAAATAATGTCCTATCTACCATGGTGAGAAGAATGGTATATATCTCACATTCATAGAAAATAATTTTAACATAAATGTAGTATACTCATTGCCCATCTATGAAATTAGATTAAGGTTAGGGACCTTAGGCCTTATGGTTAAAGTTAAATGAGAGACGTAGAGAGACTTTGAGAAAGAAAAGAGATAGAGAGTATGTCTTTCCACTCGTCCGTGTGTTGCACGCGCCTGTTGCATGTGCGTTTTTGTGTCTAGTTTTATAAATATGGCTAGTTTCCACATGCCAAATGCTACCTTAGAGATCATGCAACTTGGATAGTTAACCCACATTATCAAACTATTCCCACTATATGTATATCTAAAAACAACAATTGTATAAATATATAGAGATAGACTTGGCTCCTTCGAAAAGGATTTGAGAGTAAATCCTTCCCATTCAAGCTAAATGATAGAAATAACATGTTGAATATCCAGTACGTTAACATTAATCGTATATAGAGTGTCTATAAACTAAAATCAAGTGAAATTAAGTTTTCTTACCATGCATCAACTAGGCACAAAATTAAGTTTTCTGAACGGTGCAGAGTATTTGAAACCTAAAAAAAATTGGTCTATAATGATTTCTAAGTTTTAGATCATGATCAAAGGTCTGGATCAAGGATTTGTATGCTCTAAATCATGAATCTTAACAACATGCTAATTTAGACTCTATATTGTGCTACTTGATGTATAATATAGAAAACTCAATTTCTGTTAATATTTGGTTTTTAAGCACTCTATATATGATGTTGATCAACTTTAAGAAAGTGGATTTTAATTTGACTGAGAAGGATTCGGCTTCAATTCCTCTATATCCTGTCATTTTTGTAATAAATTTCCTTTCTATCTAAAGTTAAATAACTTATTAAACTTCTAATTTATGCAGATTTGTTACGATATTTTATGAAAGTATATCTCATTCAGCAATCACTAGTATTTACAGGAATATGAGATAATAAACAAATTGTGAAGAACTAAAATTTATTAATAATGCAACAAAATTAAATATCAGCTATGATACTAATATTTCTTCAACCTCTCGACAGAAAATCAAGATTTTTATTCTGGGTATTCTACCACCTGTCCATGAACCATGTACATTCCCACGAAAACAAAATCATAACTCCAAATAAATTGATAAAAGAGGCACTCATAATAAATTTTAGTTGTCATTGAGCAAGAAAAGTCATCAATAATTTGTGATAAGCGATTCCAACTTTTCTTCTCAAAAAAATAAAAAATAAAAAAACTGTGATAACACCCAAATTATTCTTCAAAATAATCCTAACCCTAACCCCAACAAAATTGAGAAAGCCTAACAATCGAAAGAAGGAAAGACAAGAGATCAGAGGGGGAGAAACTAACAGGCATTGGTCTCCGTAGACTCTTCTCTTCTTCATTCTTCCTCTTCTCTTGCTCGAATTAAATATTGATATCAGAAAGCCTCCCCATTGTTGCTCGAGATGAATTCTTTTTCAATACTAGACACCGCCAATTTTTCTCCACATAAAAATGAATTCTTTTTCAATACCAGTCAAATGGCACTTGTTCGCCCTTCTTTTCTCGAGCACGAGCAATGCACATGTAATATAAACTAGTAACCACCTTAGTGGAAACCGGTTTCAGTGGATGCAGGCGGCGGCGCAGGGCAGGGTTAGAAATTTGCTAAAGGATAGGGCCGGCCCTGATGAAGGGCGACCAGGGCAACCACCCAGGGCCCAAAAGCCAAGGGCACGAAAAAAATACTATTTTTATATAGAAAATATGAGAGGTCAGATCCTGTAATAAGCAAACCCGATTTTACATCTGCACGGAGCGAGGTTCAAATCCTGTAATTAACAAAAACTTAACAATGTTTTGTAAAAAATTTACACTTTGTAGCCTTGCAGGGAGCTGGGGACTATTTTTTTCCCCTTACAATTAGAATTCAAGTTGAAGAAAAATTGCTCAAAATCAGATTTTATTGTTCTTTGCTCATTAGTTAAACTAAATTTTTTGTTTGTGTTGTTGAGATTTTTATTATTGTTTTTGTTGAGTATAAATATCAATAATGAAACAATATTTTGTAATATTACTAATTAGTATATGCCTATCGCATAAGAAAAAAGTCTAATTAGTATGCTTACATAGAAGCACAATTTCTACGTTCGTCCTGAGCCTTTGAAAACCCAGGACTGGCCTGCTAGAGGATGAGAAGGAAGAATAGGAGGAAGAAAGAGTAGAAAGAAGGATGAAAGGATAATAAAGAGGGGGCGACACTGAGCAGAGGGGAAGGCGGCAACGAGGGGAGGGGCGGCGGTGCGGGGAGGGCACTTCTCTCTCCTCTCTCTTTCTCTCTAACGGAAGTGAAGACGAACAAACAGACGGACAATTTTTGTGAATGAGTCACAGGAGAAAACCTCCCTTTTTAGTTAGTTTTAGTAACTAGTATACCGCTCATGTCAGTAGGAAACCGACAGATCAGTCAAGAGGGAAAGAAAGAAGAAAGAGGAAGAAGTAGGAGGAGTTGAGAAAGGAAGAAGAAAGAGAAGACAGACGGATAAAGTTTCTATATGAATCATGAGAGAAATTCTCCCTTCCGGTCGGTTTGGAATATTCAACATTTATTTATTTGTTTGTATAGTGAATAAATTGAGATAATTTTAAAGATGCAAAATCCATTTAAATTAGTGACTTTCTTTCCTTTTCTTTTTCTTTTTCTTTTACTTTGTCTCCTAAGTTTACAATGCCTTCAATTAGATGGAATTTTGATATGCCCAGGAGTTGGAACTTTATTTAGGTACACAATCCATGATATTCTAATAGGAATGTTGATCAGATGAGATCTTAATACGCTAATACTTAGAATTTATCTGGACACAGAGTTTTGAAATAAATAATTGGAATTAATAGTAAAATTTAATATTTATCAGAAATCATAAACAAAAAAGTAAAATGCCAATTTACATTGTGATAATTTTTGGGCATATGCATGTGTGTGTGAAGAGATAGAGGATTCATATATAAAATTCCTAGAGAGACTGTAGATTCCCAAGTTTGGTTCATTGGGGGAAAAAATAATTGAAAAGCAATCTCCTGTTTTGGTTCATTGGAAACCCAATATCTGGAGAGAGAGAGAGAGACCTACTATTGTAGATTTTCAAGTTTGTAAAATTTGCCCAAATTCTGTGTTTGATTGCACAAATTAAGTCTGAAATAGCTCTCCGAATTCATGATGCTCTGTCAGAGAAATGTAGAAAGCAAAATCCAAGGTTTTCGCTTAGATTTGGGCTGAAATTGATGGTTTTCGCTTAGATTTAGGCTAAAATTGATGGTGTACAGTACAACTAAATTGTTAAAAAATTTGGATCATGAGTATTTTTTTATTTGGATACTACGTTGATTATTTTTTATCTCATCACACGAATATTAGGTGGTTAGTACAAATGAAATAAATATACTCTCTATGTTAATGCGCAACCCCATGGCATAAGCTTTCATGACCATTCTGATTGTCTTGTATCTTGCTGAAGTTTAACCGAGTAATAATTTAAATACTCTTGCTAATCTTGGAAGGTTTTGCATGGATTCTATCTAAGCATAACTACAATATATCCATTTTTGTGTACTAGAGTTTATGCCTAACGAAAATTATATAAAACGATATAATGACGTTTTTATATCAAAGACTCCAAGATTGTCATTGGTTAACTGTAGAGTATGTTTGGGAATTTAGTATATTCTAGCGAATTTCATATTTAGCATATTTTTAAGTAACATTTTTGACAATGTAAGACTCATTTCATCACATTTTCTCATTTTATGAGATTCTTTCCGTGATAGATGTGTACAGCTACATTCTTACCTAATTAAAATCTAATTTAAATTCAATTTTCTTACATACCTATGATTACACAATCTAAATAGTTAGATTCGTTCTAAAATAATACGATTGTATTCCGTATATTGCACTTATTAACAATTTTCACTAAGAAAACTAACACCATACATTGAATATAGGATAACTATGGCTCAAGAAGCAGACTGTCCACTACCGAGCAGAGGAGCGGGCCCGAATCCGAACACCAGTTCCCTAAATTTTACGAGTAACAGAATAGACTAGGCACTCTCAGTTTTTCTTTTTTGTCGAGTTAGCCTAACAACGAACAGGGATTTCCAGAGAGATTCAAACTTTGAACCTAATCTTCTGCCTTCCAGATCATTGCAACGCTTACATCGCACTACCTGCAAATTTTTAACGCGCGGCCTCACCTCTTGCATCAACATCAAGCAACGATGACCGGCAATTCGCAGGTCTGTTTATGTGTCAGTGATTCAAGCTCTGAATTAAGTTTGTCTCAGTTGCCAGCTTTTTCTGTTAGTTTCTCGCACAACAAACTCAGTCTCCGCCCTTATCTCTCTCTCGATTTCTCTAAAACTCATGAGTCCACCTTCGTTCTTATTGTCTGGTTACTTAATGAGTAGTGCTCAATTTGGACACGGATCTGCCTGTGTGGTTGCAATGAGAGTCATAATGTATTTTCTATAACTAAAATCTTTAACGGCTGAGTATTTGCAATGAGAGTCATAAGTGCCGACTAGTCTACCGTGCGATTCCCAAGTCAGATTTTATTTACTTAGCAGTGCTTAGAACTTAAAATAGCTTTGCAACTCTAATCTGTTTTAATCTCTGTGCAGAAGTAGAGAACCGTCTTTGATTGTGTTTGTGGCCACATATAAAGATAAGTATAGTGGAGCCCACAAAGGTACTTGGGACATCTTCAACTGAGTAACTCTCTCTTTCAACAAGAATCTCCCATGTTCCCCTCTCTATAAGAACTCCATACCATCCCATAAGTTAGGAAAAAAGCAGTTAACCATGCTTTTGTCAGTAGAACTAGGGAATGACGATAGAAGTATCAGAATTGGTGACCTCATGGAAAGTTCTCGTGTTGCTTTTCTCCCTGTAACAAGTCCCGAAGCAAAAGAAATACAGCCCCATTCATTTTCAAAGGGCAGCAGCACCACCTTTTTCCATACTTGCTTCAACGGAATCAATACACTTTTAGGTTGGTTACCCTTCTTTCATTATTATGCATTTTGTATAATTTCTTAATGTATAAAAATGAATGATAAAAAATACTATCTGAAAGTATTCGATGGTATTTTTATTGATTCAAACTTAAAAGTGGGTACCCTTTTTACATGTATTTTGTATATTTTTTATATTATATTCATCCACAATACTATTGAAAACTTCTAAATTCACCATTATCCGATTGTTTTTCTGATAAACTATCTAACAACTCAATTAAATTCTTCGCTTAGGTCTCAGAATTTTATCAATTCCATATTCATTATTAGAAGGAGGATGGCTAAGTCTGATACTTTTTTTCATGATCGCAATCGCCTGTTGCTACACTGGCGTACAACTTTAGAGATGCACCGAGTCCAATTCACTCGTCAAGACCTATCCAGACATCGGGCACCTGGCATTTGGATATTAGGGGGACCGCTCATATCAATTTTCATGTATCTCGAGTTGTACCTAGTCGCAGTCGAGTTCTTGATACTGGAAGGGATCATTTCGAGAAGTTGTTCCCCTTGGCTAATTTCAACATCGGGGGACTAAAAATCAGCGGAAAGTACGAGCTTGTCCTGATTGCAGCCCTTGTGATTTTGCTCATGACGTGTTTGCGAAGTATGGGCCTTCTTACTTACATATCGATGGGCGGGGTGTTCACCTCCGGCGTGGTGGTTGGTTGTCTGGTATGGGCTGAAGATTTTAATGGGTTGGATTTCATTAGAAAGGGAGGCTCGTTAACTGGAGTGGCATGCCCATTGTCGTGAGCTTGTATGCTTTCTGCTTCTGTGGTCATCCAGACTTTCTACTTCTGTGGTCATCCAGACTTTCTTACGCTGTACACTTTCATGAAGAACAAGACACACAGCGTAGTAAAGACTGGATGACCACAGAAGCAGAAGGCATACAAGCTCACCGCAATGGGCATGTCACTCCAGTTAACGAGTCTCCCTTTCTAATGAAATCCAACCCCATCAAAAGCTCCAGCCCATACCACACAACCAACCACCATTCGGGGGCCAACACTCCGCCCATCAACACGTAAGCAAGAAGGCCCATGCTCCACAATCACATTTTGGGAAAATCACAATGGCTGCAATTAGGACAAGCCCGTGCTTTTCACTGATCTTTAGTCCACCGATGTTGAAATTAACTGAGTCGAACAACTTCTCTAAGTGATCCCCTTCCAGTATCTAGAACTCGACTACGACTAGGTACAGCTCGAGATACATGAAAATTGATATGAACAGTCTCCCCTGATATCCGAATGCCAGGTGTCCGGTATCTGTATAGGTCTTGACGAGGGAATTGGACTCCATGCATCTCTGAAGTAGCACGCCAGTGTAGCAACAGACGATTGCGACCATAAAAAGAAGTATCAGACTCATCCATCCTCCTTCTGAACGTGTATATGGAATTGATAAAATTTTAAGACCTGAAAGAAGAAATTAATGGACTTGTTAGATAGTTTATCAGAAAAACAATTAACAATGGTGAAACTCAAAGTTTTCACTAGTGTAGACGAACATAATATAAAAAATAAACAAAATACATGTAAAAACGATACCCACTTTTAAGTTTGAATAAAAAAATACCATCAAATACTTTCAGATAGTATTTTCTTTCATTCAATTTGATAAATTTTAAAATTATATAAAATGTATAATAATACAAGAAGAGTAACCAACCTAAAAGTGTATTGATTCCATTGAAGGAAGTACGAAAAAGGTGGTCGTGCTGGCCTTTGAACATGAATGGGCTGCATTTCTTTTGCTTCGGGACATGTAACAGGGAGAGAAGCAACACAAAAACTTTCCATGAGGTCACCCATTCTGATACTTCTATCGTCCTTCCCTAATTCTACTCACAAAAGCACGGTTCACTGCTTTGCTCCCAACTCATGGGATGGAGTTCTTATAGAGAGGAATAAGGGAGATTCTTGTCGAGAGAGAGAGAGAGAGAGTGAGTGGGTGTTACTCAATTGAAAATGTTTTAAGTACCTTTGTGGGCTCTACTATACTTATCTTTATGTGTGGCCACAAACACAATCAGATACGGGTCTCTATTAGAGATTAAAACAGATTAGACTTGAAAAACTATTCTAAGTTCTAAGCACTACTGAGTGAATAAAATCTGACTTGGGAATCGCCCGGTAGACCAGTCGCCACTCATTATACTTAGTCGTCAAAGATTTCAGTCATAGATAATACATTATGACTCTCATTACAACCACATAAGCAGATACGTGTCCAAATTGAGCACTAATCATTTAGTAACCAGACAAGAAGAATGAAGGTGACTCCTGAGTTCTAGAGAAGACTTCGAGAGAGAAAAGGGCTGAGACTGAGTTTGTTATGCAAGAAACTAATAGAAAGAGCTGGCAACTGAGACAAGCTTAATTCAAATCTTGAATCACTGACACATAAACAGACCTGTGAGTCATCGGTCATCGTTACTTGATGTTGATGTAAGGGATGAGGCTGCGCGTTAAAAATTTGCAGGTAGTGCGATGTACGCGTTGCAATGATCTATAAGGCAGAAGATTAGGTTCAAAGTTTGAATCTCTCTAGAAATCCCTAGTTGATGTTAGGCTAATTCGACAAAAAGGAAGCCTGAGAGTGCTGAGTCTATTCCGTTACTCGTGAAATTTAGGGAACTGATGTTCAGATTTGGGTCCTCTCCACTGCTCGGCGGTAGACGGTCTGCTTCTTGAACCATAACTATCCTATATTCTATGTATGGTGTTAGTTTTCTTGATGAAATCGTTAACAAGTGCAATACACAGAACACAATCGCATTATTTTTAGAACGAATCCAACTATTTAGATGGTGTAATCGTAGGTATTTAAGAAAATTAGATTCTAACTAAGAAAGAATGTAGCTTACACATCTATCACGGAAAGAACCTCATAAAATGAGAAAATGTGATGAAAGGAGTCACATTGTCAGAAATGTTGACTTAAAATTATGCTAAATATGAAATTTGCAAGAATATCCTAGATTCCCAAACTGACTCCTACATTTACCAATGCCAACCGTGGAGCCTTTGATATAAAATGCCAACCGTGGAGCCTTCTCATTTTCTCTCTAAAACCAGATCACACCAACTTCCCTTCCTCCCTATCATATTCGACCAGCCTAGGCCATCCACACACACACATGCATGTGGTATCGGGTATTTTTTCAATATAGGCGAGTACTCTTCCCTTGTTGCATACGTGTACATACACGTGTACATGTATATTTTGACATGTGCATGCATATTTCATGTTCCCTGCATATTTTAAGTAGAGTGATGATCCAACATAATTGTTGTTACATGTGAATGATATGCTGATTGCTGCAAGAAACACGACACATATTGAGAAACTTAAAGCTCAACTCAAGAAGGAATTTGACTTGAAGGATTTGGGAGAAGCCAAGAAGATTTTAGGTATGAAGATCACTCGAAACAGAGGCTCAGGCATACTTTGGCTATCCTAGGAGAACTATCTTCTCAAGGTGTTGAAGAGATTTAACATGACAAAAACAAGACCAGTCACCACTAATTTGGCAGATCAATTCAAATTATCCTCCAAGCAATGTTCATAATCACCGGAAGAGGAGGAGATATCTCGAGTACTATATGCTAGTGTAATGGGATCACTCATGTATGCTATGATCTGCACTAGGCCTAACTTAACCTATGCAGTTAGTACATTAAGTCGGTTCATGTCAAATCCAGATTATGCGAAAAATCTTGATCAGCGAAGATCTACGACAGGCTATGTGTTCATAATAGCTAAGTGAATCATTAGTTGAAAGGCAGAGTTGCAAGATACAGTTTCTCTTTAAACGACAGAGGCAGAGTACATGGCTACAGTTGAGGCGTCAAAGGAAGCCTTATGACTGAGAGAATTGGTTGAGATGTTTAGTATCATTTAGAATTCAGTTCGAGTTCATTGTGATAGCTAGAGTGTGATTCATCTCGCTAAGGATCATAATTATCACAAGTTGACGAAGCACATTGATGTGAGATATCACAAGATATGACAGTGGGTCGTTGATGATAAGGTGATCGATTTGGTAAAGATCAACACGAACAAGAATCCAGCAGATATGATGACGAAAACTATCCATGTGGAGACATTCTCTGAACTTCATCAAGATTCTCTAAAGTTAAGTGGCGAATGGGCTCAAAAGAGAGGAGAAAGGAAGGTAAATGAAACAGAGGTTAATTTCTACAGAGGGACTCAAGATGGAGATTGTTAGTATTTGGAGTGCCTCATATTCATTGGAGAAGAATTCAGGTTCTAGTAGTTTCTAATACGGATCTGTCTCCTGTTTTGGTTTCGATACGAGTTTTCTATTTCTCTGAGGAGGTGCTGATTTTGTTATTAGAGTTTGTGAAGAACTAAGATCATCCTAGGTGCTTATAAAAGCCCTTTGGGGGTGACCTTTTGAAGGTATGACAAGAATTTAAGAGAAATTCTGTTTTCCACCATTTAGAGTTGTGAGAGAGAGTTTTTGTAACTCTTATATTTTCTTCCCTTTTTTCAATAAAGATTTCTCTCCTCCTCGTGGACGTAGGCACACCGAATCACATTAAATCTTCTGTTCTTTGATTGTGAGGTGATTTAATTTCAATTATTTGCTAGTGGTAGATCTTCTACACTTCCGCTTCCGCTGCCGAGTCTCCAACTCTGGTGTTTCTCTTTTATTTGATCGGTGATAGATCATCAACAATCAAATCATCATCATCTCGTATGATCCTGACAATCAGTATGTGTATTAGATCCACCAACACTGATAGCTCGATACAAACAAACGGAAGGGGATTCAAACAAACAGAAGGGGGATTGGGAATACAAATCCAATGTTGCTTCAGACCAGTCGTGCTCACAATCATCAACCTCTCCCACATCAAATAGCACATTTACATGACATTTTTTATAGATGTTTTTGGCAATCATCAATCTATCACCAATTACGTACCAATTAGCCTGGATCGGTATAACCTTCATTATACCTTCACAATCAGTGTGTGGACTGGATCACCAACATTAGCAACTCAATTCAAAGAAACATAAGGGAGAAGCGGGGAATAAAACAAAAACAAAAGAATATAGTGCTATTTCAGACTTGCTCATGTTCATCCTGGCCCTCTCATCAAATTGCATCAACCACAATATATATTTACTTTGCATATGTTCTATGGAAATCAACGATCAATTAGACCATCAACTTAATGTATAAATGTGCTACCTTGACAATCTGTGCGTGTATTGTATCCACCAACATTAATCGCTTGATTTAAAAAAAACAAAATCTTCATTTATGATCAACTATCGCAGGCTGAAACAGACCTCATATTCCTTGGAGGAGAGTATGAACCACATTGGAAAACTAAATTATATAGGCTACAAAACATGGTATTAGACAGCAATGTCTATTGTGAGGTTCTACGCTAATTTGGATCGTCTTGGTTGAAGCTTATCACCCCCATCATGGTTGGCACATGAGGTTGCTCGAGGACTTGCTCCATCAGCTATCATCAACACCCATTGTTGGTCCTATAGCATGCCAAGAACACAAGCCCTAAATGCACAAACACACATGAAAGGAGGAGACAAATGTCAGTCGACCGCCCGGTCGACCGACATAACTGGGTTCTCTTCCTTGTGCAACATCGGTCGACCAGGCGGTCGACCGCTCCAAGCCTTGTGCATGTCGGTCGACCGTCCGGTCGACCGAAGTCCTGTCATAGAGTTAAAAGACTCTAACTCCTGTTTTTTGTATGACATATAACAGTATTTTTATATTTTAAATCATGCAGCAAATTAAAACATAAATCTTTTAATCAAACTAAATACTTGACCTAAGCATGCAACTAATATGAAAATTAAAAAGAAAATAAAATGCTGGTCTGGGGTAATGTAGTCGTGCAGAAGCATTGCCCTAAAAAAAAGACGGCCGACCCAACGTCTGGACTTTGAAAAAACCTCTTCCAGCGGTAAAAACTCCCCTAGTAGTTTACCGGCACCCAGCCCATAACGATGAGCTAGGTCTCTGCTCAGACGGAGATTCGTTGCCCCAAAGTAAAAGAAATCCTTATGAAATCACCAAAAGTTGAACCAGAATTTTGTAATAAAGAAAATATGGAGGGAGACAGATATTGTAGTTGTTTTTGCAAGTAACTGATGAACTGCGAGAAGCAGTATTTATACCTTTTCGAAGTCCAGTAATTATAACAGTCCCGCTCTAAATCTGCACACGATCATGCAGTTCCCGAGCTGATTCGAAGAATGGGTCAAACCGAACAGAAAATCTCAAAAGATCAAAACAAAACTTTAAATAAAAGTTAAATAGTTAAAAAACCAAAAAAAAAGTTTCACGTTCAAGAGCCCTTTGAATCAAACTGTATTCTTATCCGCAGGTCGTAGGCGCATGCCACCCGAACCTGAACCCGGCCCGCCCCGGTTCGGTGTATATGCGCACGTGTGGAAATATGGCCCATGGCCCAACACTCATAACAATAGGCATGAGAGAAGTTAGTATATATACTAACCTCCCCTCTCCTATCCAATGTGGGATAAAAACTGTCACGCCCCGCTTCCCAAAATACGGGAAAACGGAGTCGCGATGAAAGTCGGCGACGTATATACGCGAGGAGAATACCCCATGTATACACGCTAAGCCTAAAGTAACCTGAACAAGTTATAAAATCTCTACCATAAATCAAAATCACTGTAATAATACATATAAAGTCTAACACAATGATAGCAAATGAATAAGAATAAGAAATATGACTAGATGCGATATATGAATAAAAGAGCAGGGATACCGATAATCGGGAAGAGAGAGACTCCAGCTCCTCAAGGTACATGTGATCCTCTCCAAATATCTGGTCAGTAATAAATAGCCCTGAATCTGGATATACAGATCCAGGGAGTCAGAACTCCTAGTGAATGTATAAGAGAAAAAAGGAAAGACATGTAAATACAAATATGAGCAGACTACGAAACATATATACTGGAATAAAACAGAAATAAGATATAAAACATGAATAGAAGATAATAAAGCCAAGTCAGTACAAACTAGATGTCCAATCGGGTGTCAGGTGTACAGTCAAGTCACTAGAATAATCAGATGTCTACAATCAGGCATATATTTATATCAAGTTCAGTCTACAATGTCAATGCGAGATTTCAGTTTTATCATTAGGTCAGCGAACGCTAATTGCCACATGCAGTAGACGCATCCCATACTACGCCTACCACACGTGTCAATCAGGGTCCTAAGTTATTGAGACTGATTGGTTAGAGACATTGTTCATACTTTAAGTGGGTCCCGTACATACCCGGGACCACGACCCCAGATGCCTGGCGCTGAATCAGGCTCGTACCGCTAGGTACTCAGTAACAATAACAGTAATATCAGATGGATGCCAGTCATCTCTGGAAACCCTATAGTGGAACCCACATTTCGGCTGCGCAACCTGTATCCTAAGTCCACCTAAAATATAGACGATGTCTCCTCCATCAATTTGCCCAATCCTAGTGTGAGTTGTCTTTTTACATTATTATTTAATTCAGTTAAATCAGTCAATATTCATGTTACCTATAATACTGGGAGATGTGGTGACAGTAACGGTAACAGTACAGTATAATAACATTAATCGAGTAAATGATAAATAGAGTTGTACCGTACGTTACGGTCTAACAATGTTTCCCAGTAACTTTCAGTAACATGAATAATTACAGAACAAGTCTAGACACTGATTCAGTCAACAATAACAGAGGTCAAATAGTAAAAGCTATCAAACTCTGAATATATTTTATCACCAATATCGATGAATTTACTCTCACAATAATTTTTATCTCTATCACTGGGTAAAAGCAATAAATAGCAGACTATTAGTATCTTCGAAATCAACTAACATAACAGATACCGAGATCCCAAGTAAAGAATGAAAACATCCTCAAAACTAGATTCATCCAACTATAATAAAAAATCATAGCTAAGGAGGGTAACGTCCTCAATCAATAAGAAATCTAGATCATCTCTACACGTCGATAAGATCATCAGTACTCAATCAATATAATTAGGGTAAATCTGAAAGTCTTTGGTTCAAAAAAAAACCAAGATCATGTTACATAGCTATATCAAGGGTAAGCTATACACACAACACATAATGACAATCTAACAAGATCAAACTCCTCTATAAACTGATCAAGATCCAATATAAAATATATCACAGGTCAGCTCCAACTCTAACTTAGTCAATGCCAATCCAAGTATCGGCAAATCAGTATATTGGTAAAACAATGTCATATCTAACACTTCCTCGATATCCACAGGAATTCTAGTCGGGAAAATCACCAACTTTCAATAAACATTATGCCTACTATATGTCCTCTAACCTCAAATATAACGTAGGTCAACTGATCAGTAGATCAAATCAAGTCACAGTCTAGGGTATCCAATGCTAGGCCTAAGCCAATAATGATAACTACCAACACATGAAATGACGCCAAAAATCTCTCGAAACAACCAAATAAATAAGATATACAGTCATTGATGTCTCATGAAGAGGTACAGGTAATCAAACTGGTAAAATATGTCAGACGATCACATGAAATAATGCTGCTAACATATAAACAATTACAGATAAAGATAAATAGCGAAATGGTACAAGAGCAAACACTCACCTTAGATCGACTGACATATATGCATATGGAAACATACATATGTATGCATGCATTTCTATTTGCTAGGGTGTATCTCTAAGTATGTTTGTATTTATCTCTGTACGTATGTATTTATTTATATATGTATAATTATGCAAGTAGTATGTATGTGTGTGCACCATATACAAGTTGTGCGCGTTCAAGACTATATAAGGTACACGCATACTACATACATAATCATATATAAGTAAACATAAATACATATATAAATACAAGCAAACTCACATAATACACCCATGCAAATACAAGCGTACACATACATATGTCTATTTCTATATGCATATGTCTATATATGTGTGTGTATACATATATAGATTTATCCATATAGAAACATACATATGTATCCGTGCAATTTTATTTACAAGGGTGCATTATGTGAGTATGTTGTATTTATGTATGCACGTATATATAATCATGCTTGTAGTATGTATGTGTGTGTATTCTATATAAGTTGTGCACGTTCAAACCTTATATGGTACACACATTCATACTACATGCATAATCATACATCAAAGTAAATTCATACTTAAATATATAAATACATCACATAACATAGCCACACAAATAATAACGCATATATACATAGATATGTTTCTATATGTATATAGATATATGTATACACACACAAACACACATATATTCACAATATATAAATGCATACACATATATTGATGCATGTATATGCGCACCTATATAGAAACTTTCACATATTGATGCACACACATATACAGACGCATATATATGTGTAGATTTGTGTCATTCCGGAAGGATTCGAGGCTGAATCCTTCCCACTCAAATACAACTCTACGACATCTAAATGCAACATCCACTTCATTGAAGTTGATCTATATTATTTCAAGTAACTAAAAACTAAAAATCATAATTTTGAATATTTTTTCCTAGCCGTCAAGTACGCACAAAATAGACGGCTTAAATAGTGAGTTGGTTAGTTTAATGGTGCAAATGAATCTAACAAAAATTGATGTGTGAGGCTTTTTAAGCGTTTAGATCATGATTAAATAGTCGGAGCAAGAATTTGTATGTCTAAAAACATAGATCTAAGCAATATGACATTTTCGACTGTTCATTTTGCGCCTACTTGATGGATGAGAAAAAAATATTGAAAATTTATATTTTTGATTTTTAGTTACTTGAAATAATGTAAATCAACATCGACAAAATAGATCTTTCATTTGGATGTCGTAGGGTTGTATTTGAATGGGAAAGATTCGGCCTCGAATCCTTCTGGAATGACACAAGTCTATCTCTCTCTGGAATGACGAGAGAGAGCTCTCTCTCACTCTCTCTATATATATATACACACACACACACACTTGTGTCATTCCAGAATGATTAGGCTAAACTCAATCCCATGAAATTAAAATCCAAGATCCACTCCATTGAAGTTGATCTACATTATTTATAAATAACAAAAAATCAAAAACCAAGTGTTTTGAATACTTTTTGCGTATCCATCAAGTAGGCACAAAATGAACGGCCGAAATAGTGAGTTGGTTAGTTTAATGGTGTATAATATTTGAAACCTAATAAAAATTAGCGTGTGGGGTTTTTTAAATGTTTAGATCATGATCAAATGATTGGTTCGAGAATTTATATGTCTAAAGTCATAGATCTAAATAAAATGTTATTTTTGACTGCTCATTTTGCGCCTACTTGATGGATGGGCAAAACGTATTCAAAATACTTGATTTTTTATTTTAATTACTTTAAACAATGTAAATCAACTTCAACAAAATGAATCTTGTATTTGAATGTTATGAGATTGAGTTTCAGTAGGAAGGATTCAGGTTAAAATCCATAGGCATGTATGTACCCAAGTGTGTGTAAATACATTGACACACGCACATATACACACACACAAAAATACTTACACACAGTCGCGCACACATGTATATTAGACACATGCACATATACAAAATACATACATACACACATATATAAAAACATGCATACATATATACAAACATAGGCGGATACATGACGTTTATGCATGCATATGAATCTACATTATCTTACAAAATTTTGTAAAAAAATGAGCATAGAGTATAACAATTTGAAAAAAGTACTTAAAAGAATTCATACATACCTTAAGTGTCTTACCAATGAAGGGATGTAGCTTTTTTGCAAACTTTAACGGTAAATAATCAGGCATTTAATTATACTTGTGATATTTATATGCAGTAATAATTTAATATAAAATATTTAAATTATAGATAGGACATAAGTAACCGCTTATAGATATTTCGAAAAATTTCACGAGAAACCAATCTTTTTATAACCACCATGTTAACTATTAAAATAAAATAAAAAATCTAGAGTTATTAACTAATTAGCTTTTAGTAATTTGAGGCTATAAACTATTAATAAAATGATTAACAAAAAATCTAATAGCTGCAATTATTTTTTATTTTTATTAACAATTAGTATTCAATATTTTCTCTCAAAGAGTCATTATAAATTTCAGTAATTAATAATTTTTTTCAAATATTATCTATTTTTCAAATATTATTTATTTCCTTTCATATTTTTTATCCTGATTGTGTCCTATTTTTATACTATTTCTTTTCCTTTTTAATGATTTATGCTTCTTTTGCTTCTTTCTTTTTCTATTCTTTCCTCATTGGCTATTATTTTCTTCATATTTAAATATTTTTTGTTTATGAAAATTGTTATACCTTATGTTGAATAGAGGAATATAAAATTTTAAGTAAATAACTGAAATAAAAATATTTCAATAGATCACCATATCAAATCAAGGATAGCTCAAATTAAAAAAAAAGACTTTAAGTGCATGGCACTAACACATTTTTAGTCTTTCTAGCACTAATCGTTCAATTTGTTCAAAAGTTTACCTTCCATATTAACAGTCTCAATAACTAGTATAGAAATTGAGAGGAGACATTGGTGCAAATAATGTAGATATTATAGACAACATATCCAGTAAACAATGAATATTTAGGGTCCACATTGGTGCCAGACTAATAACAGCAGGGAGAACCTAGACTACTCAGTAAGTCTAGCTAGTGATATATGACTCATAAATGCAAGAGGCAGGAAATGGGTTACCTCTACAATTGCTCCATATACAGATAAATGATAATGATATATGACTGATAAATGCTAAAGATAACTGATAAATGCTATATATGACTGATAAATGAGACAGGAAATGAGTTACCTCTATAATTTCTCCATATACAGATAAATGCTAGTGATTTATGATTGATAAATGCTAATGATATATGACTGATAAATGCAAGACAGGAAATGATTTACCTCTACAGTTTCTCCATATACAGATGTCTCTTTTAATTGTTGGATCCTTTGGATACATGAGGATGCCTTTGCATCGTGTTGGGTTGCTGAGAGCCTTTGATATAGTAGTTCTTTCAGACATCACTTTTTCTTTCTATAATATCTCTATTTTTGAAATACAAGATTTAATAATGAATGATGGTATTTTTTTTCTTGCATGTATTTTGTGTTAATTATCATTGTTGTTATGTATTATTATTATGGTTATTACTATTGAAAATTATTATTATTGTTATTGTTAAGTATCTTTGTGTATTATTGTTATTATTCTTATTATTAATATTATTGATATTTATTTTCTGTATTATTCTTAGGCAAGCTCACTTCTTGCCCCCCTATTTTTCCCTACCTTTTTCTTTCATTTTCTTACTCTTTATCCTAAGCCCAATCCTAATTCAAGTACCCATTTCCATATGCTTTACCTTTTACCATTAACCTATATCCTTTCATATCTTTCTTTTATTTTACCTTGACCAAAGCCATGAGCCCATTTCCATTCCTTCTATTTTTCTTTTATTTGAGCCAAAACCCAAACCAAAACCTATTACCCAAAATCTAATTTTAATCTTATGTCAAATTCAAATCCTAACAAAAATCATATCTAATTCTAGCTTACCCAAATCTACATCCTATTCTCAAAATCACAATCTCAACTAATTCTATTTTAAAATAAAATCCTAACTAATTTTTAATCTATTTTAATCCTTATCCTATCAACCAAATTCTAAATCCTAACTATGTAATTCTATATCTTAACTACCTAATCACTAACCCCATATATCTCTCCCTATATTGATTCCTATCCAATCCCATCCATCAAATACAAATCTTAACCAGCCCAATCCTTGTAATCCTAACTACTAAATCATATAATTATCTTAATTAAATAAAAATCTTAACTAACCTAATCTCTCATTATCTCCTAATCCTAACCATCTAATCTTAAATTATACTAATCCTAACTATATAATCATAGCTAATTAACATCTCCTATATAAACATCTAATCTTAAAACAAAACTCTAACCTATTTTCTTCCTCCTTCCTTTGCTGGCAGCCCCAACCCACCATGCAACCTACTCTTTCTTCTTCAGCGAGACACCGACGGCAGCTCGCGACACCCCGACATCCTCCGCGGCCTCCGCCTCCTCCGCTGTTGAACTCTCGATGGTCGGTCGTGAGTTCCTCCCCTTCGTAACTCTCTTTTTCTCTTCTCTTTGTATTCCTAAGTGTAAATTAATGCATGGTGTATAAAGAAGTGTGTGTATTAATATATGTGCATGTGTTTAATTATTTATGTATATTATGTATATGGGTGTACGTGTGCGTATATGTATACAGGTGTATGTACATGTGAGTTCATGGGTTGAATTGCGTGTTGCAGCGTTCGGACCCGTTTGGAGAGATCCGGACCCGTTATAAGAGACTCGGATTCGTGTTTGCAGATGACATGATACACTGGCGATTCGAAGACCGACCAATGAGATGATCCAGAGATCTGTATCGGTTCGTGCAGTGAAGATCAGACGACGATTCGGTTCCAAAACTGCGTCACTTCATGTGAGCGTTTGTTTATTGGTCTATTTCAATTTCAGCATTGTATCTTAATGTTTCATGTGCATGTATATATTATTCTGTATTATTCTATTCATGCCGGTCATTATTGTTACATTGTGATGCTCTGATATTATTTTATTGATATATCGTTACTCTGTTACCAACAGTATTGTCGATTCGTTCCATTATTCTAGACAGATGAGTATTAGTCTTGATCCTCCTTATTAGTAATAGCCATATGAGAATTTAATTGAAAAGTTGAGGAATAATTAATGAGATTGCTTCATTGATGGATTGGATAAGTGGACTATATTAAGGTAAGACTGGATCTGGTGATGGAGAATGATATTGATATATTATTGATGTGTGTGTGTATATGCAGAGTTAGTATCTTAGCACTGAGATATGGTGACTCACTATATCGATGGGTAACATTATTTGATTTATTAGATCTGTTGATACTTGAATTTATTATTGGACTCTTATTGGAGTGAAGATTGACTTAGAGTTAAGGAGTGTAGACTGGATTAATATGAATTAAAGAGCACATGGATATATAGTGGATTCAATAACCTATAACTAGGTATTCTTATCTTATCATTTCATTATAGATTGTTTACCATTTCAGATTCAGGATTATTTGTGGCATATCTTTGACTGGACCTAGTGATTAGCCTAGTTCATGTTTGTGGATGAGTGGTACATTTCATGTAAAGTATTATGAGGCAATAGTTTGGTGATTATGTAGATAGGAATCTTTTTAAATATTGAGGACTGATAGAATATGATACTATTTACTAGAAGACGGTATCTACCTTGATGTTAGAACTATGGATGAACTTAGTTAGATTTGGAGTTGACCTGAGATGTATATTTTTTATGTTAGATATTGTGATTGACCTTGAATAGAAGTGAGAAAGTGGTGATGATCTTGATCGATGATCTTACTATTATTCAATGGTGAGTATATGACTAGATGTAGCTGACTGTTTATGCGAGACTCTGATATACTGATAATATAAAGGATTAGAGTAAACCGACAGAAATGAGATAGCTGGTTATTGATTTATTGAGGTGACAGTTTACCATATCAGATACTTTCATATGAATTGATACTTGATGTTCATAATGATTGTATTGAGACTACTGATTGATGGATCAGTTACTATTGTATCTTAGTGCAGATGGATGAGACATTGATCAGTTCTAGATGAGACTATCTATTGAGCAGTATCCGAGTTTGTTATTGTATTCATGTTATTAAAAGTTACTGGGAAAATATTGTCAGACCGTAACACATGTATTGTTCCATTATTCTACCATTTATACAGTAATATTGTCTATATTGTTATTGTTACATCATTGATATGTTACTGGCACCGTATCATCCCAGTAATCGAAATAATATGGATATTGATTGTTCTAAATAATAATATAATAACAACTTACACTGGGATTGGGGAAATTGATGGAGGAGATAGCGTTTGTATTTTGAGTGGACCTAGGATACAGGTTGCGCAGCCGAGATACGGTTCCACTGCAGGGCTCTAGGAATGACTGACATCCCGTATTGTTTATATTGTTATTGTTATTGAGTACCTAGCGGTAGAACCTGGTTTAGTGTCAGGTGATTGGGTCGTGGTTCGGGGTATGTACGGAACCCACTTAAAGCATGATAATGTCTCCAACCAATCAGTTTCAATAACTTAGAACCCTGATTGACACGTGTAGTAGGCGTAGTATGGGATGTGTCTATTAGATGTGGCTATTGGTGTTCGCTGACATAATTGATAACAAAACTGAAATCCTACATTGACATTATAGACTGAACATAGACATATACATGTTATAATAGACATCTGATTGTACACTGGACCCTAACATGACTTATCCTACCCACACCTGATATATATACGACTGTGATGGACATCTGACTCTAGTACTGACTGACTCAACTAGCCTGATATATAGATCGTGATAGACACCTGATTGGACATATACTCTACTATGTGCTATCAACATTACTGTTTATTTACTTTATTCATGCCATTTCTTATTTCAGTATATATATTTTCTTTATCTGCTTACATGTTACAAGCACATTTACTTTCCAGTTTATTCTTACACATTCACTAGAAGCCTGACTCACTGGATTTGCATATCCAGATCTGTGGCTAAATATTACTGATCAGGTATTGGGAGAAGATCACAGACATCTTGAGGAGCCAGAGTTCTCTCTTACTCGATCATCTTTTCTCGATATTTTCTATCTCTTCTTTATTCTATTACTTTCATGATTATATGCATTGGACTCATGCTTGTTCTATTTCTTTATTTATCTGTTATCATGTGTGGATGTTTATATGTGACATTGCAGTGATGTTGATTTACCATAGTGATTATATAGCTTGTTCAGGTTACT
This sequence comes from Agave tequilana, assembly GCA_038442645.1. Taxonomy (NCBI): domain Eukaryota; kingdom Viridiplantae; phylum Streptophyta; class Magnoliopsida; order Asparagales; family Asparagaceae; genus Agave; species Agave tequilana. The sequence continues at coordinate 3,593 of JAVJIF010032107.1, read as the reverse complement.
TTAGGCTTAACGTGTGTATACGTGGGGTATTCTCCTCGCGTATATACGTCGACGACTCTCGCCACAACTCTGTTTCTATGTATTTTAGGGAGCGGGGTGTGACAAGATTTTCTTGGTATCAGAGCCAGGTTCAACATAAAAAAGGACCTAGTTCTTACCAGTAACTTGAAACAACTTATATTGACACTGCAACATACATATAGGATTAACACAATAATATTGAGTCCACTTGAGAATTGACTGTCCTCCCTTTGGATATCCATCTCTTTGATTTTTTTGACATCCTTGATTCCAGCTTTTCAGCTTTTCTTTTAGAGTGATCTGAGTTTCATCTTGATTCTTATTCTTCTTCTCGATTCTATTTCTCCGATTTTGTCTCCTGAGTTTGATCACTCCATGTTGAAGCCAGTAGCAGAGATCAGAGCGCGCATCAGAATCGTGGTGTCAGAGAGAGGCGACGTGGAAACTTGTTTATTTTCTCCCTTAACTTTGATTTCTTTTATTATTCCTTACTTTATTGAAATTTTGAGGACGAATTTTTTTATAAGGTGGGTAGAATGTAATACCTTTATTTTTGAATTACAAGATTTAATAATGAATAATAGTATTTTTTTATTGCATGTATATTGTGTTAATTATTATTGTTGTTATGTAGTATTATTATGCTTATTACTAATGGAAATTATTATTATTGTTATTGTTAAGTATCTTTGTGTATTATTGTTATTATTCTTATTATTAATATTATTGATATTTATTTTGTGTATTATTCTTAGACAAGCTCACTTCTTGCCCCCTATTTTTCCTTCTTTTTTCTTTCATTTTCTTATTCTTTATCCTCAGCCCAATTCAAACCCATTTCCATATGTTTTACCTTTTACCATTAGCCCATATCCATTTCATATCTTTCTTTTATTTTTCCTTGACCTAAGTCATGAGCCTATTTCCATTCCTTTTATTTTTCTTTATTTGAGCCAAAACCCAAACCAAAACCTATTACCCAATATCAAATTTTAATCTTATCTCAAATTCAAATCCTAACAAAAATCATATCTAATTCTAACTTACCCAAATTTACGTTCTATTTTTAAAATCACAATCTCAACTAATTCTATTTCAAAATAAAATCCTAACTAATCTTTAATCTATTTTAATCCTCATCCTATCAACTAAATCCTAAATATGTAATTCTATATCTTACCCACCTAATCACTAACCCTATATCTCTCTCCCTATATTTAATCCTATCTAATCCTATCCATCAAATACAAATCTTAACCAACCCAATCCTCGTAATCCTAATTACTAAATCATATAGTTATCTTAATTAAATAAAAATCATAACTAACCTAATCTCATTATCTCCTAATCCTAACCATCTAATCTTAAATTATCCTAATCCTAACTATATAATAATAACCAATTAACATCTCCTATATAAACATTTAATCTTAAACCAAACTCTAACCTAATTTCTTCCTTCTTCCTTTGCTGGCAGCCCCAACCCACCATGCGACCTCCTCTTTCTTCTCCAGCGTACCCCGACGGCAGCTCGCGACACCCCTACATCCTCCACGGCTTCTGCCTCCTCTGCTGTTGAACTCTCGATGGTCGGCCGTGAGTTCCTCCCGTCGTAACTCTCTTTTTCTCTTCTCTTTATATTCCTAAGTGTAAATTAATGCATGGTGTATAAAGTAGTGTGTGTATTAATATATGTGCATGTGTTTAATTATTTGTGTATATTATGTATATGGGTGTACATATGCCTGTATGTATACGGGTGTATGTTAGTGTGAGTTCATAGGTTGGGTTGCGTGTTGCAGCGTTCGGACCTGTTTGGTGAGATCTGGACCCGTTGCAAGAGACTAGGAGTCGTGTTCGCAGATGACCCGATACACTGGCGATACGAAAACCGACCTATGAGATGATCCGAAGATCCGTACCGGTTCGTGCAGTGAAGATCAGACGGTGAGTCGGTTCCAAAACCGCGTCATTTAATGTAAGTGTTTGTTTACTGATCTATTTTAATTTCAGTGTTAATGTTTCATGCGCATGTATAATTCTGCATTATTCTATTCATGCTAGTCATTATTGTTACATTGTGATGCTCTGATATTATTTTGTTGATATATCGTTACTTTGTTATCAACAGTATTGTCGATTCGTTCCATTTTCTATACAGATGAGTATTAGTCTTGATCCTTCTTATTAGTAATAACCAGATGAGAATTTAATTGTAAAGTTGAGGAATAATAATGAGATGCTTCATTGATAGATTGGATCAGTGGACTATATTAGGGTGAGACTGGATCTGGTGATGGAGAATGAAATTAATATATTGTTGATGTGTATATATATACAGATATATATACACACGCGCACACACACACACACATATATATATGTATACATATACACATATATGTGTGTATGTAATACACACATATATGTGTGTATATACACACATATATGTGTGTATATATATGTGTGTATATACACACATATATGTGTGTATTACATACACATATACATATATATGTGTATGTATATACATATATATAGTGTGTGTGTGTGTGTGTGTATATATATAATATATATGTATATGCAAAGTTAGTATCTTAGCACTGAGATGTGGTGACTCACTTTATCGATGGGTAACATTATTTGATTTATTAGATCTGTTGATGCTTGGATTTATTATCGGACTCTTATTGGAGTAGAGATTGACTTAGAGTTGAGGAGTGTAGACTGATTAATATGAATTAATAGAGCACATGGATATATAGTGGATTCAATAACCTGTTACTGGGTATTCTTGCCCTATCATTTCATTATAGATTGTTTACCATTTTAGATTCAGGATTATTTGTGATATATTTTTGACTGTAACTTGACTGGACCTAGTGATTAGCCTAGTTGATGAGTGGTACATTTCATGTAAAGTATTATGAAGCAATAGTTTGATGATTATTTAGATAGGAATCTTTTTAAATATTGAGGACGGATAGAATATGATACTATTTTACTAGATGGTTGAATCTACCTTGATGTTGGAACTACGGATGGACTTAGTTAGATTTTGAGTTGACCTGAGATGATATTTTTTTATGTTGGATATTGTGATTGACCTTGAATAGAAGTGAAAACGTGTGATGATCTTGATCATGATCTTACTGTTTCTCGATGGTGAGTATATGACTAGATGTAGCTAATTGTTTGTGCGAGACTCTGATATACTGATGACTAGAAGATGGATATACTGATAATATAAAGGATTAGAGTAAACCGACAGGAATGAGATAGCTGATTATTGATTTATTCAGGTGATGGTTTACCATAGCAGATACTTTCACATGGATTGATACTTGATGTTCATGATGATTGTATTAGAACTATTGGTTGATGAATCAGTATTATTGTATCTTAGTACAAATAGATTAGATATTGGTCAGTTCTAAATGAGACTATCTATTGAGCAGTATCCGGGCTTGTTATTATATTCATATTATTGAAAGTTACTAGAAAATTATTGCCAGACCGTAACATATGAATTATTCCATTTTTCTACTATTTATACGGTAATATTGTCCACA
>JAVJIF010032106.1:0-213662 GCA_038442645.1 Agave tequilana | reverse complement strand
GCTAGTTTCCACATGCCAAATGCTACCTTAGAGATCATGCAACTTGGATAGTTAACCCACATTATCAAACTATTCCCACTATATGTATATCTAAAAACAACAATTGTATAAATATATAGAGATAGACTTGGCTCCTTCGAAAAGGATTTGAGAGTAAATCCTTCCCATTCAAGCTAAATGATAGAAATAACATGTTGAATATCCAATACGTTAACATTAATCGTATATAGAGTGTCTATAAACTAAAATCAAGTGAAATTAAGTTTTCTTACCATGCATCAACTAGGCACAAAATTAAGTTTTCTGAACGGTGCAGAGTATTTGAAACCTAAAAAAAATTGGTCTATAATGATTTCTAAGTTTTAGATCATGATCAAAGGTCTGGATCAAGGATTTGTATGCTCTAAATCATGAATCTTAACAACATGCTAATTTAGACTCTATATTGTGCTACTTGATGTATAATATAGAAAACTCAATTTCTGTTAAATTTGGTTTTTAAGCACTCTATATATGATGTTGATCAACTTTAAGAAAGTGGATTTTAATTTGACTGAGAAGGATTCGGCTTCAATTCCTCTATATCCTATCATTTTTGTAATAAATTTCCTTTCTATCTAAAGTTAAATAACTTATTAAACTTCTAATTTATGCAGATTTGTTACGATATTTTATGAAAGTATATCTCATTCAGCAATCACTAGTATTTACAGGAATATGAGATAATAAACAAATTGTGAACTAAAATTTATTAATAATGCAACAAAATTAAATTCACATATCAGCTATGATACTAATATTTCTTCAACCTCTCGACAGAAAATCAAGATTTTATTCTGGGTATTCTACACCTGTCCATGAACCATGTACATTCCCTCGAAAACAAAATCATAACTCCAAATAAATTGATAAAAGAGGCACTCATAATAAATTTTAGTTGTCATTGAGCAAGAAAAGTCATCAATAATTTGTGATAAGCGATTCCAACTTTTCTTCTCAAAAAAATAAAAATAAAAAAACTGTGATAACACCCAAATTATTCTTCAAAATAATCCTAACCCTAACCCCAACAAATTGAGAAAGCCTAACAATCGAAAGAAGGAAAGACAAGAGATCAGAGGGGGAGAAACTAACAGGCATTGGTCTCCGTAGACTCTTCTCTTCTTCATTCTTCCTCTTCTCTTGCTCGAATTAAATATTGATATCAGAAAGCCTCCCCATTGTTGCTCGAGATGAATTCTTTTTCAATACTAGACACCGCCAATTTTTCTCCACATAAAAATGAATTCTTTTTCAATACCAGTCAAATGGCACTTGTTCGCCCTTCTTTTCTCGAGCACGAGCAATGCACATGTAATATAAACTAGTAACCACCTTAGTGGAAACTGGTTTCAGTGGATGCAGGCGGCGGCGCAGGGCAGGGTTAGAAATTTGCTAAAGGATAGGGCCGGCCCTGATGAAGGGCGACCAGGGCAACCACCCAGGGCCCAAAAGCCAAGGGCACGAAAAAAATACTATTTTTATATAGAAAATATGAGAGGTCAGATCCTGTAATAAGCAAACCCGATTTTACATCTGCACGGAGCGAGGTTCAAATCCTGTAATTAACAAAATCTTAACAATGTTTTGTAAAAAAATTACACTTTGTAGCCTTGCAGGGAGCTGGGGACTATTTTTTCCCCTTACAATTAGAATTCAAGTTGAAGAAAAATTGCTCAAAATCAGATTTTATTGTTCTTTGCTCATTAGTTAAACTAAATTTTTTTGTTTGTGTTGTTGAGATTTTTATTGTTTTTGTTGAGTATAAATATCAATAATGAAACAATATTTTGTAATATTACTAATTAGTATATACCTATCGCATAAGAAAAAAGTCTAATTAGTATGCTTACATAGAAGCACAATTTCTACGTTCGTCCTGAGCCTTTGAAAACCCAGGACTGGCCTGCTAGAGGATGAGAAGGAAGAATAGGAGGAAGAAAGAGTAGAAAGAAGGATGAGAGGATAATAAAGAGGGGGACGACACTGAGCAGAGGGGAAGGCGGCAACGAGGGGAGGCGGCGGTGCGGGGAGGGCACTTCTCTCTCCTCTCTCTTTCTCTCTAACGGAAGTGATGACGAACAGACAGACGGACAATTTTGTGAATGAGTCACAGGAGAAAACCTCCCTTTTTAGTTAGTTTTAGTAACTAGTATACCGCTCATGTCAGTAGGAAACCGACAGATCAGTCAGAGGGAAAGAAAGAAGAAAGAGGAAGAAGTAGGAGGAGTTGAGAAAGGAAGAAGAAAGAGAAGACAGACGGATAAAGTTTCTATATGAATATGAGAGAAATTCTCCCTTCCGGTCGGTTTGGAATATTCAACATTTATTTATTTGTTTGTATAGTGAATAAATTGAGATAATTTTAAAGATGCAAAATCCATTTAAATTAGTGACTTTCTTTCCTTTTCTTTTTCTTTTTCTTTTACTTTGTCTCCTAAGTTTACAATGCCTTCAATTAGATGGAATTTTGATATGCCCAGGAGTTGGACTTTATTTAGGTACACAATCCATGATATTCTAATAGGAATGTTGATCAGATGAGATCTTAATACGCTACTACTTAGAATTTATCTGGACACAGAGTTTTGAAATAAATAATTGGAATTAATAGTAAAATTTAATATTTATCAGAAATCATAAACAAAAAAGTAAAATGCCAATTTACATTGTGATAATTTTTGGGCATATGCATGTGTGTGTGAAGAGAGAGAGGATTCATATATAAAATTCCTAGAGAGACTGTAGATTCCCAAGTTTGGTTCATTGGGGGAAAAAATAATTGAAAAGCAATCTCCTGTTTTGGTTTATTGGAAACCCAATATCTGGAGAGAGAGAGAGAGAGAGAGAGAGAGAGAGAGAGACCTACTATTGTAGATTTTCAAGTTTGTAAAATTTGCCCAAATTCTGTGTTTGATTGCACAAATTAAGTCTGAAATAGCTCTCCGAATTCATGATGCTCGTCAGAGAAATGTAGAAAGCAAAATCCAAGGTTTTCGCTTAGATTTGGGCTGAAATTGATGGTTTTCGCTTAGATTTAGGCTAAAATTGATGGTGTACAGTACAACTAAATTGTTAAAAAATTTGGATCATGAGTATTTTTTTATTTGGATACTACGTTGATTATTTTTTATCTCATCACACGAATATTAGGTGGTTAGTACAAATGAAATAAATATACTCTCTATGTTAATGCGCAACCCCATGGCATAAGCTTTCATGACCATTCTGATTGTCTTGTATCTTGCTGAAGTTTAACCGAGTAATAATTTAAATACTCTTGCTAATCTTGGAAGGTTTTGCATGGATTCTATCTAAGCATAACTACAATATATCCATTTTTGTGTACTAGAGTTTATGCCTAACGAAATTATATAAAACGGTATAATGACGTTTTTATATCAAAGACTCCAAGATTGTCATTGGTTAACTGTAGAGTATGTTTGGGAATTTAGTATATTCTAGCGAATTTCATATTTAGCATATTTTTAAGTAACATTTTTGACAATGTAAGACTCCTTTCATCACATTTTCTCATTTTATGAGATCTTTCGTGATAGATGTGTACAGCTACATTCTTACCTAATTAAAATCTAATTTAAATTCAATTTTCTTACATACCTATGATTACACAATCTAAATAGTTAGATTCGTTCTAAAATAATACGATTGTATTCCTTATATTGCACTTATTAACAATTTTCACTAAGAAAACTAACACCATACATAGAATATAGGATAACTATGGCTCAAGAAGCAGACTGTCCACTACCGAGCAGAGGAGCGGGCCCGAATCCGAACACCAGTTCCCTAAATTTCACGAGTAACAGAATAGACTAGGCACTCTCAGTTTTTCTTTTTGTCGAGTTAGCCTAACAACGAACAGGGATTTCCAGAGAGATTCAAACTTTGAACCTAATCTTCTGCCTTCCAGATCATTGCAACGCTTACATCGCACTACCTGTAAATTTTTAACGCGCGGCCTCACCTCTTGCATCAACATCAAGCAACGATGGCGGCGATTCACAGGTCTGTTTATGTGTCAGTGATTCAAGCTCTGAATTAAGTTTGTCTCAGTTGCCAGCTTTTTCTGTTAGTTTCTCGCACAACAAACTCAGTCTCCGCCCTTATCTCTCTCTCGATTTCTCTAAAACTCATGAGTCCACCTTCTTTCTTCTTGTCTGATTACTTAATGAGTAGTGCTCAATTTGGACACGGATCTGCCTGTGTGGTTGCAATGAGAGTCATAATGTATTTTCTATAACTAAAATCTTAAAACGGCTGAGTATATAAGTGCCGACTAGTCTACCGTGCGATTCTCAAGTCAGATTTTTTTTACTTAGCAGTGCTTAGAACTTAAAATAGCTTTGCAACTCTAATCTGTTTTAATCTCTGTGCAGAAGTAGAGAACCGTCTTTGATTGTGTTTGTGGCCACATATAAAGATAAGTATAGTGGAGCCCACAAAGGTACTTGAGACATCTTCAACTGAGTAACTCTCTCTTTCAACAAGAATCTCCCATGTTCCCCTCTCTATAAGAACTCCATACCATCCCATAAGTTAGGAAAAAAGCAGTTAACCATGCTTTTGTCAGTAGAACTAGGAATGACGATAGAAGTATCAGAATTGGTGACCTCATGGAAAGTTCTCGTGTTGCTTTTCTCCCTGTAACAAGTCCGAAGCAAAAGAAATACAGCCCCATTCATTTTCAAAGGGCAGCAGCACCACCTTTTTCCATACTTGCTTCAACAGAATCAATACACTTTTAGGTTGGTTACCCTTCTTTCATTATTATGCATTTTGTATAATTTCTTAATGTATAAAAGTGAATGATAAAAAATACTATCTGAAAGTATTCGATGGTATTTTTATTGATTCAAACTTAAAAGTGGGTACCCTTTTTACATGTATTTTGTGTATTTTTTATATTATGTTCATCCACAATACTATTGAAAACTTCTAACTTCACCATTATCCGATTGTTTTCTGATAAACTATCTAACAACTCAATTAAATTCTTCGCTTAGGTCTCAAAATTTTATCAATTCCATATTCATTATCAGAAGGAGGATGGCTAAGTCTGATACTTCTTTTCATGATCACAATCGCCTGTTGCTACACTGGCGTACAACTTTAGAGATGCACCGAGTCCAATTCACTCGTCAAGACCTATCCAGACATCGGGAACCTGGCATTTGGATATTAGGGGGACCGCTCATATCAATTTTCATGTATCTCGAGTTGTACCTAGTCGCAGTCGAGTTCTTGATACTGGAAGGGATCATTTCGAGAAGTTGTTCCCCTTGGCTAATTTCAACATCGGGGGACTAAAATCAGCGGAAAGTACGAGCTTGTCCTGATTGCAGCCCTTATGATTTTGCTCATGACGTGTTTGCGAAGTATGGGCCTTCTTACTTACATATCGATGGGCGGGGTGTTGACCTCCGACGTGGTGGTTGGTTGTCTGGTATGGGCTGGAGATTTTAATGGGTTGGATTTCATGAGAAAGGGAGGCTCGTTAACTGGAGTGGCATGCCCATTGCCGTGAGCTTGTATGCCTTCTGCTTCTGTAGTCATCCATACTTTCTACTTCTGTGGTCATCCAGACTTTCTTACGCTGTACACTTTCATGAAGAACAAGACACACAGCGTAGTAAAGACTGGATGACCACAGAAGCAGAAGGCATACAAGCTCACCGCAATGGGCATGTCACTCCAGTTAACGAGTCTCCCTTTCTAATGAAATCCAACCCCATCAAAAGCTCCAGCCCATACCACACAACCAACCACCATGCCGGGGGCCAACACTCCGCCCATCAACATGTAAGCAAGAAGGCCCATGCTCCACAATCATATTTTGAGAAAATCACAATGGCTGCAATTAGGACAAGCCCGTGCTTTTCACTGATCTTTAGTCCACCGATGTTGAAATTAACTGAGTCGAACAACTTCTCTAAGTGATCCCCTTCCAGTATCTAGAACTCGACTACGACTAGGTACAGCTCGAGATACATGAAAATTGATATGAACAGTCTCCCCTGATATCCGAATGCCAGGTGTCCGGTATCTGTATAGGTCTTGACGAGGGAATTAGACTCCATGCATCTCTGAAGTAGCACGCCAGTGTAGCAACAGACGATTGCGACCATAAAAAGAAGTATCAGACTCATCCATCCTCCTTCTGAAAGTGTATATGGAATTGATAAAATTTTAAGACCTGAAAGAAGAATTAATGGACTTGTTAGATAGTTTATCAGAAAAACAATTAACAATGGTGAAACTCAAAGTTTTCACTAGTGTAGACGAACATAATATAAAAAATAAACAAATACATGTAAAAACGATACCCACTTTTAAGTTTGAATAAAAAAATACCATCAAATACTTTCAGATAGTATTTTCTTTCATTCAATTTGATAAATTTTAAAATTATATAAAATGCATAATAATACAAGAAGAGTAACCAACCTAAAAGTGTATTGATTCCATTGAAGGAAGTACGAAAAAAGGTGGTCGTGCTGGCCTTTGAAAATGAATGGGCTGCATTTCTTTTGCTTCGGGATATGTAACAGGGACAGGAGCAACACAAAAACTTTCCATGAGGTCACCCATTCTGATACTTCTATCGTCCTTCCCTAATTCTACTCACAAAAGCACGGTTCACTGCTTTGCTCCCAACTCATGGGATGGAGTTCTTATAGAGAGGAACAAGGGAGATTCTTGTCGAGAGAGAGAGAGAGAGTGGGTGTTACTCAATTGAAAATATTTTAAGTACCTTTGTGGGCTCTACTATACTTATCTTTATGTGTGGCCACAAACACAATCAGATACGGGTCTCTCTATAGAGAGATATTAAACAGATTAGACTTGCAAACTATTCTAAGTTCTAAGCACTACTGAGTGAATAAAATCTGACTTGGGAATCGCCCGTAGACCAGTCGCCACTCATTATACTTAGTCGTCAAAGATTTCAGTCATAGATAATACATTATGACTCTCATTACAACCACATAAGCAGATACGTGTCCAAATTGAGCACTAATCATTGAGTAACCAGACAAGAAGAATGAAGGTGACTCATGAGTTTAGAGAAGACTTTGAGAGAGAAAAGGGCTGAGACTGAGTTTGTTATGCAAGAAACTAATAGAAAGAGCTGGCAACTGAGACAAGCTTAATTCAAATCTTGAATCACTGACACATAAACAGACCTGTGAGTCATCGGTCATCGTTACTTGATGTTGATGTAAGGGATGAGGCTGCGCGTTAAAAATTTGCAGGTAGTGCGATGTACGCGTTGCAATGATCTAGAAGGCAGAAGATTAGGTTCAAAGTTTGAATCTCTCTAGAAATCCCTAGTTGATGTTAGGCTAATTCGACAAAAAGGAAGCCTGAGAGTGCTGAGTCTATTCCGTTACTCGTGAAATTTAGGGAACTGATGTTCAGATTTGGGTCCTCTCCATTGCTCGGCGGTAGACGGTCTGCTTCTTGAACCATAACTATCCTATATTCTATGTATGGTGTTAGTTTTCTTGATGAAATCGTTAACAAGTGCAATACACAGAACACAATCGCATTATTTTTAGAACGAATCCAACTATTTAGATGGTGTAATCGTAGGTTTAAGAAAATTAGATTCTAACTAAGTAAGAATGTAGCTTACACATCTATCACGGAAAGAACCTCATAAAATGAGAAAATGTGATGAAAGGAGTCACATTGTCAGAAATGTTGACTTAAAATTATGCTAAATATGAAATTTGCAAGAATATCCTAGATTCCCAAACTGACTCCTACATTTACCAATGCCAACCGTGGAGCCTTTGATATAAAATGCCAACCGTGGAGCCTTCTCATTTCTCTCTAAAACCAGATCACACCAACTTCCCTTCCTCCCTATCATATTCGACCAGCCTAGGCCATCCACACACACACACATGCATGTGGTATCGGGTATTTTTTCAATATAGGCGAGTACTCTTCCCTTGTTGCATACGTGTACATACACGTGTACATGTATATTTTGACATGTGCATGCATATTTCATGTTCCCTGCATATTTTAAGTAGAGTGATGATCCAACATAATTGTTGTTACATGTGAATGATATGCTAATTGCTGCAAGAAATACGACACATATTGAGAAACTTAAAGCTCAACTCAAGAAGGAATTTGACTTGAAGGATTTGGGAGAAGCCAAGAAGATTTTAGGTATGAAGATCACTCGAAACAGAGGCTCAGGCATACTTTGGCTATCCTAGGAGAACTGTCTTCTCAAGGTGTTGAAGAGATTTAACATGACAGAAACAAGACCAGTCACCACTAATTTGGCAGATCAATTCAAATTATCCTCCAAGCAATGTTCATAATCACCGGAAGAGGAGGAGATATCTCGAGTACTATATGCTAGTGTAATGGGATCACTCATGTATGCTATGATCTGCACTAGGCCTAACTTAACCTATGCAGTTAGTACATTAAGTCGGTTCATGTCAAATCCAGATTATGCGAAAAATCTTGATCAGCGAAGATCTACGACAGGCTATGTGTTCATAATAGCTAAGTGAATCATTAGTTGAAAGGCAGAGTTGCAAGATACAGTTTCTCTTTAAACGACAGAGGCAGAGTACATGGCTACAGTTGAGGCGTCAAAGGAAGCCTTATGGCTGAGAGAATTGGTTGAGATGTTTAGTATCATTTAGAATTCAGTTCGAGTTCATTGTGATAGCTAGAGTGTGATTCATCTCACTAAGGATCACAATTATCACAAGCTGACGAAGTACATTGATGTGAGATATCACAAGATATGACAGTGGGTCGTTGATGATAAGGTGATCGATTTGGTAAAGATCAACACGAACAAGAATCCAGCAGATATGATGACGAAAACTATCCAGGTGGAGACATTCTCTGAACTTCATCAAGATTCTCTAAAGTTAAGTGGCGAATGGGCTCAAAAGAGAGGAGAAAGGAAGGTAAATGAAACAGAGGTTAATTCTACGGAGGGACTCAAGATGGAGATTGTTAGTATTTGGAGTGCCTAATATTCATTGAGAAGAATTCAGGTTCTAGTAGTTTCTAATACGGATCTGTCTCCTGTTTTGGTTTCGATACGAGTTTTCTATTTCTCTGAGGAGGTGCTGATTTTGTTATTAGAGTTTGTGAAGAACTAGGATCATCCTAGGTGCTTATAAAAGCCCTTTGGGGGTGACCTTTTGAAGGTATGACAAGAATTCAAGAGAAATTCTGTTTTCCACCATTTAGAGTTGTGAGAGAGAGTTTTTGTAACTCTTATATTTTTTTCTTCTTTTTTCAATAAAGATTTCTCTCCTCCTCGTGGACGTAGGCACACCGAATCACATTAAATATTCTGTTCTTTGATTGTGAGGTGATTTAATTTCAATTATTTGCTAGTGGCAGATCTTCTACGCTTCCGCTTCCGCTGCCGAGTCTCCAACTCTGGTGTTTCTCTTTTATTTGATCGGTGATAGATCATCAATAATCAAATCATCATCATCTCGTATGATCCTGACAATCAGTATGTGTATTAGATCCACCAACACTGATAGCTCGATACAAACAAACGGAAGGGGATTCAAACAAACAGAAGGGGGATTGGGAATACAAATCCAATGTTGCTTCAGACCAGTCGTGCTCACAATCATCAACCTCTCCCACATCAAATAGCACATTTACATGACATTTTTTATAGATGTTTTTGGCAATCATCAATCTATCACCAATTACGTACCAATTAGCCTGGATCGGTATAACCTTCATTATACCTTCACAATCAGTGTGTGGACTGGATCACCAACATTAGCAACTCGATTCAAAGAAACATAAGGGAGAAGCGGGGAATAAAACAAAAACAAAAGAATATAGTGCTATTTCAGACTTGCTCATGTTCATCCTGGCCCTCTCATCAAATTGCATCAACCACAATATATATTTACTTTGCATATGTTCTATGGAAATCAACTATCAATTAGACCATCAACTTAATGTATAAATGTGCTACCTTGACAATCTGCGCGTGTATTGTATCCACCAACATTAATCGCTTGATTTAAAAAAACAAAATCTTCATTTATGATCAACTATCGCAGGCTGAAACAGACCTCATATTCCTTGGAGGAGAGTATGAACCACATTGGAAAACTAAATTATATAGGCTACAAAACATGGTATTAGACAGCAATGTCTATTGTGAGGTTCTACGCTAATTTGGATCGTCTTGGTTGAAGCTTATCACCCCCATCATGGTTGGCACATGAGGTTGCTCGAGGACTTGCTCCATCAGCTATCATCAACACCCATTGTTGGTCCTATAGCATGCCAAGAACACAAGCCCTAAATGCACAAACACACATGAAAGGAGGAGACAAATGTCAGTCGACCGCCCGGTCGACCGACATAACTGGGTTCTCTTCCTTGTGCAACATCGGTCGACCAGGCGGTCGACCGCTCCAAGCCTTGTGCATGTCGGTCAACCGTCCGGTCGACCGAAGTCCTGTCATAGAGTTAAAAGACTCTAACTCCTGTTTTTTGTATCGACATATAACAGTATTTTTATATTTTAAATCATGCAGCAAATTAAAACATAAATCTTTTAATCAAACTAAATACTTGACCTAAGCATGCAACTAATATGAAAATTAAAAAGAAAATAAAATGCTGGTCTGGGGTAATGTAGTCGTGCAGAAGCATTGCCCTAAAAAAAGACGGCCGACCCAGCGTCTGGACTTTGAAAAAACCTCTTCCAGCGGTAAAAACTCCCCTAGTAGTTTACCAGCACCCAGCCCATGACGATGAGCTAGGTCTCTGCTCAGACGGAGATTCGTTGCCCCAAAGTAAAAGAAATCCTTATGAAATCACCAAAAGTTGAACCAGAATTTTGTAATAAAGAAAATATGGAGGGAGACAAATATTGTAGTTGTTTTTGCAAGTAACTGATGAACTACGAGAAGCAGTATTTATACCTTTTCAAAGTCCAGTAATTATAACAGTCCCGCTCCAAATCTGCACACGATCATGCAGTTCCCGAGCTGATTCGAAGAATGGGTCAAACCGAACAGAAAATCCCAAAAAATCAAAACAAAACTTAAATAAAATTTAAATAGTTAAAAACCAAAAAAAAAGTTTCACGTTCAAGAGCCCTTTGAATCAAACTGTATTCTTATCCGCAGGTCGTAGGCGCATGCCACCCGAACCTGAACCCGGCCCGCCCCGGTTCGGTGTATATGCGCACGTGTGAAAATATGGCCCATGGCCTAACACTCATAACAATAGGCATGAGAGAAGTTAGTATATATACTAACCTCCCCTCTCCTATCCAATGTGGGATAAAAACTGTCACGCCCCGCTTCCCAAAATACGGGAAAACGGAGTCGCGATGAAAGTCGGCGACGTATATACGCGAGGAGAATACCCCATGTATACACGCTAAGCCTAAAGTAACCTGAACAAGTTATAAAATCTCTACCATAAATCAAAATCAATGAATACATATAAAGTCTAACACAATGATAGCAAATGAATAAGAATAAGAAATATGACTAGATGCGATATATGAATAAAAGAGCAGGGATACCGATAATCGGGAAGAGAGAGACTCCAGCTCCTCAAGGTACATGTGATCCTCTCCAAATATCTGGTCAGTAATAAATAGCCCCGAATCTGGATATACAGATCCAGGGAGTCAGAACTCCTAGTGAATGTATAAGAGAAAAAAGGAAAGACATGTAAATACAAATATGAGCAGACTACGAAACATATATACTGGAATAAAACAGAAATAAGATATAAAACATGAATAGAAGATAATAAAGCCAATCAGTACAAACTAGATGTCCAATCGGGTGTCAGGTGTACAGTCAAGTCACTAGAATAATCAGATGTCTACAATCAGGCATATATGTATATCAAGTTCAGTCTACAATGTCAATGCGAGATTTCAGTTTTATCATTATGTCAGCGAACGCTAATTGCCACATGCAGTAGACGCATCCCATACTACGCCTACCACACGTGTCAATCAGGGTCCTAAGTTATTGAGACTGATTGGTTAGAGACATTGTTCATACTTTAAGTGGGTCCCGTACATACCCGGGACCACGACCCCAGATGCCTGGCGCTGAATCAGGCTCGTACCGCTAGGTACTCAGTAACAATAACAGTAATATCAGATGGATGCCAGTCATCTCTGGAAACCCTATAGTGGAAACCACATTTCGGCTGCGCAACCTGTATCCTAAGTCCACCCAAAATATAGACGATGTCTCCTCCATCAATTTGCCCAATCCTAGTGTGAGTTGTCTTTTTACATTATTATTTAATTAAGTTAAATCAGTCAATATTCATGTTACCTATAATACTGGGAGATGTGGTGACAGTAACGGTAACAGTACAGTATAATAACATTAATCGAGTAAATGATAAATAGAGTTGTACCGTACGTTACGGTCTAACGATGTTTCCCAGTAACTTTCAGTAACATGAATAATTACAGAACAAGTCTAGACACTGATTCAGTCAACAATAACAGAGGTCAAATAGTAAAAGCTATCAAACTCTGAATATATTTTATCACCAATATCGATGAATTTACTCTCACAATAATTTTATCTCTATCACTGGGTAAAAGCAATAAATAGCAGACTATTAGTATCTTCGAAATCAACTAACATAACAGATACCGAGATCCCAAGTAAAGAATGAAAACATCCTCAAAACTAGATTCATCCAACTATAATCAAAAATCAAAGCTAAGGAGGGTAACGTCCTCAATCAATAAGAAATCTAGATCATCTCTACACGTCGATAAGATCATCAGTACTCAATCAATATAATTAGGGTAAATCTGAAAGTCTTTGGTTCAAAAAAAACCAAGATCATGTTACATAGCTATATCAAGGGTAAGCTATACACACAACACATAATGACAATCTAACAAGATCAAACTCCTCTATAAACTGATCAAGATCCAATATAAAATATATCACAGGTCAGCTCCAACTCTAACTTAGTCAATGCCAATCCAAGTTCGGCAAATCAGTATATTGGTAAAACAATGTCATATCTAACACTTCCTCGATATCCACAGGAATTCTAGTCGGGAAAATCACCAACTTTCAATAAACATTATGCCTACTATATGTCCTCTAACCTCAAATATAACGTAGGTCAACTGATCAGTAGATCAAATCAAGTCACAGTCTAGGGTATCCAATGCTAGGCCTAAGCCAATAATGACAACTACCAACACATGAAATGACGCCAAAAATCTCTCGAAACAACCAAATAAATAAGATATATAGTCATTGATGTCTCATGAAGAGGTACAGGTAATCAAACTGGTAAAATATGTCAGACGATCACATGAAATAATGCTGCTAACATATAAACAATTACAGATAAAGATAAATAGCGAAATGGTACAAGAGCAAACACTCACCTTAGATCGACTGACATATATGCATATGGAAACATACATATGTATGCATGCATTTCTATTTGCTAGGGTGTATCTCTAAGTATGTTTGTATTTATCTCTGTACGTATGTATTTATTTATATATGTATAATTATGCAAGTAGTATGTATGTGTGTGCACCATATACAAGTTGTGCGCGTTCAAGACTATATAAGGTACACGCATACTACATACATAATCATATATAAGTAAACATAAATACATATATAAATACAAGCAAACTCACATAATACACCCATGCAAATACAAGTGCACACATACATATGTCTATTTCTATATGCATATGTCTATATATGTGTGTGTATACATATATAGATTTATCCATATAGAAACATACATATGTATCCGTGCAATTTTATTTACAAGGGTGCATTATGTGAGTACGTTGTATTTATGTATGCACGTATATATAATCATGCTTGTAGTATGTATGTGTGTGTATCTATATAAGTTGTGCACGTTCAAACCTTATACGGTACACACATTCATACTACATGCATAATCATACATCAAAGTAAATTCATACTTAAATATATAAATACATCACATAACATAGCCACACAAATAATAACGCATATATACATAGATATGTTTCTATATGTATATAGATATATGTATACACACACAAACACACATATATTCACAATATATAAATGCATACACATATATTGATGCATGTATATGCGCACCTATATAGAAACTTTCACATATTGATACACACACATATACAGACGCATATATATGTGTAGATTTGTGTCATTCCGGAAGGATTCGAGGCTGAATCCTTCCCACTCAAATACAACTCTACGACATCTAAATGCAACATCCACTTCATTGAAGTTGATCTATATTATTTCAAGTAACTAAAAACTAAAAATCATAATTTTGAATATTTTTTCCTAGCCGTCAAGTACGCACAAAATAGATGGCTTAAATAGTGAGTTGGTTAGTTTAATGGTGCAAATGAATCTAACAAAAATTGATGTGTGAGGCTTTTTAAGCGTTTAGATCATGATTAAATAGTCGGAGCAAGAATTTGTATGTCTAAAAACATAGATCTAAGCAATATGACATTTTCGACTGTTCATTTTGCGCCTACTTGATGGATGAGAAAAAAATATTGAAATTTATATTTTTGATTTTTAGTTACTTGAAATAATGTAAATCAACATCGACAAAATAGATCTTTCATTTGGATGTCGAGGGTTGTATTTGAATGGGAAAGATTCGGCCTCGAATCCTTCTGGAATGACACAAGTCTATCTCTCTCTGGAATCGAGAGAGAGAGAGCTCTCTCTCACTCTCTCTATATACACACACACACACACACTTGTGTCATTCCAGAATGATTAGGCTAAACTCAATCCCATGACATTAAAATCCAAGATCCACTCCATTGAAGTTGATCTACATTATTTATAAATAACAAAAAATCAAAAACCAAGTGTTTTGAATACTTTTTGTGTATCCATCAAGTAGGCACAAAATGAACGGCCGAAATAGTGAGTTGGTTAGTTTAATGGTGTATAATATTTGAAACCTAATAAAAATTAGCGTGTGGGGGTTTTTAAATGTTTAGATCATGATCAAATGATTGGTTCGAGAATTTATATGTCTAAAGTCATAGATCTAAATAAAATGCTATTTTTGACTGCTCATTTTGCGCCTACTTGATGGATGGGCAAAAAGTATTCAAAATACTTGATTTTTTATTTTAATTACTTTAAACAATGTAGATCAACTTCAACAAAATGAATCTTGTATTTGAATGTTATGAGATTGAGTTTCAGTAGGAAGAATTCAGGTTAAAATCCATAGGCATGTATGTACCCAAGTGTGTGTAAATACATTGACACACGCACATACACACACACACAAAAATACTTACACACAGTCGCGTACACATGTATATTAGACACATGCACATATACAAAATACATACATACACATATATAAAAACATGCATACATATATACAAACATAGGCAGATACATGACGTTTATGCATGCATATGAATCTACATTATCTTACAAAATTTTGTAAAAAAATGAGCATAGAGTATAACAATTTGAAAAAAGTACTTAAAAGAATTCATACATACCTTAAGTGTCTTACCAATGAAGGGATGTAGCTTTTTTGCAAACTTTAACGGTAAATAATCAGGCATTTAATTATACTTGTGATATTTATATGCAGCAATAATTTAATATAAAATATTTAAATTATAGATAGGACATAAGTAACCGCTTATAGATATTTCGAAAAATTTCACGAGAAACCAATCTTTTTATAACCACCATGTTAACTATTAAAATAAAATAAAAAATCTTGAGTTATTAACTAATTAGCTTTTAGTAATTTGAGGCTATAAACTATTAATAAAATGATTAACAAAAAATCTAATAGCTGACAATTATTTTTTATTTTTATTAACAATTAGTATTCAATATTTTCTCTCAAAGAGTCATTATAAATTTCAGTAATTAATAATTTTTTTCAAATATTATCTATTTTTCAAATATTATTTATTTCCTTTCATATTTTTTATCCTGATTGTGTCCTATTTTTATACTATTTCTTTTCCTTTTTAATGATTTATGCTTCTTTTGCTTCTTTCTTTTTCTTTTCTTTCTCATTGGCTATTATTTTCTTCATATTTAAATATTTTTTGTTTATGAAAATTGTTATACCTTATGTTGAATAGAGGAATATAAAATTTTAAGTAAATAACTGAAATAAAAATATTTCAATAGATCACCATATCAAATCAAGGATAGCTCAAATTAAAAAAAAAAGACTTTAAGTGCATGGCACTAACACATTTCTAGTCTTTCTAGCACTAATCGTTCAATTTGTTCAAAAGTTTACCTTCCATATTAACAGTCTCAATAACTAGTATAGAAATTGAGAGGAGACATTGGTGCAAATAATGTAGATATTATAGACAACATATCCAGTAAACAATGAATATTTAGGGTCCACATTGGTGCCAGACTAATAACAGCAGGGAGAACCTAGACTACTCAGTAAGTCTAGCTAGTGATATATGACTCATAAATGCAAGAGGCAGGAAATGGGTTACCTCTACAATTGCTCCATATACAGATAAATGATAATGATATATGACTGATAAATGCTAAAGATAACTGATAAATGCTATATATGACTGATAAATGAGACAGGAAATGAGTTACCTCTATAATTTCTCCATATACAGATAAATGCTAGTGATTTATGATTGATAAATGCTAATGATATATGACTGATAAATGCAAGACAGGAAATGATTTACCTCTACAGTTTCTCCATATACAGATGTCTCTTTTAATTGTTGGATCCTTTGGATACATGAGGATGCCTTTGCATCATGTTGGGTTGCTGAGAGCCTTTGATATAGTAATTCTTTCAGACATCACTTTTTCTTTCTATAATATCTCTATTTTTGAAATACAAGATTTAATAATGAATGATGGTATTTTTTTTCTTGCATGTATTTTGTGTTAATTATCATTGTTGTTATGTATTATTATTATGGTTATTACTATTGAAAATTATTATTATTGTTATTGTTAAGTATCTTTGTGTATTATTGTTATTATTCTTATTATTAATATTATTGATATTTATTTTCTGTATTATTCTTAGACAAGCTCACTTCTTGCCCCCCTATTTTTCCCTACCTTTTTCTTTCATTTTCTTACTCTTTATCCTAAGCCCAATCCTAATTCAAGTACCCATTTCCATATGCTTTACCTTTTACCATTAACCTATATCCTTTCATATCTTTCTTTTATTTTACCTTGACCAAAGCCATGAGCCCATTTCCATTCCTTCTATTTTTCTTTTATTTGAGCCAAAACCCAAACCAAAACCTATTACCCAAAATCTAATTTTAATCTTATGTCAAATTCAAATCCTAACAAAAATCATATCTAATTCTAGCTTACCCAAATCTACATCCTATTCTCAAAATCACAATCTCAACTAATTCTATTTTAAAATAAAATCCTAACTAATTTTTAATCTATTTTAATCCTTATCCTATCAACCAAATTCTAAATCCTAACTATGTAATTCTATATCTTAACTACCTAATCACTAACCCCATATATCTCTCCCTATATTGATTCCTATCCAATCCCATCCATCAAATACAAATCTTAACCAGCCCAATCCTTGTAATCCTAACTACTAAATCATATAATTATCTTAATTAAATTAAAATCTTAACTAACCTAATCTCTCATTATCTCCTAATCCTAACCATCTAATCTTAAATTATACTAATCCTAACTATATAATCATAGCTAATTAACATCTCCTATATAAACATCTAATCTTAAAACAAAACTCTAACCTATTTTCTTCCTCCTTCCTTTGCTGGCAGCCCCAACCCACCATGCGACCTACTCTTTCTTCTCCAGCGAGACACCGACGGCAGCTCGCGACACCCCGACATCCTCCGCGGCCTCCGCCTCCTCCGCTGTTGAACTCTCGATGGTCGGTCGTGAGTTCCTCCCCTTCGTAACTCTCTTTTTCTCTTCTCTTTGTATTCCTAAGTGTAAATTAATGCATGGTGTATAAAGAAGTGTGTGTATTAATATATGTGCATGTGTTTAATTATTTATGTATATTATGTATATGGGTGTACGTGTGCGTATATGTATACAGGTGTATGTACGTGTGAGTTCATGGGTTGAATTGCGTGTTGCAGCGTTCGGACCCGTTTGGAGAGATCCGGACCCGTTGCAAGAGACTCGGATTCGTGTTTGCAGATGACCGATACACTGGCGATTCGAAAACCGACCAATGAGATGATCCAGAGATCTGTATCGGTTCGTGCAGTGAAGATCAGACGACGATTCGGTTCCAAAACTGCGTCACTTCATGTGAGCATTTGTTTATTGGTCTATTTCAATTTCAGCATTGTATCTTAATGTTTCATGTGCATGTATATATTATTCTGTATTATTCTATTCATGCCGGTCATTATTGTTACATTATGATGCTCTAATATTATTTTATTGATATATCGTTACTCTGTTACCAACAGTATTGTCGATTCGTTCCATTATTCTAGACAGATGAGTATTAGTCTTGATCCTCCTTATTAGTAATAGCCATATGAGAATTTAATTGAAAAGTTGAGGAATAATTAATGAGATTGCTTTATTGAGATTGGATAAGTGGACTATATTAAGGTAAGACTGGATCTGGTGATGGAGAATGAAATTGATATATTGTTGATGTGTGTGTGTGTGTATATGCAGAGTTAGTATCTTAGCACTGAGATATGGTGACTCACTATATCGATGGGTAACATTATTTGATTTATTAGATCTGTTGATACTTGAATTTATTATTGGACTCTTATTGGAGTGGAGATTGACTTAGAGTTAAGGAGTGTAGACTGGATTAATATGAATTAAAGAGCATATGGATATATAGTGGATTCAATAACCTATAACTAGGTATTCTTATCTTATCATTTCATTATAGATTGTTTACCATTTCAGATTCAGGATTATTTGTGGCATATCTTTGACTGTAACTGACTGGACCTAGTGATTACCTAGTTCATGTTTGTGAATGAGTGGTACATTTCATGTAAAGTATTATGAGGCAATAGTTTGGTGATTATTTAGATAGGAATCTTTTTAAATATTGAGGACTGATAGAATATGATACTATTTACTAGAAGACGGTATCTACCTTGATGTTGGAACTATGGATGAACTTAGTTAGATTTGGAGTTGACCTGAGATGTATATTTTTTATGTTAGATATTGTGATTGACCTTGAATAGAAGTGAGAAAGTGGTGATGATCTTGATCGATGATCTTACTGTTATTCAATGGTGAGTATATGACTAGATGTAGCTGACTGTTTATGCGAGACTCTGATATACTGATAATATAAAGGATTAGAGTAAACCGACAGAAATGAGATAGCTGGTTATTGATTTATTGAGGTGACAGTTTACCATATCAGAACTTTCATATGAATTGATACTTGATGTTCATAATGATTGTATTGAGACTACTGATTGATGGATCAGTTACTATTGTATCTTAGTGCAGATGGATGAGACATTGATCAGTTCTAGATGAGACTATCTATTGAGCAGTATCCGAGTTTGTTATTGTATTCATGTTATTAAAAGTTACTGGGAAAATATTGTCAGACCGTAACACATGTATTGTTCCATTATTCTACCATTTATACAGTAATATTGTCTATATTGTTATTGTTACATCATTGATATTGTTACTGGCACCGTATCATCCCAGTAATCGAAATAATATGGATATTGATTGTTCTAAATAATAATATAATAGCAACTTACACTGGGATTGGGGAAATTGATGGAGGAGATAGCGTTTGTATTTTTGGGTGGACCTAGGATACAGGTTGCGCAGCCGAGATACGATTCCACTGCAGGGCTCTAGGAATGACTAACATCCCGTATTGTTTATATTGTTATTGTTATTGAGTACCTAGCGGTTGAACCTGGAGTGTCAGGTGATTGGGTCGTGTTCGGGGTATGTACAGAACCCACTTAAAGCATGATAATGTCTCCAACCAATCAGTTTCAATAACTTAGAACCCTGATTGACACGTGTAGTAGGCGTAGTATGGGATGTGTCTATTAGATGTGGCTATTGGTGTTCGCTGACATAATTGATAACAAAACTGAAATCCTATATTGACATTATAGACTGAACATAGACATATACATGTTATAATAGACATCTGATTGTACACTGGACCCTAACATGACTTATCCTACCCACACCTGATATATATACGACTGTGATGGACATCTGACTCTAGTACTGACTGACTCAACCAGCCTGATATATAGATCATGATAGACACCTGATTGGACATATACTCTACTATGTGCTATCAACATTACTGTTTATTTACTTTATTCATGCCATTTCTTATTTCAGTATATATATTTTCTTTATCTGCTTACATGTTACAAGCACATGTACTTTCCAGTTTATTCTTACACATTCACTAGAAGCCTGACTCACTGGATTCGCATATCCAGATCTGTGGCTAAATATTACTGATCAGGTATTGGGAGAAGATCACAGACATCTTGAGGAGCCAGAGTTCTCTCTTACTCGATCATCTTTTCTCGATATTTTCTATCTCTTCTTTATTCTATTACTTTCATGATTATATGCATTGGACTCATGCTTGTTCTATTTCTCTATTTATCTGTTATCATGTGTGGATGTTTATATGTGACATTGCAGTGATGTTGATTTACCATAGTGATTATATAGCTTGTTCAGGTTACTTTAGGCTTAACGTGTGTATACGTGGGGTATTCTCCTCGCGTATATACGTCGACGACTCTCGCCACAACTCTGTTTCTATGTATTTTAGGAGCGGGGTGTGACAAGATTTTCTTGGTATCAGAGCCAGGTTCAACATAAAAAGGACCTAGTTCTTACCAGTAACTTGAAACAACTTATATTGACACTGCAACATACATATAGGATTAACACAATAATATTGAGTCCACTTCAGAATTGACCGTCCTCCCTTTGGATATCCAACTCTTTGATTTTTTTGACATCCTTGATTCCAGCTTTTCAGCTTTTCTTTTAGAGTGATCTGAGTTTCATCTTGATTCTTATTCTTCTTCTCGATTCTATTTCTCCGATTTTGTCTCCTGAGTTTGATCACTCCATGTTGAAGCCAGTAGCAGAGATCAGAGCGCGCATCAGAATCGTGGTGTCAGAGAGAGGCGACGTGGAAACTTGTTTATTTTCTCCCTTAACTTTGATTTCTTTTATTATTCCTTACTTTATTGAAATTTTGAGGACGAATTTTTTTATAAGGTGGGTAGAATGTAATACCTTTATTTTTGAATTACAAGATTTAATAATGAATAATAGTATTTTTTATTGCATGTATATTGTGTTAATTATTATTGTTGTTATGTAGTATTATTATGCTTATTACTAATGGAAATTATTATTATTGTTATTGTTAAGTATCTTTGTGTATTATTGTTATTATTCTTATTATTAATATTATTGATATTTATTTTGTGTATTATTCTTAGACAAGCTCACTTCTTGCCCCCTATTTTTTCCTTCCTTTTTCTTTCATTTTCTTATTCTTTATCCTCAGCCCAATTCAAACCCATTTCCATATGTTTTACCTTTTACCATTAGCCCATATCCATTTCATATCTTTCTTTTATTTTTCCTTGACCTAAGTCATGAGCCTATTTTCATTCCTTTTATTTTTCTTTTATTTGAGCCAAAACCCAAACCAAAACCTATTACCCAATATCAAATTTTAATCTTATCTCAAATTCAAATCCTAACAAAAATCATATCTAATTCTAACTTACCCAAATTTACATTCTATTTTTAAAATCACAATCTCAACTAATTCTATTTCAAAATAAAATCCTAACTAATCTTTAATCTATTTAATCCTCATCCTATCAACTAAATCCTAAATATGTAATTCTATATCTTACCCACCTAATCACTAACCCTATATCTCTCTCCCTATATTTAATCCTATCTAATCCTATCCATCAAATACAAATCTTAACCAACCCAATCCTCGTAATCCTAATTACTAAATCATATAGTTATCTTAATTAAATAAAAATCATAACTAACCTAATCTCATTATCTCCTAATCCTAACCATCTAATCTTAAATTATCCTAATCCTAACTATATAATAATAACCAATTAACATCTCCTATATAAACATTTAATCTTAAACCAAAACTCTAACCTAATTTCTTCCTTCTTCCTTTGCTGGCAGCCCCAACCCACCATGCGACCTCCTCTTTCTTCTCCAGCGAGACCCCGACGGCAGCTCGCGACACCCCTACATCCTCCACTACTTCCGCCTCCTCTGTTGTTGAACTCTCGATGGTCGGCCGTGAGTTCCTCCCGTCGTAACTCTCTTTTTCTCTTCTCTTTATATTCCTAAGTGTAAATTAATGCATGGTGTATAAAGTAGTGTGCGTATTAATATATGTGCATGTGTTTAATTATTTGTGTATAATATGTATATGGGTGTACATATGTCTGTATGTATACGGGTGTATGTTCGTGTGAGTTCATAGGTTGGGTTGCGTGTTGCAGCATTCGGACCTGTTTGGTGAGATCTGGACCCGTTGCAAGAGACTAGGAGTCGTGTTCGCAGATGACCCGATACACTGGCGATACGAAAACCGACCTATGAGATGATCCGAAGATCCGTACCGGTTCGTGCAGTGAAGATCAGACGGCGAATCGGTTCCAAAACCGCGTCATTTAATGTAAGTGTTTGTTTACTGATCTATTTTAATTTCAGTGTTAATGTTTCATGCGCATGTATAATTCTGCATTATTATATTCATGCTGGTCATTATTGTTACATTGTGATGTTCTGATATTATTTTGTTGATATATCGTTACTTTGTTATCAACAGTATTATCGATTCGTTCCATTATTCTATACAGATGAGTATTAGTCTTGATCCTTCTTATTAGTAATAACCAGATGAGAATTTAATTGTAAAGTTGAGGAATAATTAATGAGATTGCTTCATTGATAGATTGGATCAGTGGACTATATTAGGGTGAGACTGGATCTGGTGATGGAGAATGAAATTAATATATTGTTGATGTGTATATATATACAGATATATATACACACTCGCACACACATATATATATATATATATATATATGTATACATATACACATATATGTGTGTATGTAATACACACATATATGTGTGTATATACACACATATATGTGTGTATCTATATACACACATATATGTGTGTCTTACATACACACATATACATATATATATATATATATATATATATATATATATATATATATATATATATATATATATATATATATATATATATATATATGTGTGTGTGTGTGTGTGTGTGTGTGTGTGTGTGTGTGTGTGTGTGTGTATATGCTAAGTTAGTATCTTAGCACTGAGATGTGGTGACTCACTTTATCGATGGGTAACATTATTTGATTTATTAGATCTGTTGATGCTTGGATTTATTATCGGACTCTTATTGGAGTAGAGATTGACTTAGAGTTGAGGAGTGTAGACTGGATTAATATGAATTAATAGAGCACATGGATATATAGTGGATTCAATAACCTGTTACTGAGTATTCTTGCCCTATCATTTCATTATAGATTGTTTACCATTTGGATTCAGGATTATTTGTGATATATTTTTGACTGTAACTTGACTGGACCTAGTGATTAGCCTAGTTGATGAGTGGTACATTTCATGTAAAGTATTATGAAGCAATAGTTTGATGATTATTTAGATAGAAATCTTTTTAAATATTGAGGACGGATAGAATATGATACTATTTTACTAGATGGTTGAATCTACCTTGATGTTGGAACTACGGATGGACTTAGTTAGATTTTGAGTTGACCTGAGATGTATATTTTTTATGTTGGATATTGTGATTGACCTTGAATAGAAGTGAAAACGTGTGATGATCTTGATCATGATCTTACTGTTTCTCGATGGTGAGTATATGACTAGATGTAGCTAATTGTTTGTGCGAGACTCTGATATACTGATGACTAGAAGATGGATATACTGATAATATAAAGGATTAGAGTAAACCGACAGGAATGAGATAGTTGATTATTGATTTATTGAGGTGATGGTTTACCATATCAGATACTTTCACATGGATTGATACTTGATGTTCATGATGATTGTATTAGAACTATTGGTTGATGAATCAGTATTATTGTATCTTAGTACAAATAGATTAGATATTGGTCAGTTCTAGATGAGACTATCTTTTGAGCAGTATCCGGGCTTGTTATTGTATTCATATTATTGAAAGTTACTAGAAAATTATTGCCAGACCGTAACATATGAATTATTCCATTTTTCTATTGTTATACGGTAATATTGTCCACATTGTTATTGTTACATCATTGATATTGTTATTGTCATCGTATCGTCTCAGTAATCAAAATAACATAGATATTGATTGTTCTAAATAATAATATAATAGACAACTTACACCAGGATTGGGAAAATTGATGGAGGAAACAGCGCCTGTATTTTGGGTGGACCTAGGATGCAGGTTGTGCAGCCGAGATACGGTTCCACTGCAGGGTTTCGAGCGATGACTGACATCCCTTATTGTTCATATTGTTATTGTTATTGACTACCTAGCGGTAGGACCTGATTCAACGCTAGGTGATTGGGTCATGATTCCGGATATGTATGGAACCCACCTAAAGCATGGACAATATCTCCCACCAATCAGTTTCAATAACTTAGGATCCTGATTGATACGTACAGTAGGCGTAGTATTGGATGTGTCTATTAGATGCGGTAATTGGTGTTCGCTGACATAATTGATAACAAAATTGAAATCTACATTGACATTATAGACTAATATAGATATATACATGTTATAATAGACATCTGATTGTACACTGGACTCTAACATGACTTATCCTACCCACACTTGTATATATACAGACTGTGATGGACATCTGACTCTAGTACTGACTGACTCTACCCGCCTGATATATAGATAGTGATAGTCACCTGATTGAATACCTGACTGGACACATACTCTATTATGTGCTATCCACATTACTATTTATTTACTTTATTCATGCCATTTCTTATTCGAGTATATATATTTTCTTTATCTTACACATTAACTAGGAGTCCTGACTCTGAATTTGCATATTCAGATCTGTGCCTATTTATTACTGATCAGGTATTGGGAGAGGATCACAAACATCTTGAGGAGCCGGAGTTCTCTCTTACTCGATCATCTTTTCTCGATATTTTTTCTCTTCTTTATTCCATTGCTTTCATGATTCTATGCATTAGATTCATGCTTGTTCTATTCTTTTATTTATCTGTTATCATGTATGGATGTTTATATGTGACATTGCAATGATGTTGATTTACCATAGCAATTATATAGCTTGTTCAGGTTACTTTAGGCATAACATCTATACGTGGGGTATTCTCCTCGCGTATATATATTGCTGATCTCACCATGACACCGTTTTCATGTATTTTGGGAAGCGGAATGTGGCATGTTTTCTTGGTATCAGAACCAGGTTCAACATAAAAAGAGGACCAAGTTCTTACTCGTAATTTGAAAAAAGTTATATTGACACTGCAATATACATATTGGATTCACATAATGATATTGAGTCCACTTGAGAATTGATCGTCCTCTCTTTGGAATTCATCTATTTGATTTTTTAATATCCCTGATTCCAACTCTTCTTTTAGAGTGATCTGAATTTCATCTTGATCCTTATTCTTCTTTTCGATTCTATTTCTCTGATTTTATCTCCTGAGTTTGATCACTCCATGTTGAAGCCGGTAGCAGAGATCAGAGCGCATCGTGGTGTCCCAGAGCAGTGTTCGCAATCTCGGCCGAGTTGGATACGACTCGGCCGAGTCGTATCCGACTCAGCGTGGTCCGAGATGACTAGATGCCCAAGTCATTGAGCACATCCGAGTTGAGCCCGGATCGGTTTCGACTCGGAGCGACTCGGCCGAGTCTTCCGAGACTCGGTCGAGTCGGCCGAGTCGGCTCCGAGTCGAAACCGATCCGGGTTCGACTCGGATCTGTTGAATGACAAACGTGGCTCGTCGCCTATAAAATGAAAAAAGGGCGAAAAAACTCACCTCTCCTCCAAATCTCCCATCGCCGACTGAGGGCTCTGTCGTCGCCTTCGCTCCATCGTCGCCGTCCGTCGCCGTCGCTCCACCTCCGCCGTCGCTCCGTCGGTACTCCCTCTCTCCCTCTGAGCTCTCTCTCCCTCAGTCTGTCTATCGTCTCTCTCCCCCCTCTCTCTCCGTCGATCTCTTCCCTTCTCGTCTCTCTCTCCCTCTGTTCCTCTCCCATTCTCTCCTTCTCTTCCTCTGCCCCCCTCTCCCTCGGTCTTTCTATCTTCTCTCTTCCTCCCTCTCCGTCGATCTCTCTCCATTTCTCTCCCCCTCTACCTTCTCTCTCCCTCAGTCTCTCTGTCTTCTCTCTCTCCCTCTCTCTCCGTCGATCTTTCTCCCCCTCTTCCCCCCTCAGTCTCTCCGTCTTCTCTCTATGTCGATCTCTCCCTCTCCGTCTCTCTCTCCGTTGATCTCTCTCTTCTCCGTCTCTCTCTCCTCTGTCCCTGTCCCTCTCTCCCTCAGTCTCTCTGTCTTCTCTGTCTCCTCTCTCTCCATCGATCTCTCTCTTCTCTGTCTCCCTCTCTCTCCATCGATCTCTCTCTCTCCATCTCTCTCTCCCTCTGTCCTTTCTCTTCCTATCTCCCCCTCTGTTCTATCTCCCCTCTCTCTCTGTCTTTCTCTCCCCTCTGTTCCTTTCTCCCCCTCAGTCTCTCTCTATTTAATTTAGTTTAAATTAGTTTAGTTTAATTTAGTTTAACTTAATTTAGTTTAATTTAATTTAATATAATTTTGTGATTTTATTTAAGTTAGGTAATTCAATAATTTTATTGCAGTTAGGTAACTAATTTAATTTAGTCTAATTTATTATGAATTAGTTTAGTTTAATTTAATTTAGTTTAATTTAATATAGTTTTAATTTAGTTAATTTTAGTTTTAATTTAATGTAACAGATAATTTTTAAATTTCAGTATGGCTCCAAAGCAACGCGATATTGGATGGGAACATGGTACTCTTGTTTTGTGTGCTAGGTGATATGTTTTGAATATGTGATACATGAATTTTGATGTCTATATTTTTTTACGATTTGTCATGATTTTTTCATAATTTTTTTTGCGTTCTATGTAGCGTTTTGCGCGTATCATCCGAATCCGATCCGAGTCGCCGAGACCGATCCGTCTCGGTGCCGGCCGAGTCGGCAGCCGAGAGCGAGACTTTGAACCATGTCCCAGAGAGGCGACGTGGAAGCTTGTTTATTTTCTCCCTTAACTTTAATTTCTTTTATTATTCGTTGCTTTATTGAAATTTCGAGGACGAAATTTTTATAAGGTGGGTAGAATGTAATACCTCTATTTTTAAAATACAAGATTTAATAATGAATAATAGTATTTTTTTATTGCATGTATTTTATGCTAATTATTATTGTTGTTATGTATTATTATTATGGTTATTACTATTATAAATTATTATTATTATTGTTATTGTTAAGTATCTTTGTGTCTTATTGTTATTATGCTTATTATTAATATTATTGATATTTATTTTGTGTATTATTCTTAGATAAGCTCACTTCTTACCCCTATTTTTCTCTTTCTTTTTCTTTCATTTTCTTATTCTTTATCTTAAGCCCAATCCAAACCCAAATACCCATTTTCATATGCTTTACCTTTTACCATTAGTCCATATCCGTTTCATATCTTTCTTTTATTTTTCCTTGACCCAAGTCATGAGCCCATTTCCATTTCTTCTATTTTTCTATTATTTGAGCCAAAACCCAAAGCAAAACCCACTAATTTTAATCTTATCTCAAATTCAAATCCTAACAAAAATCATATCTAATTCTAACTTACCCAAATCTACATCCTATTTTTAAAATCACAATCTCAACTAATTCTATTTCAAAATAAAATCCTTACTGATTAATCTTTAATCTATTTTAATCTTTATCCTATCAATTAAATCCTAAATCCTAACTATGTAATTTTATATCTTAACTACCCAATATACCCTATATCTCTCTCTATATTTAATCCTATCTAATCTTATCCATCAAATACAAATCTTAACAAACTCAATCCTCGTAATGCTAACTACTAAATCATATAGTTATCTTAATTAAATAAAAATCCTAACTAACCTAATCTCTCATTATCTCCTAATCCTACCATCTAATCTTAAATTATCCTAATCTTAGCTATATAATCATAACCAATTAACATCTCCATATAAACATCTAATCCTAAACCAAAACTCTAACATAATTTCTTCCTCCTTCCTTTGCTGGCAGCCCCAACCCACCATGCGACCTACTCTTTCTTCTCCAGCGAGACCCCGACGGTAGCTCGCGACACCCCGACATCCTCCGCGGCCTCCGCCTCCTCTGCTATCGAACTCTTCATGGCCGGCCGTGAGTTCCTCCCCTTCGTAACTCTCTTTTTCTCTTCTCTTTATATTCCTAAGTGTAAATTAATGCATGGTGTATAAAGTAATGTGTGTAATAATATATGTGCATGTGTTAAATTATTTGTGTATATTATGTATATGGGTGTACATGTATGTGTGTATACGGGTATATGTTCGTGTGAGTTCATGGGTTGGGTTGCGTGTTGCAGCGTTCAGACCGGTTTGGTGAGATCTGAACCCATCGCAAGAGACTCAGATTCGTGTTCGCAGATGACCCGATACACTGGCGATTCAACCCTTGCCTATCATTGGCTCCATATCTTCCATTCAACCATTTGATTCTTCAAAACTATTGTAGGCTTCTTAAGTAATTCTTACATTACCTAAAGGATAAAATTATAACATTCAACAATACATCTGAAAGTCCAATCAAGCTCAAAGAAACTACAGAAGCAGCTAAAAAAAACATAATGCGCAGGGCGAGAAAAAGGACAACCCAATGAAGATCAAAATTTAAACATAAATTCTGAACAATTTGGCACATAGAGAGTATGAAAACACAAACCTAATAAAGAGTAAATTTTGAGAGATCCATGCTCCAATAGGTTGTTAAACATACATTACAACCACACGGCAACTCCACTTCCTTGCCTACACCAAGAAATATTTATAGAGATCATATCAACAAGGTGTGTGCATCAACAAAACACAAACATCGCTTTCCATAGAGTTAATTTGAAGTACCAGCATGTTTGGATGTAGCATCATTCAGTGACATTATAAGAGAATCTACATAATGTTGAGGGAATAAAAATCTATATAAAATACAAAATTTAGTTTGAAATTACATTCAGCACCCCAAAGAAGTTAGAAATTAGTAGATATTTTAAATAGAGGCAAATTAAGAATGACTAATGGTTAAAAACATTAATTAAATAGAAATACAAAAAGAAAATTAAGATCCGTAATAATAAGGTCAAATGTAAGAATTAAGTAAACTTAAAATTTTTAGAAACCTAGATATGCAATTACATCATAAAGAAACAAATATAAAGATAACTGATTGAAAATCATGATTAAATAAATATGTAAAATTTAGCATCTTGCAGAAAGCAGTAAAATTCTTTATGAAAAAATTTATAAAATTTTGCAAAAGTAATGATACAGGCTTCTTCTCTGCACATGAGTACTTGAAAGGAAAAGAAATTGAGCAATTACAAATATAAGAAACTTAAACTTATTTACTAGATCAATTAGTCTCTCTTGTCAAAATACTTGTTATCATGATATATGTTCTAGAAGATGGATCTTCCAAGGATCTTTCTCACCAAAGTTACAAAAAATAAGTGCACACACCTCACCTTCAAAAACAAAAAAAAAGAAAGGAACTTGATTAAATTTCAGAAAAAAGAAAGAAAGAAAAGAAATCATTCTTTCATTCAAAAATGTACCAAGGAACAAGCAGCATAATTTGATAGAGCTTTCAACCACTACCTTGAAGCATCAAAACCATATATTCTTCACCATATAACTCTTCTTCTGGTTCTCCATCAAGGATGAGATAGAGATGAATCTCTTTCAAAGTTCATCCCTTCACCTCTTACCTAATGAGACCAAAATTGGCAAATTGCCCTGTATTTTCTCTTTTGGTTGGAGGATTTGGGACATCAGGATCTCCAAATACTTTCCAGAATCGTCCACTGCTGCAGATGTGACCGTGCAACTGTCCGGGCTCTAGAATCCAACAAAAATAAAATTAGCAACTGAAGAACTAATTATAAAACTTTCTTAGTTATAAAGTTTAAAAAGAAAATAGTTTTTCAAGTGAGATATTATGGAATGGTCTAATAAAAGAAAATGAATACTGAAGAGAATATATTGATATATATGATTAGCAAAGAAAAATCATATCGATATTCCCAATTAACAATGAAAAAGAAATTAAAATTTTGACAAGAGCAAAGGTATCATTATCTGGACCTTTTGATAGGGACCTTAAAATTTCAAGTGAACCATATGATAACATAATTGAGCTAATTCTATGATAACCTGTTTATGTTTAAATAGATATATGGCTGCTCTTTTTTCCTACATATCAAAGTGATTTACTGGGTGTATTAGTATCAAGGTGCAGTATCTAATAGATTTTTAGTCGACAGACAAGGAAGCAATGTAATAAATATGAGACTATTCTAAAACCTGCCATGTATGCTACTGACAGAGGATCACGATACCTGAGCCGTGAATAGAACTCAAGAAGTATGGCCAGCAAGCTTTGCACTCTTAACCATTGGCAGATTCCAAATAGTCAGTTGGTTCACTGTAAATCCATGAGAGCTTGACAATTCTCTCTCCTTATTCCAAGAAGGGATCATACTTGAGAGCCAGTATGCACGGGCTTCAGACAAGCTCCAGTATGAGTATTCCAGAACTTGATGCAGCGATCATTGTCACCTCCACCAGATGCAAGCAAGTTGCTTTGGAATGGGCACCAGGCTAGAGCCTTGACAGATGATATGTGATCTTCGAACCGGTGTAGCCACTGGTTTTGGTTCAAAGGGTTGAAAGAGGGTGCAGAAGGTCCCAGATATATAGTGAGTTGTCATTGCCTCCACTGGCGAGTTGTCCAAAGCTTGACCATTTTAGACCACATACCTCATTTTCATGTCCTTGGTGTGTGATCGTACTCTAACATCATTGTTGACAATTTTTCCATCTTTCTGCTTGTCAGAATACTATTGTTCCAAGTAAGAGATCCCACTCGAGATCCATAAACCCTCTGAAAGTTCTCAACTATACCATGAAAATGGGGAGAAAGCTCTTCTTGTTAGCAAGTGAAAGGCAAGCAAAACCATTGAGAGATTAAAAAGCAGAAAAAGCAGTGGATAGAGATATGTAAGTTTGGCCTAAGGTTTGCTTAAGTAATTAATCGAAGGTTGGTTACACGTCAGAAAATTGTAAACCCACGGCAAGATGTAAATGGGTCAAAAAATCGAAATTAAAAAAGAAAGTATGCAAGAAAGCTAAATTCGAGACTCCTAACCAAAAGATCTACAGAGTAGATTGATCATCCAAGCCTAAGGTTTATATCCACATGTGAAGATGTAAAACATGAAAAATGTATGAAATCGAGAAAAATCTTTTCAGTGTAATCACTCGTAAGCATTCATGCCTGCACAAGTTCATTTACAGGAGAGATCCAACATGCAAAGGGTAAGAATTTAGTAGTTTCTATAAAATAAATGAGTAATACTTGCAGAAATTGATCAAAAAAACTCCTAGAACTTTATCAAATCTGATATAAGATTCTAAGTTAGTAGAGAAAAAAAAATGGTGAATCAAAGTTTACTATGACCATGTTCTAAATTTTGCAAGCCCAATCAGACCATATGCAAAAGGACAACTTTATGTCTTCCATAAACTAGCCCATAAAACTTTCTTGTTTAATCAGTGCTGAAGATAGTAGAGGAAGAAGGTAGGGAATTGGAGTTTACTGATCAGGTTTCAAATTTTGCAAGCCCAAGCAGCTAAGGTTCTATAAATGAAGATAGTTTTTGAATGCCATATGCAAAAGGGACTTTTAAGCTTTACTTTTTCCATAAACTAGCCTAATAAAATTTCTTGTTATCAATGTTCCAATACTATGAAAGATCCAAAACCCACTGCATAAGGATTTAGATTTAATTGACGAGTTTGAGTATACATGTTCTGAAATTTTCTAAACTCACAAGAAGATGAAGGAAAAAAGGGGAAAACTTTCCGCATCCAAAATAAATAAAAGTTCAATCTCTAGTATGATGCAACCCAACCATAGAAATTCTCCACAGAGAAAATTAGAAAGTATCATTTAGGAAGACATTGCATCAGGATATTGGAAATAAGCATAGAGTAATTACCATTTGATTGGAGCCAGAATCCCATAAGTGTATGTTGGAAGAATTCAATCCCAAAGCAATATACTGCCCATCACCCAGCAGATGCTGGTGACAGGGCCAATCTCAGAGATAAACAACATCTAACAAGTTCAGATAGAAGTCATCCAAAAGATCTGGTGCGTCCAATACCCTGTCTGCTTTCTGATAATTCACAGTAAACCCAGAAATGTTAACAACCGAAACAATTCATGTAACCAAAAACAGTAAAGTTGAAGACAAACCTGAGGAATACAACTCTCCAATCGCTTCCGAATCTTTATTGGGGGAGGAGAAGTACCATTAAAGAAGCCTTGATCAATGGGTTTTGGTGGCTTGTTCTTGAAAGAGAGTCCAGGTTCAGTTCATCATCAGTCATCTTAAATTTCTAATCATATAATATCCCCTAGTTCATAATACCGTATTATTATTTTTAAATATTTTATCTTGCTTGACTTATCATTTTATTTATTAACTTGATTTAAAAATTTATATTACTACTTGTTTTTAGTAGGAGTTATTATTAATCATTATAATTATTGTTGATAATATTTTTAGTTTGTATTGTTATTGGTATGTATTAATATTATTATTATTAGTGTTTATGTTATTGTTTTTTCCCTTCTCCATAGCTATTGATAGCCATTACCTTTAGCCTATAATCAAGCTCAAATCATTTTTACCTATAATCCAAAACCCATTAGCCTAGACCCTAAACCACAAACCCAAACCCATATCTATCCCTATATAATGTCATAGCTAATCCTAAACCAACCATTATCCTCTGTAACGCCCGATCCCAAGGATACGGAGACGTTATGGCGACGTACATACGCGAGGTGAAAACACACTCACGAGTACGTTAAGCCTCAGTACAGTAAATAATCTCCATAGGTACATGAGTTCCAGCATAAGGTAAGTACAAGAATACCTGCAGGAAGAGATTAGCGATCATAACAAATAGGAAAATAGGGATAAATGAGCTAACAGAAAAAAAAATATAAAGATACCTATGAATGGTCTCGATGATGCGTCTCCTATGTGATCCAGGGCACTGACAATACGGTAACTCGGATTTTCAACCTGGGCACGCAAACCCAGGGTCGTCAGAAAGCGACCTAGTGAGTGGTAAAATGAAGGAGGCAATATATACAATAGTAATACAAGCACGATAATAATATATAATACATAATGTGGGACTAGTGATACCATATGATAAGGATATAATAAGCAGTAGAAATAGATAAACATGTCATCTTTTATTATCATCACTACCTTACCGGTTACCATCGGGTCATGTCTATAATTGTATCCAGATTATAAAATGATGTTGTCTAGTGGTGACATGATATAAGTGAACATGCAGGTGGGCATATGCAATATGAACAGGCAGGTGGGCATATGCAATATAACCATCATACGGTGTCGTGCATATACAGTCATGATGTCTGCAAGGAATACAGGAAACAGACCATATGCAATGCATAGTATACAAGTACATGAATCGCATGGTACCACATGAAATGTAACGAATATCAGAAAATGTAACATGATATACAGGTGACATGATAGCGAATAATATATCAGCAATGGTAACAATTACAAAGAGACAATAATATACATGAGTAGAGCATGTCATGTGATATATACAATAATAACAATCAGTACCACCTGGTATTTTAGTCAATCTCTTCCAGTGTCCCATACCACTGGCAGTTCATACTGGAGCCCGCACTCCAGTCGAACCCATCCGGACATGGCCTGCGGGTACCATTATCCAAACGAGAGAGTAACCAAATAACAAGTGTTCCCGACGTCACTATTGTGTATACTGTTTTATTATGTTACTTGGAAATCCATGATCGAAGAGTTCTTATCGGGTAGGTGTATCCCGTGCATACCCGAGATCACGGCCTTAAACAAAACCCCTGGCTGCTCAGACCAGGGCCCTCCGCGAAGAGGGGAGCATGAATCAAGTAACAAGAGCTCATGGAGCAATTGGTAGGTAGCACTACCGTCCCCTGCAGTGGGAGAACAATATGGATCCTGTACATCACCCGATAAGATCTAATCAACCGTCGAGTCTCCCCCATACCCAGTTAACTTTATGATCTGATATGTCAAGTATACAATGTAACAAGAACAACTACTGTACATAATACGGGTAACATGATAACTGGACCAGAGCTCTGTTGATAGCATAGAACATATAACGAGAAACGGGAACAATATAACAGGAACAATATAACGGGAAACAGGAACAATATAACGAGAAACGATATAACGGGAACAATATATGTGGGATTCCACATATCGCATATCAACAGTTCTCATGTCCAGTATCGGGAATATCCATATCAGTAACAGGAAACAATCATATAACATGACTACGGTACCATGGAACAATAATACATGTAGTATGAACGGGAATCCATATGACAAGATTAAAGAAACCATACATGCATGTGTAACAGTTATATGCCGAGAATCCATATAACGATGATAACAACCAATAATATGACATGCGGTAGTCCGTGCATTGGTATATCTGTGTACTAATGAAACATCTATGTGTAGCAATAATCGTATAATATCTCTGTGATGGTACATGTAATAACAGTGATCAGTGTATCATATAATACCATGTCCAGTATCCGTGTAATGATGATCCCGGTGCATGCAATACAGGTGTCCTGCAGTCATATCTCGTGACAGTGTAGTGTGATCTGATACTGCGGTTCAGTATCTATGTGACGATATTTCTCTAACTGTGATACGAGACATGAACATGAAATAATAGTGTCCACACATATGGTGAACTAGTGGTCCGAATGTCAGTGGCTGTGCAGGTATGATGACCGGGTCCGAGTTGTCTCTGCCAGTATTTATTGGTATTATAATTACCTCTTTATCTGCGTTCTAAATCAGGAAACACCGAACAATATTCTAGGTTATGCATATTACAATGCATGTCTAATCATTACCAGTTACTAATTAATAGTTACCGTATTTTATCCATACTCATGATTTGTCACAGAAAGCAATCAATTCATATCCCTAAACATGATAAAAGATAATTTATAAAATAAAAAACACTCACTAACTAGCCATAGGAAGGTAGCTCTCTTCCCACGATCGCAACGGATCCAGAATCGTCCAAATCGGAGTCCGAATGCTCCCGATATCGTCCGAACGCTAAAAGTAATCGAAACGGGTTAAATAGGAAATAAAAATATTAAATGCAAATACGAAAAGGAGAAGGGGGTTTTCTGTAAAATTACCTTTAATGGGTTTCGGATGCGGGTTGGGCTCTTAACGGGTCGGGTTTGGATCCAATACCCAAACCCGTAACTTAAGGTAAATGGGTATTGGGTTTTACGGGTTAATGGGTTGTTAATCCAACCCAAATAGGGTATTGGGTTGAAACCCAACCCAATAAGAGGTAATGGGTTTGGGTAAAAACCCAAACCCCACTAGCAACAACAGTAGCGGCAGCAGGGTGCCGCTGCTGCTCGCCGTGGCCGCCAGCGAGGCTGGCCGGCGGCGAGGAAGCCCGCCGGCGGCGGCTCTGGCCGCCGGCGGCGGTCAGCAAGAGAGAGGGAGAGAAAGAGAGAGAGGGGGAGAGAGAGAGAGAGTTTACCAGAGAGAGAGAAAAAGGGGCGTTGCGGGTCATGGCGGCCTCGCCGGAGGAGAGTCGCCAGGCCGAGGCGCGGCGGCCGGCCGGGCGGAGCGCGGACGGGGGGTCGCGGCGCAGCGGCGCCGGCCGCGCTTGGCCGGGCCGCGGGCATGAATTTGACAGCCCCTGGCCATGGACAGGGAGGGAAGAGAGTTTAGAGAGGGAGAGAGGTGATTAATTAGAGATAGAGAGAGAGATGTAATTAGAGAAGTCATTAGAGAGAAAGAGAGTTTGGGAGAGGATTTTTTAAGGAAGAAAGAAAGAGAGAGAAGGCGGTGGGGTGGGGTTTTAAATAGGGTTGGTTGATTGAAAGAGGCAGTGGGAAGAAGCCTGTAGAAGAAGGAAGAAGAAAAGAAAAGAAAAAGAAAGATTAAATATAATATTTTATTATTATTATTGGCTCAAAATTTGACTAGCTCCGAACGATGCCCAAAAATTACAGAAAAATAGAGAATATTATCCTGAGAGATAATATGAAAATGGTTTTGAAGAAATTCAATACGGTTTGCAAATTAAAAATCTCGAAGTGTCTCACCGATACCGGGCGACACCGGTTTGGCCGGATTTTCGATAAATTCAGAAAATTTCCCAAAAATATCCTAACGTAGATAATACGATTTTAAGACACATGATGAAAGCCGATGCTCAACATTCTACTCCGTTTGTGAGATAAAAATCGTAAAGCAGATTATCGGTATCGGTCGACACCGACTACGGAGCTTTTCCAAAATAATACAGAAAAATTCTAGAAAATCCTGAAAAATCTAAAATATTAGAAAATAATTTTTGAAACTGAAATCAGCTCAATCGGACTACCACGGAGGTCAAATCAATTTTGTACGTCGTATCGCGTACGGATACTGTGATACGTACACCGGGAAGCAGGGGGTTACATCCTCCATCTCTCCTCTGCCACTACCAATACCCATGGCAGCACCCAACACCAGCCGGCCATGCATCCTCTCGACTATGCTTCTCCACCTCCAGCGAGCCGCGCCAACTTATCGCCATGGCCGATCCACTGCACACCTTCCTAGCTGCCCATGCACCCCGAACCACCTCCCCTCCCCTCTCTGTTGGTCCCCACACTCCTCTCCCCATCTCCGTTAGCACCCATCCACATCTCTCTGTGGTCTTCGTCGAGCCACCGTCGAAGCCGAGATGGCCGTATCTCCTTGGCCATGACACCTACAAACCCTCTCAACTAAGCTTCCCTCCTCCATGGTTCACCCTCGGCCATGCTCCCTCTCCTCCACACACTCCCACGGCCATCTCAACTCTGGTGGAGCCGCGCCCAACCCTGGAGCCTCCGGCGATCTCCAGTGAGAACAGACTGTCTCCTCTATTAGCTTATGCTGCCTTTGCCTCTTCCAATCATCCACCTCATCATCGACGAAACTCCGCCGCATCCATGGTAAATCAGAGTCGAGAAGCACACCTCCTCGGCTTCCGCCAATCTCCGGCGAGTTCGACATCCCCCGTGCATCAGCTCATCACAAGCCCTCTCCCTTTCTCTTAGGTTTCTCTATTTCTCTCTCTTTCTCTATTTAATGAATTTAGTAGTGGGGTATTGTGATTGGATGGGCATGCATGCACTGTGTGTGCGTATGTGTGTGTGTGTTATAAATAATTTTGTGTATTAATGCATGTATATGATAACGTGTATTTGTAGTGTGAGAATGCATGCATGTATAGGGTATAATGTGTGAATGAGTGTGTAGAAATATCGGTAAAGTGTGTGTATATATAATATATATATATATATGTATGTATGTATTAGTGTGTACTATGTATAGTGTTGTGCATACATGTATATAGGTGGTGTGTGTATGTGTCCGGGTGTATGTTCATGTGAGTTCGTGTGTTCAGTTTGCGTGTTGCAGCGTTCCAAAATCGCTCATGTGATCCGAACTCGATAACAGGAGATTAGATTGGTGTTCACTGTGGACCCGATACACACGAGATGATCCGGAGATCTGTACCGATTTATGCAGTGAAGTGATGATTCGGATCCAAACCGCATCATTTCATGTGAGTGTTAACATTATCTGTTTATTTTATTTGTACAATTCATAGTGTTATTTCATGTTGATGTATAATCTGTTATTTACTTCATCTTGTATTGTTACGTAGCTTTACATAAAAGTTTCATTCTAAATTATATCTTATGTTTAATTATTGTCATTTTAGATATTTATAGACAATAGATCATATGTATACATTGTCACTGTTTATGATATCAGCATTCATCCCAGAGATTGAAAGTCTCTCTTTATTGATTTGGATATTTTGGGATTTATTAGGCCTGCCCATACCAGAATTAGTTGGTGGATTATGTCAGAGTAGAATATGACTTGAAAATTGAGGATTAGATCAGAGTAGTTTGGATGGTAGATTTTACAGATATACCTTAAAGTAGTAATAGTCTACGATAATTATATTATGGGAGATAGAGTATTAATGATGATGGATCAAATATAATCAATGTATAAAACTCCATGTTTTGATTCTGAGGTATTAGTATCCTATCATTTCATGTGAATTTGTTTATCATATCAGATTTGGAACTATGGGTGATGTAACTTAGACTGTGATCGGATTATAAATTAAGGTGGATTAGTTAGCGATTGTATTTAAATGTGCGAATTCTAGTGTGAACCATTAACAAACTCAATCTTTCTTACAAATGTTAAATCAGATGAGAATTTAATTAGATATTGGTAACTAATTAAATAGGAGATTCTTTATTAAAAGATGGGATCTTGGACTTAGACTTTTTAATAGACTCGATTGGGATAGAGTTGACCTTGGGTTGAGGAATATGTGTTTGATTGGACTGGTCAGACTAGTAGATTTATGTTTGTACATTCGATTAGTACCTTAGATTTGGATACTTGATGATTAATTGAGCTTCGTAATAGGCAATGAACTGAATACTGATGGTTACATTGACCGTATTGCGATATGTGTTAGAGAGACTGATTATTGTTATATTCTAGTGCAGATGGATGAGATTGTCTATTGATCAGTGTTCAAACTTGTTATTGTATTAATTTATGTTACTAAAATTACTAGAAAAATATTGTCAGACCGTAACACATGTATTGTTTCATTATTTTACCATTTACACGGTTATATTGTTTACATTATTATCGTTACCATTATTGACATTGTTACTGTCACCGTATCGTCCTAGTAATCGAAATACCATGAATATTGATTGATCTAAATAATAATATAACAGACAGCTTACATCGGAACTGGGGAATTTGATATAGGAGACAACGTCT
Organism: Agave tequilana; assembly: GCA_038442645.1. Lineage (NCBI taxonomy): Eukaryota > Viridiplantae > Streptophyta > Magnoliopsida > Asparagales > Asparagaceae > Agave > Agave tequilana. Next base: position 174,154 of record JAVJIF010032106.1, on the reverse strand, counting down.
GTATTTTGGGTGGACCTAGGATACAGATTACGCAGCTGAGATACGGTTCCACTGCAGGGTTCCAGAGGATGACTAACATCCCATGTTATTCCATTGTTATTGTTATTGACTACCTAGTGGTAGGACCTAGTTCAGCGCCAGGTGATTGGACCGTGGTCCGGGTATATACGGAACCCACCTAAAGCATAGACAATGTCTCCATCTATTGATTTCAATAACTTAGAAGCTCGATTGGCACGTGTGGTCGGCGTAGTATGGGATGCGTCTACTGCAGGTGACAATTAGTGTTCGCTGACATAATTAATAATGATAAACTGTTCATTGTATACTGTGACTAATTGTATCCACTTGATTTATTAGACTGTGATAGACACCTGATGATACATATGATTTGATTGTACACTTGACTATAGTACAAAATAACTTTATTATTGTTCATTTATGTATAGTATGTTATTTAAGTCTTATTCCAGTATATGTTTTCATAGTCTGCTTCCACGTTATATGCGCATGCACCTTCCCTTTATATACACACTCATTGAGAGTTCTGACTCCTTCGATTTGCACATTCTAGTATATGGGTATTTCTTTTACTGATCATGTAGTTGGAGAGGATCATATGCTTTACGAGGAGCTAAAATTCTCTTATTTGATTACCCTTTCTCGGTATTTTCTTGCTTTTCTTTATTCCTATTGCTTCCATGATTCTATGCTTTGGACTTATTGTTATTCTATTTCATTATTCATCTGTATCATGTGTGATCATTCATATGTTATATTGCAGTGATGTTGATTCTTCATAGTGATTATATAGCTTGTTCAGTTCATTTTAGGTTTAGCGTATATACGTGGAGTTTTCTCCTCGCGTGTATGCGTTGCCGACTCTCATCGCGACTCCGTTTCCACGTATTTTGGGAAACGGGGCGTGACAGATTATATCCCAAATTCATGGTAATTTATAATATCAGATAGACTAACTTGTGTGACTTATGACCTTTTTTGCCCAAAGCAATTGTTGCTATTGGATCTTTTTTGCAACCACAATGCAATTGCAATGTGTAGTCGCATGAACCAAATAGTTGCAACTGAACATTTTTGTAACTGCAGTTGAAACTGCAAATCCAATTGCAATGAAACTAACAACTTGCAGTCACTTGCAATTTCAAGTGTCCACAACAATGATGACGAGGGTATAAAAGTATACCTGCTTTGCTCCTTTCGTAAGATAATGGAAAAAGGGAAAAAAAAAGGAAAAAATGATATAAAAAGAAAAACTGTGTTTTGCTTTGATTTGCAGAGAATCCAATATCTCTTGTACTTGGGAAGTAAAGCTAACCTATTTTTGCAAGCTTTCTCCATGACAAAGATCCGTGGGCAATTCACACAAGGATGAGACCCACACGTAAGTCTCTAATAATTTCATACTAGGAACACATTTGTGTATATAGTCCAAATTATTGCCTTCATATCTCTAAGTGCATTTTTTTCTGAACACTATGTTATAAACTAGAATTATCCTAATTATAAAAGATATTTGTAAGCTTATATCATAATTCTCAGATAAAAAACAAATGGCTCTCGCCCATTGCCAATGAAAAGATTCTAAACTACAGCCGAGAGAAAGAGGTGTTTTATCGTTCGTGCTATGTTCAATTGGTCACCTTAGAGGATTTAAGCTCTCCAAATTAACATGCTCTAATGGTTTATAGACTTGAGATAGCTTGGCCTACAATCCTTAAACAGGCTAAAGTTTTCTGGCCCACTGTTGTTTCTCGAAAAAATTGAAAGCGTGCAAAATCTTTGTTTGATTGTAAAGAAAATTACAGTCTTGATCTTGGGATCTTCTTGCTCTCGTTGGAAGCACGCTGGTCAAGTATGAAACCTTATTCAGTGGCTAAAATCTCAAAGGGATTGAAAATTTAACTTGAACTCAGCAAGTTTGTAGAGTTTTCTCCTCTAACACAATGTGTATTCAGTAGCCTTATGCGTAGTTTCAGCCTTCTGTGATTATCAAGCTTCAAGCATCAATTTGCTTTTTCAGGGATTTTCTTCCTCTAGCTTTTGGCTTCTTGGGCCCTCCTCCCCTTTTATAGCTTCTCAGAGCTATTTATAAAGAAGTCTGGGGTGTAACTAACCCTTTAAATCTCTCTATTAATGGAGATTAATCCCTTATTAAGTGAAAAAAAAGTGGGGTGTAATTGACCCAGTACGTAGCTGTCAGTTATAGCAGAAACGTAGGTCTCACGTTGAATGCGGACCTCGCTCTGATGAAGGAACGCGGAGCTCACAGGCTTGCGTGTTGAGTTGAAGACGCAGAGCTACGCATCACATTTTGAGGAGCAATGTGACTGTCGCATTTAGCATAGAACGTGACCCTCGCGTTTGTTGTTAATGAAGTGCGACATTCACGTTTGAGTTGAAACGCGACCATCGCGTTGGGAACGAGGCTCGCGTCTGAGTTTTTGCGAACGCGACCTCCGCGTTTTAAAAGGACGTGAGATCCACATTTGAGTGGAGATGTAACCCTCGCGTTTGGCATGAGGACTGCGTCTAAGGCTTAGTCTTCAGTAATTTTTTGACAGCCTACAATTGTGGGACCAGAAACCATCCAAGAAATGTCTAAGCCCACCACTATTGCGTTGTTTCTTGACTTGAGAACCCAAGCACATTCCCCAATATCATCCTCAGCTTTCCAGTTTTCTTTCTCATGTCCATCACATCTTTAATATGCCTTCACAACAAAACAACCGCTGCTAAAACAATCAGAATCATAACATGTACCCAAGCCTTCAAAACCCCTCAAACATATCAGCTGATGCGGGCAAGTCACAGTTGGGATTTTACCATTTTAAGTTGTTCTGAAGGGCATATGTGACCCACACCACTCCCCCTGTTTCTCTCTCTTTTTCCAGAAGGATATCTTTGCCTCTTCTCAAGTCTCAACGTCCAATCCCAATACCCTCCTTCTCAATGTCTAACGAATTACAACAACAATTAGGGGTTGTTTGTCTACCCCAAAAGTGGGCGAAAAACCCCATTTTTTGCACTGTTTTGTAGGGCCAATCAATTTTCCCTCTCCAAAACTTGTTAGTTTGATAGGAAAAAAGGAGGCAAGTTGGTGCCACATCAGATTTTTTGGGATGTCAGTTTTCCACCCCCAAAGGAGAGAAATGCCCCAAAATCTGACAGTGGGCACTTAATTATCATTTTGTTACCACCCTCCCTGTTAGAATACTCCTCCTTGAAAGTACACCTTATGGCTAATCTAATGATAAATGATGTGGAAATAAAAACAAATTGCAACACACTTAGTGTAACCAAAGAGTGTAGCCGAATTCCCGGTGTCGGGCTCTGGACTATCTCCTCTAAATTTCTCTAAATAAGAGTTCAGGTGCTATGTAAAGCTCTCTTGGTTCAACACAAGTGAGGCGCACAAACAATACCAAGCATATAAGTATGATATGAATAATATGAAATAATGCAAGACACAATATACAAGAGAGAGAGAGAGAGAGTTAGAGATAGTATTGCAAACAACAAGATATGTTGCGCTCACAACCCTCAAAATTTTGATTGCACAAAACAGAGTACAGAGAATATGAAAAGTGTATGCGATTGATTTTTTAACTCTGAATCTTTACAATTTAACCGCTGTAGCAAGAGCTAAACGGGTCGAACCTCAGAGAGAGATGTGATGGAAGCTTTTTGGTAATATTGTCTTCTTATTATCTTCTCTGTTTAAAGAACGTGAAAAAGAGGAGATAGATTGTACGTGGAAAAAGAATCAATCTAAAAGAAAATTTCACAGCTTACTAATAATCAACCACCATACATGCTAATGCTAGATAGATAATTACTTCACTTCAAATCCTAAACGTGATATTCTACCACAAATCAAGCAAGATACATAGGATAGAAACTAGGTTATGATTTGAAATAACACCATCCATGTTTTAACGTTACAATATCAAGGTTGTCAATCAAGTATAAAGTAAGAAAAATCATTAGAAAGTATTTAGCAAATCTTAACCCTATTTGAAATAACACTAATCAAAGTTTAACATTAAAATATCAAGATTTTCATCAAGCATAGATTAAGAAAAACAGTTAAGAAGTATTAGCAAATATTTGACCTAATTGCTTTTCCTAATGAGTCTTCACGAATAAAATTTAGAGTAGGCATGTATATGATCTAATCTGGTTATCTACTAGACATTAGATGTGATGGTGGTGTTGTCTTAGCAAGCCATGAGAAAAATCTAGCTACTTATGGTAAACAGGAGAAGCAAAAGAATGCAAGAAATAAAAAAAATAAGAGAAAGCAAAAATAAAGTAAATAACAAAAGAGATATGAAAAGAACGAAAGCACCTTGTATTGATCTGTCACCTCGAATTACAATGGCTTCTCCTTCTCACAAATCTTGAAGTAGATCAAGAACTAAAATCTAAAAATTACAAAAAAAATTAAAAGAGAAACAAAAGAAAATCCTAAGTTATGATCTCTAATATGGAGATGCTTCATAATGAGAGATTTTAGCTCTTTAAATAGGCCTCAAATCTAATTACAATAGGATACAAATTAGAAGGTTTCATAATTCAATAAGGAATTCAGTCCTGCAGCAAGTTGGCGTATTTTTTTCTGAATATGACTCATCAGACGTCTGAATTTGACAGAGTGATAAACATAAGAATTGTAGTCCTTCACGTCTTCTTTCTGTTGCATCTTGAATCATTAGATTTGAAAATCTATAACAAAAGTTATGATCTGAATACTAAAACATGTACAGTCTAAATTCGAGTCTGAATTGATTTTGAACTCCATTTAATTTGAATTATCCTCCTTATTCCTTATAGAATTAGTTTTATCCCATTCATCTTATAAGACTTTATCTTCTGAATTTGAACTTGAATAGGAAATGAAGATTAATCCTTTCCTCCTTTGGGTTCAATTTAATTTAAAATCTAACTTTAGATAGGAATAGGGATAAAATGAAGCTTCTTGTATCTTTATCCTCTCATTTAATTAACTACACACCATAATCAAAAAAGTGGTTAATAGCATTAATTAATAAAGGAATGATCAAGGATATATGTGTAAAAGTGATGATAAAATTGCAATTTTGGAGTACATTCACCTTCACACAGAAGGATTTCCACTATCATTCACACAGGACTTCCCACACAGGGAACCTCCACTGAGCATTTGGGTAATATAAACTGGGAGTACACAACTCCTCTCTCAACTAACAACAACTTCTATACTAGAAGCAAGGAACAACAACAATCACCTCTACACTTAGAGGGATGTGCACTTAGTCAAACAATAATCACCTCTCATTAGAGGGATAAGGCTCAAAGTGAAACAACCACAATCGCCTCGCACTAGAGGGATAGGCACAAAGCCAAACTCCACCACAATCACAATCACCCTACACTTAGAGGGATACCAACACAACTAACCACAACCTCCTCAATCACCTCCACACAAGAGGGATAACAACAAATACAATGAAGGTTTACAACTCTTGGTGGTCTCACTAACCACAAACCAATTTCTCTCACAAAACTAGTTCCTATAGATAGGATAGATTTGATAACTCAAGTGTGAGAAAATAAAGAGTTTGAAAATCAAATCACAAAGAAAAACTCTTGGAAAAACTTTTAGATAGCTATAGAAATGGAGATCAAAAACCAATTCCCAAGGACTCTATTTTTCCTTGATTTTTCCAACCCCTTAAAAAACAAATAAAGATAAAATCTTTAAGACCAAGACTCTTTAAAAACTTGTTGCTAAAACACTGAGAAAGATAGAAAACTTTTGCTCTCTAAAACCATAAAGAAACCAACTCAAGAGATGGGTATTTATACCCTCTCAAAATTCTGCCCGTTGGCAGCCAGGAAAGGTCAGAAATGACCTTCCGGTTGACCGCCCGGTCGACCGGCCAACAGTTATTTTTATGATCGTTGTGCCTCCGGTCGACCGCCCGGTCGACCGGGCCAAAGCCAACGGTCGACCGCCCGGTCGACCGTCCCCCACCCGAGAGTGGGGTGCTTTCAGTCGGTCGACCAAGCGGTCGACTGGCCGAAGTGGCTGCCCTTTGTGCATGTCCCGTGCACATCGATCGACCGTGCTGGTCGACCGACCACTGGTTCGGTCGACTGACCACTGGTTCGGTCGACCGCCAGTTGATCTGGCTAGGGAATATAGGAAAGAAAACTTGGTTAATTAAATACCAAATAAATCCCATAAATACACATAAATTTCACAAAAATAAGTTCTTTTAAGATCTTTAAAATACAAATATGTGTGACAAAAATCTAACACATATTTCAAACTATTTTAACTATTTTTGTGATATTGAATTTAGGCTTAAATACAAAAACCGTATTTTCCAAACTTTGAATTTTTGAAATGGAAAACCGTTTTCTCCAAAACTCATGTAAATACAAAAACATGATATTGAAATAAATTTGAAGCATGTTGTATATGGATAGAATCCAATATACATATAATTTATATATATACCTATGTTTTTGACATGAAAACCAAAAACTGGTTAAACCAAAAACCAAAACCAATAAACTTTAAACTTGTATGTGTATGTGAACTTGAGCATATCCATACTATCTAATATTTATCTAATCATGCTAAATACAAACCGAGGTCTTCTTGTAGAACTTCTTCTCCAAGTCAACTCGATCCAAATGCGATCCAACGAGCTTGACTCCAACCGAGTCCTAAATGCGATCTTGACGCTCGAGCTCTTGAATCTACATGTGAAAGCTCCAAAAACACCTTTGTTGAAGATAAATACCTACTAATATCTTGGTCAAATATTTAAAACTAAATATCACAAGATTATTAGTAAACTATAACTACATGAGTTAATCATCATCAAAACTAGAGTGATGGGCCTCTGGGCCAACAGTTCTCTCCTACTGCTTCAACTTCCCTCTCGCTCTCTCTCGCCACTGATCTCCCCTCTCTCGTCACTTGACCTTCCCTCTCACTCTCTCTCGCTATTGATCTCTCTTCTCCTGCAGCTTGACATTCCCTCTCCCTCTCTCACAGCCTCGATCTTGTCACCATGATCTCCTTCTGTCACCATTGTAATTTTCCTCTTCGTCTGCTCTCCTCGCCGGAAAATGTGAGTTCCCCGCCTCCTCTGTTGGGATCCTCAATTAAAAAAATTAATTGTTGGGATCCTTTCTCAATTAATGTTACTCACCTTCACTCGCTCTCGCCGCTGCTATGCCCTCTCCCGTTGCTTTATGTAACACCCCATTCCTGAAATACGTACTTTGATATATATTCTGATTTTTGATCGTATCGTTTATTTTCTCCCAGTATTTGTTTTTTGCTTTACGTTTATTTATACTATTATTTTGTATTGGATACAGATTCGTTGGCTTGGAGTCAGCCCTAGTCTGAATCGGGGTCCCGATCCTAGTGTATTGCTCTATGATAACTGTGTACTTATGCTATTGTTACTGGAGTTTATATTATAACTGTGTTTCTATGCTCTGATTCTTACTTATACTGATGCTTAGTGTATATATGCGAGGATATTTTCGCCCTGCGTATATAAGTTGTAGTAACTTCTCCATACCTGCGGGATCGAGGCATTACAGGATGGTATCAGAGCTTAACCTCTCACATCTTCAGTACAACAAGTCAGCAAATTAATGGTTAAAAAATTTGCAATTGGAACGCATGAGTCGTGTGTTGGCCCAAAGTTACAATCACCGGTTTCTTATTTTGATGATAATAAAGCATATGTGATTATTTAGTACAATCAAGTTCAAGTTTTTAAGTTTGTTTCAGGGTTCAAGAGGATTTAATATATTTCTTCCTTTAAGGAAGGTGTTTAAGACTCAAGGGTATTCAAGTATAAGATTGGAGCTCAAACGCGTTTGACGTCGATATTGGAGAAGCCTGCTTGAAGACACTTGCAGTCACTAAGAATCTTATTAAAAATAATATGTTAAAGTGTAGAATATAGATTTGATGCTCAAGAAGTTACACACACAAAAATACACGTTTTCGAAAATACAAGTTTTTATCGTATTGGTGCTTTGCATGTTTAGTACATGATACATGTTTTAATTTTTTTAAAATTTTATATCTAGTTTAGAACATGTATTTCATTTCCTATACATTGCTATTTCTCCTTTAAAATTAATACAAAATATTTTAAAAATAGTTTGCATTTCAAAAATAGTCAGAAAAATATGTTTTGGCCCAGGTCGGTCGACTGAAAGGTCGATCGTAGCATATTATAGGGCAAGACGGTCGACCGAGCGGTCGAACGATCCTCTGGCAGGGTTTATGCATGTTGTACACATTAGTCACTCGATCGCTAACCCTAGTGAACGATCGATAGATCAACCGACTGGCTCAACTCATGTCTCTGTTGGGTGCCGGTCGACCGAGCGGTCGACCGACCACTTTGAGCAAAGTTTTTTTTAATAGAGTCTGGTTGACTGGGCGGTCGACCATAGCCAATAGCTAGTTCAGAAATGAATTGCCGTTAACTGGCCGGTCGACCAAAGTTCTGACAAAAGCCATAATAGCTAGTTTTCAGAATCTGTCTTTTCCTCTGATTTTTCCAACGGATATTTTTCTTTTTCTGGTTAAATCTCTTCCCAAATGACCTGGTGAGCTAAACTAATAGTGTTTATGAATTGCCTATATATATAGGTCATGGGGATAGGTTTCAGACAAGAAGTTTGAACAAGTTTACAAAAAGTTTTATAAGTTTTTGAGAAATACATTGAAAATCAAGTTTTCAAGTTTCTAGTTTTCAAGTGCTTTCATATCCAAATCTATTTCAATTAGTTCTTCAGCTATTTGGTTAAAGGAGGATGTTCCCAAATTCAATTAGTTAAATTCAGTTTTTGGTGAATCAAGTGGTTAAATCTAAAGATCAACTGAGGATAACGTCAAATACAGAGTCCAAATCTAAAGAGATAAATGGATAGAGATTAGGTCAATGGATGAGATGAAGCAAATTTAACTCAGATTCTGACTGGATACATTTTAGTATTTGAATCATAACTTTCGCAACCTAAATTCAAATCTAATAATTCAAGATGATCCAGAAAGAAGACTTAAAGGGCTACAATTCTTAAGTTGATCACTATTTCAAATTCTGTCATTTGTTTAGTTATATTCAGCAATCAATAAACCAACAAGCTGCAGATCAGAACTGAATATCAACATCAAATCAAGTTTGGAGATAAGGGGAGGATTCAAATTCAAAAATATCCAGCTTTCCCTATCTTCATACTCCTCTAACCTCTACATTTCTCCTATAAATACCTGCAATCTCAAAGGCAAAGAGGAACGACCATGCAGAGATAGAATTTAGTCCACATTTTCATTCTTTTTAGTGTAGGTTTTTATTTTCTTTTCATGTAATTTTTCTTTCTTTGTAAGTATAGTTTAGACTGAGATTCATGTAAGTAAGAGAGAGAGGCTTATGTTGAGAGTGATACCGATGTACCTCCTCCTTTCTTCCATCGTTTCTGCAAGCAATAAAAGGTAATTTTTTTTTATGTTTGTCTTTACTTTTGTTTTCTTCTTCTTTTTTCTACTTTTCCTCTTTTGGTTATGATGAGCATTCATGTGAATCTATAAGCATCAGTATAGTCATGTTTGTGCGAGTGCCAACGATATTACATGATGATGATCTCCTCCTCAAGATTCTGTATCATTTCATTCTTGTTCGTCTTGATGATGTAATGCGAATGGGGACTGAGCTCGATCTTATATTTTATGCATTGAATGCCTCTGAAGCAAGGTAGGACATGCAAAGGTTTCAGGTAAGTCATCAACCAGAGGAGGCAAGTATTTCTTTAATCTTTTCTTTCTTTTCTTTTATTTCTTTAGTTTAGATCACCGACACCCAACTCTTTCATCACTCATTTCGATTCTTTGTACATATCATTTCTAGTTTCTCCATCTTCTTAATCTACTATCTTCTTCCTAATTCAACTTTAACTCAATTTTTTCTTTTTCTTTTAAAGAACTAAAGAAGAACTTTAACCATACTTTGTATCCTAAAAGAAAACTTGCTTAAAAAGCTTCCATCGCTAGTCCCTCCTTGTGGATCACAACCCGTATAGCCACTTGCTATTGCGGTAGCATTGAGTAACTTACACTCTTTAATCTTAAAATCTGAAATACTGTATTTTGTGTGCAGGTTCAAACTCAATCAGGCACATACCCAGACATCTGAGAAGAATGAGTCCTAATAATAATAACATTAAACATGCTACTGAGTTAACTCTTGTACTGATCATGATTCCACAGATATAAAATGACATAACAATACTATTGACATCCCAGCTCTCAGCAACTCTAGTTGTATATGCCCAGTTGATGGTGAAGTGAGGTATATGGTATATAGATGTGGGTTTCCTTGTTTGAATTATCCCCTCGATGTACTAATCTCATGGATCCAGAGATTGAGTTTATACAGTTGGTGTTGCATATATTTACATTATACATATACCACTGATGAATTATATATACTTTCATTGATATGATTTGAACATGATTCCATGCATACATAAACATGTTTTCACTTAAGTCCATTTATTTACGGTACATCTGTATTTGCTTTTGAGCACACCACCCGGCTTTCTTATGTACTCCTTGGGTTGCATCCTGACAACCCTGAATCTGCATGTTCAGATCTTAGAGCATGGAGTATCAGGGACTTCCTGTTGCTGATCGGAGTGCGTAGCGGAAGCATAGCAATTCTCATGATCAGAACCTGGCAGAAGCTTGGGAACATATCAAATGATCTTCCAGATCCATCTCCTGTATCAAACTCTCGAGATTTTTATTGAACTCGAGAGCATCTTTTAGTTCCATATTTTGTTAATATCTTGTAATTCATACTTCTGTACGCTCCAGTGATGTATTATTCATCTAAATATTGAATCACATATTGTGATAACATTGTACTTGGACTCTAAAGTTGAAATGAATATTACCACTGTGTTTCGGTACTCTGATTCCTGATTGTATTGGTATGCTTAGCGTACGTATGTGAGGGTATTCCCGCCCTGTATATGTACGTTGCAGTAGCATTTCTGTACCCGGTGGGACAGGGCGTTATAGGATATATGTGATAGGTAGCTTCCGTGAGAAGTAGCCACTCCTAAGCATCCGAGTAACATATTGATGGTGTGATAGAGAGTGAGAAAGCAGAAGAATCATCATTCCCATCTGACTTGGCGACATTCACCTCTGATGGTTTTCCTAACTTCTTCTTCAATTTGTTATTCTTCTTGAGCTCGGGACAATCTTTCTTCCAATGACCAGTTTGTTTATAAAATGCACACTGATCATGAGTCAAACTACGGTTGCCATATCGTGACCTAGATTTCAATCTACCACGATTTTCTTCTCTTTGATTTGGACTTCTTCCTCTCACAGCTAATGCCTCCGCCGATGTACCATCAAGAGATTCATTGTCCTTTCTTCTCAACTCGAAATTTACAAGGGCGGTATGATCTCACTATGGCTCAGTGATGTTCTTCCATTTATCCAGGTGAGGACAAATGCCTCATATCCCTTATCGGGGAGAGAACTCAACAAGATCAAAGTTTTGTCTTCTCATCTATCACAACATCAATGTTCGCTAGATCTGCAAGAAGCTTTGTATAAATGTTGGTATGATCACTAATTGAAACCCCCCTCTTCAACAGGAAATGATACAGTCTCTTTTTCAAATACAAGCGATTCTCGACGCTATTCGTCAAATATTTGCTCGCAAAGGTCTCCCAAATCTTCTTTGCAGAAGTTTCATTAATCACATCAAATTTTAGGTCTTGTGACAAACACGACCTAATCACTTCACAAGCTGTTCTATTCATTTTCTTCCAAATCTTCCCCTCCATCTCTTCCGGTCTCTCTTGCAACTCGAGAGCATCCTCCAAGTTTTGTTCATTTAGTGCATCCAACAACTCACATATCCACAATCTAAAATTATTTGTGTCATCAAACTCTACTACATCAATTTTGTATGGTGATAATTTTGTATATTCTTCACAACAAAAAAATTACTCCCATCGGATGTTTCTTCGGTCATTTCTACTCCAATTCAACCAACCACGCAAGTATAACAACTATGGAATGATCTACGAGATAAAGATAGGATTTTTTTATCTTCAATTGAAATCCTAAAAAGAGTTTCACAATTGATCTCTCCACCCAATTGTAGAAGATGAGATCCAACACAATAAAAATTCGATTTTTATCCACTCCAAACTTGAGATCTTCAAGAACCAAGCTCCAAATCAAGATCCACTCCACCAAAAGAAGCCCAAGTGTTGCCTAGTGCTCTGATGCCACTTGTTGGTCCTATAGCATGTCAAGAACATAAACCGTAGATGCACAAATACGCACAAAGAGAGAGGGAGACAAGGATTTACGAGATTTGATAAGATGCCTACGTCCCCTGATTGAAGAGAGAGATCTATTAATATAAACAAGATTACAAGAGGATTACAATTGGTTCTCTCAAGAACTCACTCAGAAAATCCTTAACCCTAAAAATGGGTTACATCCTCTATTTATAGAGAGGAGAAGAAAACCCCAAAATAGCTCCAGGTCGAGTCCAGAATCAGTTTTGACCCAACTGTGGTCGACTGCCCGGTCCACCGACCCAAGTGTGCGGTCGACCGCCTAGTCGGTCGACCGCTCAATGCACTCTGTCATTGCAGGACTTACTGAAAATGTTGGTCGACCGCCGGTCAACCAACCCAACTAGGTTTCTCATCCTCGTGCAACAGGGCGGTTAACTGACACAAGTCTTGTACATGTCGGTCGACCGAAGTCCTGTCATAGAGTTAAAAAACTCTAACTCCTGTTTTTGCCCTCTCTTTTTACACCCATCGTGCCAAATTAGCTCGTGGCTCAGCTTGAGATAGACTTTAGTTGAAGGAATGAATACCCACCACGTGTAGTCCTGCCATGTGCAGTCAAAGCAAGAAAAATCATTTGCTTCAGTTGCTAATTTCTATTAAAGAGTACTGGGAAAAAATCAATCTAATAAAATTAAAGCCTTGAGTCTAATCAATTGACACGGATAAGGAAAGCGTAAAACAGATGCCATATCCTTTCTAGTGAAAAATATGGTTCTAAATTACCTGGATTCTGTTTGAAGGTCAAGAAGGCACACAAAGTCTCCATATTAATGGTTCATATTAACAAGGAGAACGAAAGAGAAACTTCTGTATTAAACTGCATTGAACTATTTGACTGTAATGAAGAACCTTGATGAGTAAACTTGGGCTAGTTCACACTTGCTAAAGCTTAGCTATAGCAGGGACCAAATTGACACAGTGCCCACCCAAATCTGTGCCCGGCCAAAACTTCGACATATTTCATCCGACTTGTGCCTTCAGTGTTTGAACCAATCAAGAGCTTGTCATCCTTCAGGCCTGCCCGATGTCCAACTTTTGTCTGATACGAATATTCATATGTTAACAAATAAGACAAATTTAGGTTTCATTCGAGCAAAATCAACAAGAATATTGCACGTAAACAGAAGAATTGCATGTTAGCATGAACCAACATGAGTGGTTGTCACACAAAAAAAATGTAAGAATTGCATGTCCACGCATGTAGGAATCCATTATCTTATCAAATATAACATTATACTATTTAATATTATTTATGTGGTGGCTAATAAAACTATTATCCCATATCATAGTGAATCATCCTTCTGGTCAATTCAAGTTAAACAAGTAGTACATACTACTTTTATCTGATCAAATTGTGTCTATTTATACAAATATGGATAGAACTTTATACCGACTAATATCCTATCCTTGTACATATTTGATCAATCAAAGCCCTACGAATATAGATATACCAATATACAGTCTATATCTGACTTTTTTCTGCGCCTAAAATGAAGATTGACAAAACAATCTTGGAAGTAGTCCTGAATAAGATTCTCAAGGTTGATTCCAAAGGCGCCTTTGGGGATTTGAGTGGAAACGATGATATGGAAATATGAATTTCAAAGGTGGAGCTCAAAGGTCAACCGTGCCTGGACGCATCATTTCCCACCGGCTCTAGCAGCCCGAATGCTTTGCTCAACGGAACCAGCTCTTTTTTTCGCTTTGGGCCTGTTTGGAACCAAGAAAATGGGCTGGAAAAGGTGGATACAGGGCGCCCCACTATCAGTTTTCCCTCAAGATTCAAAATCCTATTTGTTTGCAATTTTCAGAAAACCAGAAAGTGGCGCTAAAACGTCAACAAAAATCCCCATTCTTCTTTCTCTGCAAAAATGGTGGAAAATGGTGAAAAACTGCAGCGTGGGGTCCACCAACCAATTTTTCAAGGAAAACTGTTCGAGTGGGCCCCACACCCAGTTTTCCCATTTTGTTTTCTAGCCACTATGCCTTTTCTGCCCTTGGTCCTAGCCCACAGCTTCTCACACAAACATCGAGTCATAACGATTGTCTTTCCTGCTTAGACAAATTTATAGCAGAGGTCTTCAATCAGAACATTAGGCAGCATATTCATTACTCTTTTTTATGACTAGTTTAAAATGTTACTTATCTTACTCAAAGATCAAAGCTAACAGAGTTACTACATTTAGATGTCTAAAACAAGTAGGTTCGTAGTCCAGGATTTCTTGTGGAATCAGATTCTTCTTCAGATATGAACACAGTAGAGCATGTAAAATATCCAGACATGGGAATCAGAAATCAAAGATGCCTATGCATACAGATTAAGAAACTCCTATTAAAATACGTTTCTTCTTTTGACTGTTGCTAAGGAAAAAACTGCCAGTGTCAAGGGTGTAGAAATTTGTCAAACTTTGATCGAGATTCTAGCCTTTGAGGAGTAGAAATTGCAATAGGACCTTTGTTTAGGGAATCGACCATCCCTTGTTAAACACAATGGTCTAAATATCAGAGAATATCAATTTTTATGGTGAAAAAAAGGCACATCATTTAGAACTAATATCGGTCGACATCGCAAATATCAGCCAAATATCAGTCCTATATATTCAGCCGAAATATCGACGAACATGGCACAAATTTTAGTTTCCATGAATTTTATCTGACAAAACAAATTTGGGTTCAGTTTCATTACCTAAATTTGTTGTTTTAAAACCCCCTTCCCATTCATCTTCATATCTCTTTGCTACCCAAATCCCGCAACAAAGAAGAGAGAAATCTCATTAAAATAAAAAAAATTCAGGAGATATCGATGTTGGCTCGAAGGCCCATCACTCTAGTTTTGATGATGATTAACTCATGTAGTAATAGTACTAATGATCTTGTGTTTAATTAGTCTCAGATATTTGATCAAGATCTTAGTTGGTGTTTAGCTTCAATAAAGGATTTAAAGTCAAGTTTTGGAGTTAGCACGTGTTGATTCAAGAGCTCTCGCATCAAGATGGCATCAAGTACTCAAGAGGAGTCTAGCTCATTGGATTAAGGTTTGGACCAAGTCAAGAAGGAGAAGAAGATTTTCAAGAGAAGACTTTCAGAAGACTTGTGTCAGATTTTGTAAGTGTCAAGAATTTGTTTTTAGATAAAATATAAAGGATAGATTAGTTGGTGGATTGCTCAAGTTCATATACACTCACATATAAGATTTATATGTGTTTTCACAAAAGAGTTTTTGTTTTTAGAAAATACCGGTTTGATTTTTTAAGCTTTAATATACATGTGTTTTACCAAAACTATTTTAGAGCTTATTGCCAAAAACATAGATATTTCATCATATACGTGTAGTGGATCATATCTATACGCACTAAGCTTCAAAGTGTTTAAAATATCTTATTTTTATTTGGAGAAGTTTTGAAAAAATCGATTTTCAAAAATACAGATTTGTGTTTAAGCCAAAATTTCTATATTACAAAAATAGTTCAAAATATTTGTAATATGTTTTGATTTTTAATCAAACATGTTTGTATATCAAAGTATATTAATGAACTTATTTTCTGTGAAATTTATGAGAATTTATGGGATTTTATTGAAGGTAAAAAGACCAAGTTTTAATCCCTTTTTCAATTGCTGACCAGGTTAACTGGCGGTCGACCGAGCCAGAAGCCGGTTGACCGTGCGGTCGACCGATGTGCACAAACGTGCACAGCCAAGGGCCGGTCGACTGCTAGGTCATAACCCAGTTTTCGATCGACTGACCGGCCGGTCGACCGTTGGCACAACGGTCAAAAATCTGACCGTTGGCCGGTCGACCGGGCAGTCGACCGCCAGCAGTCCAGATTGCTGATTTGGACCCCAACGGCTTGATTTTGGAGGCCTATATATTGGGGTTCCCTTGGACTGTTCTCTACAAGATTTAAAGAGTTTTTAAGCTAGTTTTTCCCATCTATTTCAGAGGTTTTCTCTACTTGTTTAAGAGCCAATATTTCCAAATCAAAAGGAGAA
The DNA here is from genome assembly GCA_038442645.1 of Agave tequilana. Classification (NCBI taxonomy): domain Eukaryota; kingdom Viridiplantae; phylum Streptophyta; class Magnoliopsida; order Asparagales; family Asparagaceae; genus Agave; species Agave tequilana. The sequence goes on along the minus strand of JAVJIF010032106.1, from coordinate 157,723 downwards.
TTTGTCAAGAGGTTTTCAAAAGTGATTCTTTGAGTTTTTCATCACATATTCAATCCTAATTTTTCTCACACATACTTGAGCTTTCCATTTCTACATCCATCCTATAGGAGAGTTGTTGTGAGAGTTGTTTTAGGTGATCAAAGTGTTGTGATCACCAAAGTGTTCTTTCTTGTATTTGAGGAGGCGGACTTGCGGGTTTGCGTTGTTTCGAGTTCTAGTGAGAGCTCGGTGTAGAGGTACGGCCTCGGCAAGCTAGTGTGCTTACGGTGTATAGTTCTTACGGGAACAAGAGAGGGACTAGTGAGTCCAAGGAGTTCTAGTGTGAACTCGTTGTAGGTGTTGCGGCACCAAGTGATCCGGTGGGATCGGTTTTTAGTGAAAATCCTTCATAGTGTTGAAGGCGGGGACGTAGAGCAAGGGTGCTCGAACCTCGAAACAGTTCTCCCGTATTTACGATTGCTCTCTATCTCTCACTTGTGTTTATATCTTGCATGCTTAATTTGCCTTATCTTTACTTGTTTGATATCCTTGTGCCTATATTGTTATATGCTTGGGGATTGTTTGCTCACACTTGTATTCAACCAAGAGAGCCATGCGGCACCTCAACTCTTATCTTGAGGAGATAGTCCAGAGCCCTTCACCGAAAATTCGGCTACACTCTTAGATTATACCTTGTGTGTTTAGCTTAAGAATTTTTAGTTTGCATAAATAATTTTAATTCCGCATTAATTCATCATTAGATTAGCTAGTCACTTATTCACCCCCCCTCTAGGTGATTTCAAAAAAAAGAATAGAATTTTAGCTCTGATGCCAAACTAATGGGGGACAAACTATAAGAAAAGGGGATAAATAGAAATGAACACTAGAAAATCTCAACTTAGAGTTTGTAATCCAAGAAAAGGGATTTGTAAATCTCTCCCTAGTGCATCTCACCCAAAAGCACACTGGCACTTGCTAACAATTCCTCAAATAATGCATTTTCATGTTCATCAACTAAATAACTCAACAGCAGTCTTAGCCTTATATATGCTTACATTTAAAGAGAACTTCCATCACAACCAACGTGGAACTAAAGTAAAGAACTAAATAAGAAATAAAAGAAATACCAACTAAAATAAACTAAGTCACTAGATGTCTCCATCAGAAATATGTGATATATAGGACTTTTTGAGTTTGAAATAATTAACAGGAACAGCTAAAGCACTACCTCATGCTAAACCTTTGATGACATTGTAGAGTCCCAATGATCAGCATGCTGCTTCTTCTCTATGTGACCATTAAGACCTAAAAACTACAAAACAGAAAACAAGGTCAAATAGAAGCAACTAAACAAAGAAAGTAGAGTCAACAAGTAATGAGACTTCAGGTTCAACATGTTTATGTTTTTTTCAGATCAACCTGTCAAGTCTGGTCAGGATTGCAACCCCTAACAGTATAAGATGGGTAATGAGACTTTGGGCTCAACACAAGCCTAAGCCAAATACACTTCTAAATTAGAAAAAAGGGGGAAAAAATTAAGATTTGAATTAAATATGACAGTGATCTACACAGCATCCAAGATAATGGGGAGTTACCCTCTTCTCAAGAATTCATCAAGCTTCATTGTGCCTTCTTCTAGTCGATCAAACAAGAATTAAATAGCCAATAAAATTATAGGTTGTAAATGCAGTTTATGGCAGCCTACTAATTAACTATAGAGATTCAAGTTATTTCTTATCCCAGTGCATCTCAGATACTAAAATGATATAACTAACCCAATATCATGCAATATTACATAGAAGAACACTCAATTTACCATGCTCTCAAACAACTACTCATGTTATCTGAAGTGACTACAATGATTATACTTGGGAAACCATTGAGATGAAAACTCAATCGATCATGTTCTAAACTTAGGATTCTCTTTCCTTTTTTTCCCGTCTTATTTTAGTTATGGGAATTTCTATTAACATACATCACTTATATTACTCCTATATACAGCACAAAGCAATACACCCTGAATTCGGCCCACCAGTAATGCTACCTAAAGACCTAAGACTATCATCGAGCTCCAGATAGACCCGAGAGACTAGACACCAATGAAGACAATCTCGTACAGCTATCGCACCCTTCACTTTGCTGGGGTGACAGGGGTGAAGCTCATATAATTAGCCTCAAGGAACTGCACCACTTGTCGCATATTTGGCCAAGCCACTGCCATTGGGTTTGAACATAGCAAACCAAGCTTCAAGACAAGCTCAACCTCATTGCAGCAGTACTCTTCCCCAAATCTTGGGTCTCTTGTTTCAAGCACAAATCCCCTTCGCCAATTTGCTAGCACCCAGCCTATCAGCATCTGCTCCTCTCCTTGTTTACTTGGTTCAACCGGCCTCCTCCCACAAGCCACTTCAAGAAGGAAGGCCCCAAAAGCAAAACCATCGGTTGCAGAAGTGGCCTTGTTAGTTCTTGCTAGCTCTGGTGCCAGATAGCCCGTTGTTTCAACATCATCAGTGGTCTCAGAATCAGTTCCATGGTCATATAGCCTTGCCAGGACAAACTCTCTGAGCTTTCCATTCAGTTCACTGTCTAACAATACCCAGCTAGCCTTGATGTCCCTATGGATCACAACCTGCTCCTTATCTTTATGAGGTACAGGCACAATGCTACTACTCGGATGATTTGAAACCTCGAGTCCAACTGCTGAGAGTAGGCTCCACTTGGTCGTATAAGAATTTATCAAGGCTGCCATAGGACATGAAATCATAGGCCAAAAGAAGCTCTCCTTTGTGTCGACAATAGCCTAGGAGTTGGACAAGGTTTCGGTGTAGAAGCCATCCCATGCTAACAATTTCTGCCACAAACTCTCTCATCCTTTGTCTTGGTTCATGAGACTTTCTTTACAGCAACTTCCGTGTTTGAAGTAGGCAACACCCCTTTGTAGACTCTACCAAAGCCTCAGGTTCCCAGTAACTCTTTTTCTTTGAAACTTTTAATTGCTTGAAACAAATCTTTGCATGATAACCGTTTAGGCCTGCATTTAAGCTCTCAATCTTCGAGTAGCTCCGCAGATTCCTTCCTCTTCCTCAGTATAAGCACAACAGCAGCAACAATTAACAGCAAGACCAAAGTCAAAGCTATGGGGATTGATATTGCCAGCATATCTGAATGGTTGCCTTTGGTTTGAACAAGAGGCACTGAAGGAAACTTTGCATAATCCAGCAGCTAGCTTGAAGCTCCATCTAAGAACATAATGAGAAAGTATGAAAAACACCAGTCAATGAAGATAATCCAATGTGTATGGAATCAAGAATCAAGCTTGAAAGATCAATCGTAGAGGATAAGAGAGGCTTACTAGGTTTAGGCATTGGTACTGGTGACAAGGTGATGCTAAGTTGCATCTTTTCGCCATCAAAATCTATCCACGCTTGCATTGGCTGGCCACTGATAAGAGTCAGGTTCTTGAACAAGCCAGTGCTATCCTCATAGTAACCGGCAGTATGCAACTTCAAGGACATAAAGCCATTGACATCAATTCCAACATGGTTGTCATCGATATCATGATTTCAGGGTTCATCTTGTCGTCAAGCTCAACAGCAAAAAGATGTGATTGGTTGAATTTCCACCATTGGGAACAATATAGAGGCCTAAGTGCCAGCTTGCAAGAGCAGTAGAGAGGTCAGCAGTGCGTGAGATGGCAAAGGCGATACCATTGCCACCAAGGTAGGAGACCTTGGGAAGAATCACAAACACAAAATTAGTGGAGAAAGAGTTCATTTTACCAGCTGCAGACTTGAAAATGAAGAGGGATTCGATGGAACGCGTAGCCCTTCATGTGAGTGGTGTTTGTCAGCTGAAAGAGGCCATTCGATGCGATGGATGCAAACGCCATCAAGGCTAAGATTGGCGCTACTGAATCCATTGGAGGTGAAGTCATCGTCACTTGAGGAGGCAAGGTTTAGGAGGAAGAAGAAAAAGAACAAAACTTTAATAAGCATGGATAACATCTTTAGTCTTGAAAGACTATGGTGCAGCCTCAGAAAGGTTTTAGTAGTTTCAGATCATATGGTATTGTGGCTCATTTCACAACAGGAAGCATCTATTTCAGTAGCTAACTAAATGAAATCAGAATGTAAAGACCTGAAGTGAGTAGTCAATGGCCAACGTAGACAACCAGTGTGACACGGTATATTGCTTTTGTGAAAAATCAGCATTTTCTAAACAGGTGATTTTATTGGATCCAATCCGCAAACCCAAACTCAATAAGTTCTTATTTTGGTATAATTAGAGTTGATTCTATTTTATATTTTAGACCGTTTTAGCACCCCTGTTTTGGTTGGAAAATCTCTGTTTAGCCCAGTTTCATAAATTTTCACCTGTCAGAGCCCGCTGTAGATGAAAGTTATAACCCTATAAATCCAAACAATGCAGATTCTAACCTATTATATAAAAACCGAAAATTCAGAATTACAAAATCTGCCCAGATTAGTAAGTTATAATTCAAATTTGCAGATTCCGCCAAAATATAGAAAAACTACAAATTCAGAATTACAAAACATTCCCTCTTTAGTAAACTGTAATTCAGATTTGGCAAAATTCTGCCAAAATACAGAAAAACTACAAATTCAGAATTATGAATTCTTCCTTAATGTATAAATTGCAAATCAGAAATTACAGAATAGGTCCCATGATTTACAAATAGGTCTTTGGACCATAAAGAAATATAATTAAAATTAAAAATATCTTTGGAAAATTCAGAAAATTCTAGATATTGTTATAGAGAGTTTAGATTAGAAATTTTTGACTTCTAACTCAAAATTTTGGGATAAGAACTTATAGTTATAGATAGTGTACATGTTTCTAATTACCTTTCTAATATCATTCATTAGATTGGTGCTTTTGTTTGCACTTATGAATTCTGCTTAAGGGATTTGCTTGGAGGTGGACGTAAGTAATTTTCCTCTCTGTTCTTTTATATAAAATAATGTAAGCATGTCATTGTTAAATGAAAGTGTTATGTTAATTATAAATGGTTATATTTTTTATTGAAAATTTAAAGATTCGACTCGGTTAGCTTATGATGATGGTTATTATTATTGTCATATTTGCCTCTTTAGCAAAATGAAAGTTTTAGGGGGAAATTGACAATTATCTTCAAATGTAATTTCGCTATGATCTGTCTCACCTATCACATGAATATTGGTGCACTCTGTTCTATTTATCCTTCGGGCTTCTGGATCTTCGGATGATACTGTTTAACTGGCATTTTGTTTTGACATGTTATAGGAATAGGAATAAATGCACCTTAGGTTCTGGGGACCCTCTGTTATGGCATGTGTCATTTTGTTTGTAACCGTAGCATATGGACAAATAAATGGTTGCAAGATTTAAAAATTTGAATAATCTTCGGCATACTTGTCACAATACTTTGAGCTTTGATTCTGCATGTGGAAATTCTAAAAATATTTCTCTCCAGTCTAATACTTATATGATTTGCAATATTGATTATGTGATGGTATCCTTGGTTATCAATTCTGAACTTAATCCTTTGACATTCTACAATTTTCATCATATATATTTTAATTATCATGAAAACTTTAATTTTAGTAAAGTTGATTTTGCGCATCCTAGCATATTGTATTTATTTATCTTTATTGAGGTTGTTTTGCTAGTGAGGGAAATTTGCTTGTTGAGTTATGAACTCACCCCAAAATTTTAACATTTTCAGATTCAAAGTAGCTGGTGGTATTCGAACAGTTGCGTGGATCATGATCGAGGATCCTTTACTAGGTAGTAGGTCTATCCAATAAGTGAATTAGAAAGTCTAGTGATTTTTGTAATAAGAAGGTGGTTGAAACACTTTGATATTACAGATTTTTGACTTATATTTGTTAGGTTTTGAAAAATTTTAATGGTGGCTTGATTTTATTTTATGTATTGATATTTTATATCTGATTTATGTCCTACGGGAAGTATTTATATTGATTTTAGTAGTCTTTTATATGTATGGGATTCCATCCCATACATAAACGATGGTTGCTATGTTCTCAGGTCATGTTATGATTTGTATCATATACCCATTAGTGCCACATATGGTCCAATATTTGATTCGTATATCTGATTAGAAGCCCATAAATTTCTAGTAGGTAAGCATGCTAGACTTCATTTCCAAAATTATCCGTATCGAATTCATATCCATGAAATGGTTGTAGACACCAATACAACAAAACTTATATCCAATCCATTTACATCCCTACATCTAGGTGGCACATTAAAGAGTAATCACGGTTTGGGAGAGCAAATATCATGAAAAAGTGATTAATCATTTCAGCCTCATTAATTGTAACATGAGTACACTAGAAACTTGACCTCACCCTAATACAAGAAAGCATTACTGTGGGACAAGTGTGCCTTGCCTGTGTGTGGCAATGGTTTTACATGTTTTTGCCCTTCCCAATTTCTCTACTAGAATAAAATTAGAACTTTATACCTGTTTGAAATGGGTAGGGCAAAGCAAAAGATTGTACACCTATTTTTGAAAATGAATAGGTAAGGTTGACCAGACATTCCTACCCTTTACCATATGAATTATTTATATCTATGGTTTTGCGGGTATATAATATTGTAATTATACATAAACTACATTACACTAACAAAAACTTAACTATGTACAAACTATTATAATTATATATAGAGTATTTTTGGTTGAGGGTAACTTTTTTTATTGCTTATTTCTATTAGTTGCAATGCTCATAAACTAATTTCTAAAGTAAATTTAAAATTATATATATATATATATATTTACTGTTATTTCCATTTTTACCGGTCTACCCTAAAGGGTAAATACAACTTTTACTCTTTGTCCTTTGGGGTAGAGTAACTTGAATCTCTAAACTACTGTTGTTTAGGGTAAAGATAAAGCATTATGCGTCAGTGGTAAGGTTATCCACAGACCCATAGCCACATAACTCCTGAATACAAGGCTATACAAACATTTATGCATTTATGAACTTGAAGAAAGCAAATACATTGAAGAACATCATGCATCATAGCTTTGTTCCTGTGGTATCAAGTTTGATATTTAATTATCAAAAAAAGGTAAATCATACAATTTTTATTTATTTTCTAGATTAACGAAGAGACGAGGTGTGGGGTCGGATTAACCTTACATTGCAGTTAGTGATTTTGTAAGGCCTTTGAGATTGGGATATTAACAATATCAGCAAGCATCATCTCACTCTAAGAATTTGATGACCATCTGAATGATGTGAGTGTTGCTGCTTCTCTAAAGAGCCATCAGCACCTAAAAGACATATACCACGTGATGAAGACAGATTGAAGCTATTAAACAAGGGGATTCAAACTCAGGAAGTAATTTAAAGAGAATGCATGCAAGAGTTGAAATATAAGAAGAGATTGAAAGCCTTCTTAGTGATAAAAAAAATAAAAGATCTTGCAAGGGGATCATGAAACTCTACATCTTCATAAAAATATTGTTTGCTTAAATAATGAATAATAGGAATGGCCATATCATCCTCTGAACACTACAAATCCACTAACTAATAATTAGAAACAGCACAGAAATAACATAGTGATAGAACTTCATCTAGACTAGTTTCACTTTCCAAGAACAAGGTCAGCATTTCTTGGGAAACTAAGATAATTGATTATGCTACTACTATTGTTAATTTGAAAATAATGTCCTATCTACCATGGTGAGAAGAATGGTATATATCTCACATTCATAGAAAATTAATAATTTTAACATAAATGTAGTATACTCATTGCCCATCTATGAAATTAGATTAAGGTTAGGGACCTTAGGCCTTATGGTTAAAGTTAAATGAGAGACGTAGAGAGACCTTGAGAAAGAAAAGAGATAGAGAGTATGTCTTTCCACTCGCGCGCGCGCCTGTTGCATGTGCGTTTTTGTGTCTAGTTTTATAAATATGGCTAGTTTCCACATGCCAAATGCTACCTTAGAGATCATGCAACTTGGATAGTTAACCCACATTATCAAACTATTCCCACTATATGTATATCTAAAAACAACAATTGTATAAATATATAGAGATAGACTTGGCTCCTTCGAAAAGGATTTGAGAGTAAATCCTTCCCATTCAAGCTAAATGATAGAAATAACATGTTGAATATCCAATACGTTAACATTAATCGTATATAGAGTGTCTATAAACTAAAATCAAGTGAAATTAAGTTTTCTTACCATGCATCAACTAGGCACAAAATTAAGTTTTCTGAACGGTGCAGAGTATTTGAAACCTAAAAAAAATTGGTCTATAATGATTTCTAAGTTTTAGATCATGATCAAAGGTCTGGATCAAGGATTTGTATGCTCTAAATCATGAATCTTAACAACATGCTAATTTAGACTCTATATTGTGCTACTTGATGTATAATATAGAAAACTCAATTTCTGTTAATATTTGGTTTTTAAGCACTCTATATATGATGTTGATCAACTTTAAGAAAGTGGATTTTAATTTGACTGAGAAGGATTCGGCTTCAATTCCTCTATATCCTGTCATTTTTGTAATAAATTTCCTTTCTATCTAAAGTTAAATAACTTATTAAACTTCTAATTTATGCAGATTTGTTACGATATTTTATGAAAGTATATCTCATTCAGCAATCACTAGTATTTACAGGAATATGAGATAATAAACAAATTGTGAAGAACTAAAATTTATTAATAATGCAACAAAATTAAATTCACATATCAGCTATGATACTAATATTTCTTCAACCTCTCGACAGAAAATCAAGATTTTTATTCTGGGTATTCTACCACCTGTCCATGAACCATGTACATTCCCACGAAAACAAAATCATAACTCCAAATAAATTGATAAAAGAGGCACTCATAATAAATTTTAGTTGTCATTGAGCAAGAAAAGTCATCAATAATTTGTGATAAGCGATTCCAACTTTTCTTCTCAAAAAAATAAAAAATAAAAAAACTGTGATAACACCCAAATTATTCTTCAAAATAATCCTAACCCTAACCCCAACAAAATTGAGAAAGCCTAACAATCGAAAGAAGAAAAGACAAGAGATCAGAGGGGGAGAAACTAACAGGCATTGGTCTCCGTAGACTCTTCTCTTCTTCATTCTTCCTCTTCTCTTGCTCGAATTAAATATTGATATCAGAAAGCCTCCCCATTGTTGCTCGAGATGAATTCTTTTTCAATACTAGACACTGCCAATTTTTCTCCACATAAAAATGAATTCTTTTTCAATACCAGTCAAATGGCACTTGTTCGCCCTTCTTTTCTCGAGCACGAGCAATGCACATGTAATATAAACTAGTAACCACCTTAGTGGAAACCGGTTTCAGTGGATGCAGGCGGCGGCGCAGGACAGGGTTAGAAATTTGCTAAAGGATAGGGCCGGCCCTGATGAAGGGCGACCAGGGCAACCACCCAGGGCCCAAAAGCCAAGGGCACGAAAAAAATACTATTTTTATATAGAAAATATGAGAGGTCAGATCCTGTAATAAGCAAACCCGATTTTACATCTGCACAGAGCGAGGTTCAAATCCTGTAATTAACAAAATCTTAACAATGTTTTGTAAAAAATTTACACTTTGTAGCCTTGCAGGGAGCTGGGGACTATTTTTTTCCCCTTACAATTAGAATTCAAGTTGAAGAAAAATTGCTCAAAATCAGATTTTATTGTTCTTTGCTCATTAGTTAAACTAAATTTTTTGTTTGTGTTGTTGAGATTTTTATTATTGTTTTTGTTGAGTATAAATATCAATAATGAAACAATATTTTGTAATATTACTAATTAGTATATACCTATCGCATAAGAAAAAAGTCTAATTAGTATGCTTACATAGAAGCACAATTTCTACGTTCGTCCTGAGCCTTTGAAAACCCAGGACTGGCCTGCTAGAGGATGAGAAGGAAGAACAGGCGGAAGAAAGAGTAGAAAGAAGGATGAGAGGATAATAAAGAGGGGGACGACACTGAGCAGAGGGGAAGGCGGCAACGAGGGGAGGGGCGGCGGTGCGGGGAGGGCACTTCTCTCTCCTCTCTCTTTCTCTCTAACGGAAGTGAAGACGAACAGACGGACGGACAATTTTTGTGAATGAGTCACATTAGAAAACCTCCTTTTTTAGTTAGTTTTAATAACTAGTATACCGCTCATGTCAGTAGGAAACCGACAGATCAGTCAGGAGGGAAAGAAAGAAGAAAGAGGAAGAAGTAGGAGTTGAGAAAGGAAGAAGAAATAGAAGACAGGCGGATAAAGTTTCTATACGAGTCATGAGAGAAATTCTCCCTTCCGGTCGGTTTGGATTATTCAACATTTATTTATTTGTTTGTATAGTGAATAAATTGAGATAATTTTAAAGATGCAAAATCCATTTAAATTAGTGACTTTCTTTCCTTTTCATTTTCTTTTACTTTATCTCCTAAGTTTACAATGCCTTCAATTAGATGGAATTTTGATATGCCCAGGAGTTGGAACTTTATTTAGGTACACAATCCATGATATTCTAATAGGAATGTTGATCAGATAAGATCTTAATACGCTAATACTTAGAATTTATCTGGACACAGAGTTTTGAAATAAATAATTGGAATTAATAGTAAAATTGAATATTTATCAGAAATCATAAACAAAAAAGTAAAATGCCAATTTACATTGTGATAATTTTTGGGCATATGCATGTGTGTGAAGAGAGAGAGGATTCATATATAAAATTCCTAGAGAGACTGTAGATTCCCAAGTTTGGTTCATTGGGGGAAAAAATAATTGAAAAGCAATTCTGTTTGGTTCATTGGAAACCCAATATCTGGAGATGGGGAGAGAGAGAGAGAGAGAGAGAGAGAGAGAGAGAGACCTACTATTGTAGATTTTCAAGTTTGTAAAATTTGCCCAAATTCTGTGTTTGATTGCACAAATTAAGTCTGAAATAGCTCTCCGAATTCATGATGCTCCGTCAGAGAAATGTAGAAAGCAAAATCCAAGGTTTTCGCTTAGATTTGGGCTGAAATTGATGGTTTTCGCTTAGATTTAGGCTGAAATTGATGGTGTACAGTACAACTACACTGTTAAAAAATTTGGATCATGAGTATTTTTTTATTTGGATACTACGTTGATTATTTTTTATCTCATCACACGAATATTAGGTGGTTAGTACAAATGAAATAAATATACTCTCTCTATGTTAATGCGCAACCCCATGGCATAAGCTTTCATGACCATTCTGATTGTCTTGTATCTTGCTGAAGTTTAACCGAGTAATAATTTAAATACTCTTGCTAATCTTGGAAGGTTTTGCATGGATTCTATCTAAGCATAACTACAATATATCCATTTTTGTGTACTAGAGTTTATGCCTAGCGGAAATTATATAAAACGGTATAATGATGTTTTTATATCAAAGACTCCAAGATTGTCATTGGTTAACTGTAGAGTATGTTTGGGAATTTAGTATATTCTAGCGAATTTCATATTTAGCATATTTTTAAGTAACATTTCTGACAATGTAAGACTCCTTTCATCACATTTTCTCATTTTATGAGATTCTTTCCGTGATAGATGTGTACAGCTACATTCTTACTTAATTAAAATCTAATTTAAATTCAATTTTCTTACATACCTATGATTACACAATCTAAATAGTTAGATTCGTTCTAAAATAATACGATTGTATTCCGTATATTGCACTTATTAACAATTTTCACTAAGAAAACTAACACCATACATAGAATATAGGATAACTATGGCTCAAGAAGCAGACTGTCCACTACCGAGCAGAGGAGCGGGCCCGAATCCGAACACCAGTTCCCTAAATTTCACGAGTAACGGAATAGACTAGGCACTCTCAGTTTTTCTTTTTTATCGAGTTAGCCTAACAACGAATAGGGATTTCCAGAGAGATTCAAACTTTGAACCTAATCTTCTGCCTTCCAGATCATTGCAACGCTTACATCGCACTACCTGCAAATTTTTAACGCGCGGCCTCACCTCTTGCATCAACATCAAGCAACGATGACCGGCGATTCACAGATCTGTTTATGTGTCAGTGATTCAAGCTTTGAATTAAGTTTGTCTCAGTTGCCAGCTTTTTCTGTTAGTTTCTCGCACAACAAACTCAGTCTCCGCCCTTATCTCTCTCTCGATTTCTCTAAAACTCATGAGTCCACCTTCGTTCTTCTTGTTTGGTTACTTAATGAGTAGTGCTCAATTTGGACACGGATCTGCCTGTGTGGTTGTAATGAGAGTCATAATGTATTTTCTATAACTAAAATCTTTAACGGCTGAGTATAATGAGTGGCGACTAGTCTACCATGCGATTCCCAAGTCAGATTTTATTTACTTAGCAGTGCTTAGAACTTAAAATAGCTTTGCAACTCTAATCTGTTTTAATCTCTGTGCAGAAGTAGAGAACCGTCTTTGATTGTGTTTGTGGCCACATATAAAGATAAGTATAGTGGAGCCCACAAAGGTACTTGAGACATCTTCAACTGATAACTCTCTCTTTCAACAAGAATCTCCCATGTTCCCCTCTCTATAAGAACTCCATACCATCCCATAAGTTAGGAAAAAAGCAGTTAACCATGCTTTTGTCAGTAGAACTAAGGAAGGACGATAGAAGTATCAGAATTGGTGACATCATGGAAAGTTCTCGTGTTGCTCCTCTCCCTGTAACAAGTCCCGAAGCAAAAGAAATACAGCCCCATTCATTTTCAAAGGGCAGCAGCACCACCTTTTTTCATACTTGCTTCAACGGAATCAATACACTTTTAGGTTGGTTACCCTTCTTTCATTATTATGCATTTTATATAATTTCTTAATGTATAAAAGTGAATGATAAAAAATACTATCTGAAAGTATTCGATGGTATTTTGTTGATTCAAACTTAAAAGTGGGTACCCTTTTTACATGTATTTTGTGTATTTTTTATATTATGTTCATCCACAATACTATTGAAAACTTCTAACTTCACCATTATCCGATTGTTTTTCTGATAAACTATCTAACAACTCAATTAAATTCTTCGCTTAGGTCTCAGAATTTTATCAATTCCATATTCATTATCAGAAGGAGGATGGCTGAGTCTGATACTTCTTTTCATGATCGCAATCGCCTGTTGCTACACTGGCGTACAACTTTAGAGATGCACTGAGTCCAATTCACTCGTCAAGACTTAGCCAGACATCGGGCACCTGGCATTTGGATATTAGGGGGACCGCTCATATCAATTTTCATGTATCTCGAGTTGTACCTAGTCGCAGTCGAGTTCTTGATACTGGAAGGGATCATTTCGAGAAGTTGTTCCCCTTGGCTAATTTCAACATCGGGGGATTAAAAATCAGCGGAAAGTACGAGCTTGTCCTGATTGCAGCCCTTGTGATTTTGCTTATGACGTGTTTGTGAAGTATGGACCTTCTTACTTACATATCGATGAGCGGGGTGTTGGCCTCCGGCGTGGTGGTTGGTTGTCTGGTATGGGCTGGAGATTTTAATGGGTTGGATTTCATAAGAAAGGGAGGCTCGTTAACTGGAGTGGCATGCCCATTGCCGTGAGCTTGTATGCCTTCTGCTTCTGTGGTCATCCAGACTTTCTTACGCTGTACACCTTCATGAAGAACAGGACACACAGCGTAGTAAAGACTGGATGACCACAGAAGCAGAAGGCATCTCACCACAATGGGCATGTCACTCCAGTTAACGCCGGAGGCCAACACTCCGCCCATCGACACGTAAGTAAGAAGGTCCATGCTCCATAATCACATTTTGGGAAAATCACAATGGCTGCAATCAGAACAAGCCCGTGCTTTTCACTGATCTTTAGTCCACCGATGTTGAAATTAACTGAGCCGAACAACTTCTCTAAGTGATCCCCTTCCAGTATCTAGGAACAACTTCTCTAAGTGATCCCCTTCCAGTATCTAGAACTCGACTAAAACTAGGTACAGCTCGAGATACATGAAAATTGATATGAACAGTCTCCCCTGATATCCGAATGCCAGGTGCCCGGTGTCTGTATAGGTCTTGACGAGGGAATTGGACTCCATGCATCTCTGAAGTAGCACGCCAGTGTAGCAACAGACGATTGCGACCATAAAAAGAAGTATCAGACTCATCCATCCTCCTTCTGAAAGTGTATATAGAATTGATAAAATTTTAAGACCTGAAAGAAGAAATTAATGGACTTGTTAGATAGTTTATCAGAAAAACAATTAACAATGGTGAAACTCAAAGTTTTCACTAGTGTAGACGAACATAATATAAAAAATAAACAAAATACAAGTAAAAACGATACCCACTTTTAAGTTTGAATAAAAAAATACCATCGAATACTTTCAGATAGTATTTTTTTTCATTCAATTTTATAAATTTAAAATTATATAAAATGCATAATAATACAAGAAGAGTAACCAACCTAAAAGTGTATTGATTCCATTGAAGGAAGTACGAAAAAGGTGGTCGTGCTGGCCTTTGAAAATGAATGGGCTGCATTTCTTTTGCTTTGGGACATGTAACAGGGAGAGGAGCAACACAAAAACTTTCCATGAGGTCACCCATTCTGATACTTCTATCGTCCTTCCCTAATTCTACTCACAAAAGCACGGTTCACTGCTTTGCTCCCAACTCATGGGATGGAGTTCTTATAGAGAAGAACAAGGGAGATTCTTGTCGAGAGAGAGTGGGTGTTACTCAATTGAAAATATTTCAAGTACATTTGTGGGCTCTACTATACTTATCTTTATGTGTGGCCACAAACACAATCAGATACGGGTCTCTACTTCTACAGAGAGATTAAAACAGATTAGACTTGCAAAACTATTCTAAGTTCTAAGCACTACTGAGTGAATAAAATCTGACTTGGGAATCGCCCGGTAGACCAGTCGCCACTCATTATACTTAGTCGTCAAAGATTTCAGTCATAGATAATACATTATGACTCTCATTACAACCACATAAGCAGATACTTGTCCAAATTGAGCACTAATCATTGAGTAACCAGACAAGAAGAATGAAGGTGACTCATGAGTTTTAGAGAAGACCTCGAGAGAGAAAAGGGCTGAGACTGAGTTTGTTATGCAAGAAACTAATATAAAGAGCTGGCAACTGAGACAAGCTTAATTCAAAGCTTGAATCACTGACACATAAATAGACCTGTGAGTCGTCGGTCATCGTTGCTTGATGTTGATGTAAGGGATGAGGCTGCGCGTTAAAAATTTGCAGGTAGTGCGATGTACGCGTTGCAATGATCTAGAAGGCAGAAGATTAGGTTCAAAGTTTGAATATCTCTAGAAATCCCTAGTTGATGTTAGGCTAATTCGATAAAAAGAAAGCCTGAGAGTGCTGAGTCTATTCCGTTACTCGTGAAATTTAGGGAACTGATGTTCAGATTTAGGTCCTCTCCACTGCTCGGCGGTAGACGGTCTGCTTCTTGAACCATAACTATCCTATATTCTATGTATGGTGTTAGTTTTCTTGATGAAAATCGTTAACAAGTGCAATACACAGAACACAATCGCATTATTTTTAGAACAAATCCAACTATTTAGATGGTGTAATCGTAGGTATTTAAGAAAATTAGATTCTAACTAAGTAAGAATGTAGCTTACACATCTATCACGGAAAGAACCTCATAAAATGAGAAAATGTGATGAAAGGAGTCACATTGTCAGAAATGTTGACTTAAAATTATGCTAAATATGAAATTTGCAAGAATATCCTAGATTCCCAAACTGACTCCTACATTTACCAATGCCAACCGTGGAGCCTTTGATATAAAATGCCAACCGTGGAGCCTTCTCATTTTCTCTCTAAAACCAGATCACACCAACTTCCCTTCCTCCCTATCATATTCGACCAGCCTAGGCCATCCACACACACACATGCATGTGGTATCGGGTATTTTTTCAATATAGGCGAGTACTCTTCCCTTGTTGCATACGTGCACATACACGTGTACATGTATATTTTGACATGTGCATGCATATTTCATGTTCCCTGCATATTTTAAGTAGAGTGATGATCCAACATAATTGTTGTTATATGTGAATGATATGCTGATTGCTGCAAGAAACACGACACATATTGAGAAACTTAAAGCTCAACTCAAGAAGGAATTTGACTTGAAGGATTTGAGAGAAGCCAAGAAGATTTTAGGTATGGAGATCACTCGAAACAGAGGCTCAGGCATACTTTGGCTATCCTAGGAGAACTGTCTTCTCAAGGTGTTGAAGAGATTTAACATGACAGAAACAAGACCAGTCACCACTAATTTGGCAGATCAATTCAAATTATCCTCCAAGAAATGTTCATAATCACCGGAAGAGGAGGAGATATCTCGAGTACTATATGCTAGTGTGGTGGGATCACTCATGTATGCTATGATCTGCACTAGGCCTGACTTAACCTATGCAGTTAGTACATTAAGTCGGTTCATGTCAAATCCAGATTATGCGAAAAATCTTGATCAGCGAAGATCTACGACAGGCTATGTGTTCATAATAGCTAAGTGAATCATTAGTTGAAAGGCAGAGTTGCAAGATACAGTTTCTCTTTAAACGACAGAGGCAGAGTACATGGCTACAGTTGAGGCGTCAAAGGAAGCCTTATGGCTGAGAGAATTGGTTGAGATGTTTAGTATCATTTAGAATTCAGTTCGAGTTCATTGTGATAGCTAGAGTGTGATTCATCTCGCTAAGGATCACAATTATCACAAGCTGACGAAGCACATTGATGTGAGATATCACAAGATATAACAGTGGGTCGTTGATGATAAGGTGATCGATTTGGTAAAGATCAACACGAACAAAAATCTAGCGGATATGATGACGAAAACTATCCAGGTGGAGACATTCTCTGAACTTCATTAAGATTCTCTAAAGTTAAGTGGCGAATGGGCTCAAAAGAGAGGAGAAAGGAAGGTAAATAAAACAGAGGTTAATTTCTACGGAGGGAGTCAAGATGGAGATTGTTAGTATTTGGAGTGCCTCATATTCATTGGAGAAGAATTCAGGTTCTAACAGTTTCTAATACGGATCTCTCCTGTTTTGGTTTCGATACGAGTTTTCTATTTCTCTGAGGAGGTGATGATTTTGTTATTAGAGTTTGTGAAGAACTAGGATCATCCTAGGTGCTTATAAAAGCCCTTTGGGGGTGACCTTTTGAAGGTATGACAAGAATTCAAGAGAAATTCTGTTTTCCACCATTTAGAGTTGTGAGAGAGAGTTTTTGTAACTCTTATATTTTCTTTTCTTTTTTCAATAAAGATTTCTCTCCTCGTGGACGTAGGCACACCGAATCACATTAAATCTTCTGTTCTTTGATTGTGAGGTGATTTAATTTCAATTATTTGCTAGTGGTAGATCTTCTACGCTTCCACTTCCGCTGCCGAGTCTCCAACTCTGGTGTTTCTCTTTTATTTGATCGGTGATAGATCATCAACAATCAAATCATCATCTTCTCGTATGATCTTGACAATCAGTATGTGTATTAGATCCACCAACACTGATAGCTCGATACAAACAAACGGAAGGGGATTCAAACAAACAGAAGGGGGATTGGGAATACAAATCCAATGTTGCTTCAGACCAGTCGTGCTCACAATCATCAACCTCTCCCACATCAAATAGCACATTTACATGACATTTTTTATAGATGTTTTTGGCAATCATCAATCTATCACCAATTACGTACCAATTAGCCTGGATCGGTATAACCTTTCATTATACCTTCACAATCAGTGTGTGGACTGGATCACCAACATTAGCAGCTCGATTCAAAGAAACATAAGGGAGAAGCGGGGAATAAAACAAAAACAAAAGAATATAGTGCTATTTCAGACTTGTCATGCTCATGTTCATCCTGGCCCTCTCATCAAATTGCATCAACCACAGTATATATTTACTTTGCAAATGTTCTATGGAAATCAACTATCAATTAGACCATCAACTTAATGTATAAATGTGCTACCTTGACAATCTGCGCATGTATTGTATCCACCAACATTAATCGCTTGATTTAAAAAAACAAAATCTTCATTTATGATCAACTATCGCAGGCTGAAACAGACCTCATATTCCTTGGAGGAGAGTATGAACCACATTAGAAAACTAAATTATATAGGCTACAAAACATGGTATTAGACAGCAATGTCTATTGTGAGGTTCTACGCTAATTTGGATCGTCTTGGTTGAAGCTTATCACCCCCATCATGGTTGGCACATGAGGTTGCTCGAGGACTTGCTCCATCAGCTATCATCAACACCCATTGTTGGTCCTATAGCATGCCAAGAACACAAGCCCTAAATGCACAAACACACATGAAAGGAGGAGACAAATGTCAGTCTACCGCCCGGTCGACTGACATAACTGGGTTCTCTTCCTTGTGCAACATCGGTCGACCAGGCGGTCGACCGCTCCAAGCCTTGTGCATGTCGGTCGACCGTCCGGTCGACCGAAGTCCTGTCATAGAGTTAAAAGACTCTAACTCCTTTTTTTGTAGGACATATAACAGTATTTTTATATTTTAAATCATGCAGCAAATTAAAACATAAATCTTTTAATCAAACTAAATACTTGACCTAAGCATGCAACTAATATGAAAATTAAAAAGAAAATAAAATGCTGGTCTGGGGTAATGTAGTCGTGCAAAAGCATTGCCCTAAAAAAAAAGACGGCCGACCCAGCGTCTGGACTTTGAAAAAACCTCTTCCAGCGGTAAAAACTCCCCTAGTAGTTTACCAGCACCCAGCCCATGACAATGAGCTAGGTCTCTGCTCAGACGGAGATTCGTTGTCCCAAAGTAAAAGAAATCCTTATGAAATCACCAAAAGTTGAACCAGAATTTTGTAATAAAGAAAATATGGAGGGAGACAGATATTGTAGTTGTTTTTGCAAGTAACTGATGAACTGCGAGAAGCAGTATTTATACCTTTTCGAAGTCCAGTAATTATAACAGTCCCGCTCCAAATCTGCACACGATCATGCAGTTCCCGAGCTGATTTGAAGAATGGGTCAAACCGAACAGAAAATCCCAAAAAAGTCAAAACAAAACTTTAAATAAAATTTAAATAGTTAAAAAAAACCAAAAAAAAGTTTCACGTTCAAGAGCCCTTTGAATCAAACTGTATTCTTATCCGCAGGTCGTAGGCGCATGCCACCCGAACCTGAACCTGAACCCGGCCCGCCCCGGTTCGGTGTATATGCGCACGTGTGGAAATATGGCCCATGGCCCATGTAGGGGCCGGAAAGTTTGGTGGTCGGAGAAAGTGGTTTTAGCTGTAAAAGATTTCCTTGATTCAAGCGAAACGATTACAACCAAAAGAACTACTCTTCCCTCTTTTCCAGTTACAAGGGAGGGAGGATGTCTGAATCTTCCCTTTGTTTAAAGCTGGGTTCTTCGTGTGGCGATGGAGAGTGAATCTTGTTCTCCGTTGACCAGATGACCGTCCTGGACCGTCGGGGGTCTTCTCTTCGGTCGGTAGAAAGAGTAACTCAGCTCCGTCTACCAAAACTCTCAAAGAGGAGGTAGGCGAAGAGCGGCTAGTACTCAGTAAGCTCGCTGAAGAGTCGTGCTTCCCTCTTGATGATCCTCTTGCCTGGATTCGATTTTGATGATGCCTTATCTCAAAGCTCTCTCCCTTCAAAACTCCGATCTTCGCCCCCTCTTCATAGCAAACAAGGCTATTTATAGGGGTCTCAGGGGGTGAAGGTGCCTCCTGAAAACGCTCCCGAATGAGGGGCCACTACCCGCTACATGCGCGGTGACTGGCCCCGCAATCAGGGCAGTTGCAACTGAGACGCGGGCGTTGGGCCAAACGCGCCTTGAAGTTTGAGACGCGGGCGTCGAGCCAAACGCGCCTTGAAGTTTGAGACGCGGGCTTCGGGCCTTCACGTCTGGATGCTGAGGCGCGGGCGTCGGGCCGACGCGCCTTGATGCTGAGACGCGGGCTTCGGGCCGACGCGTCTGAACGTTGAGACGCGGGTGTAGAGCCAACGCGTCTTAATGCTGAGACGCGAGCATCGATTCCTCGCGTCTAGAGCTTGAGACTCTGCTTCCTTAATGGCTGGTCTGTTAGTCATTTTTAGACAGCCTACAGAACCCCCTCCAAAGTTTCTGATATTCCGCAGTTGAATGGGACGGATTTCGGAATACTTTGGATCTTAGCCGTGTTCGCGTTTATGACTGGACTGTTGATGCTTCGGGTTTGATCTTATCTGGAATTGGTCTTCGTGAGTGTACTGTTGAACTCTTTGAAGCCGTCAGAGTTGATCGTGTTGAGTGTCTAGATACACAGTCTAGACCTCCCCGATTGCTTTTAGTCTGTCACGGGTGCGCTTTTGGCCGGGAGTGGTTGGTTGTCTGTTTGCGTCAGTGTACTGTTGAACTGACTTGCAGAAGCAGGAGACTGGACGCAGGTTCCCTTTTGAAAAAGCAGAGACTGCTTTAAAGACGCGACTTCTTAGCGAGACGCGATGTTTGGCCTGTTTGAGGGGACGCGGACTTTGGAGAGACGCATCTCTTGAAATGCAGACGCGATTTTCTGGGTGCATTTATGATGATGCTGACGGGGCATGTCCACCGAAGAGCCGCGTACTTTGGGACGCGCACCTGTGCCATGTCATGATTACGCCGCCAGCTGGCCTGGGGAAACGGCGAGATTTCGCCTTTTGGCGCGCGGATCCCCCGGTTCATTAAATGAACTGCTCCACGTGTCAACTTCTGACTTGTGGCGGGGTCGCGACGCATGATCTTCCCTGTTTAAACAATGATTTGGCTCCACGCGTCAGGCAGCGATTCGCTGCAGCGTTTATTGGGCCAAACGCTGCGTATCTTCGCGAATCTCCGTGCCTATAAAAGGCAACAGTTGGAGAGATGTATCTTCTTCTCCGAACGAACGCATTCTCTGAGAAAAAGGACTTCCTTCTCTGTTCAACTATTCATCTCCTCGCTCGGATTTCTTGATCTTCAATGGCTCCCAAGACAAAACCGACTGCATCGACCTCAAGGGCGACCGTCGCCGAGGCTGAGAGAGATGCTTCCTCTGCGCAGGAGGGTGTTTTCCGAGGTAAAAATGTACCTTCGGTGTGGGTTCCGCCATTAAAACATGTTCATAGAACCCTAAGGACCTTTAACACAAGATCGTGTTTGATTCTCGGACGCTGTCCTTGAGATGATAACCGGGGCGCGGGCCTGATGATCCGACGCTGGTGAACTCTGCACTCTGGGTCCTTCACTTAGAATATTTCTAATTGTGAAGGTCTCTGGACGCGATTTGCAGAACGCGGATTTGATCCATGCGTTCTGTGCCGCGTTTTGTGCCATCAGGCGCTGGCGTCCGAGTCCAAGCACTTTGAAATTTCACAAGTCTTGGTTTGCAGAACGCGGATTTGATCCTTGCGTTCTGTGTCTTCAACCGCCGATTTTGTAGAATCTGGCGTTTGAGTCCAAGTACTTCGAATTTTCATAAGTCTTGGTTTGCAGAACGCAGCTTTGCAGGTCTGGACGCGGATTCGAAAAATTCCTGCGTCCAGTATCTCTTCTGCGTTTTGGTGCAAGTTCGCAGGTCTGGACGCGGATGATAACTCCTGCGTCCAATGTCTCGGCTGCGTTTTGAATTATGAACACTTAGCGTCTTCCCTTATTTTTGGCAAAGTATCTGACCAAGTGTCTTTTTCTTTTGCAGTGCCGCATGTTTCAGGTTCACTTGCCAAGATGCACCATTTTGGCCGCGTGGGTGGTGCCGACCGGGGCTTGACCTTTGTGCAAAGAATGAGTGTCCCCGTGACTGCTGACCAGTTGCTGGATCGCAGGCTCTCTAATGTTAACAGGAGAACCTTCCGGGCACTTATGACCGATGCCGCGCTCAAAACGGATGACGGTGTCAGGTTGGAGAAGCCTGCCTTCTTCTTTGGGGATCATATCTATGATGATGGCCGTCGTGTGTCTGAGGGGACCTATAAATGGCTCCGTGAGATAAAGGGCGGAAGATTCTTTCTTCCAGACATGGAGAGGATGTTCCCGATGTCCTACTTTCAACACATGTCTGTTCCCCGAAAGATGGAATGGGACATTTCCCAGTATATCCCTGAGATCGCCCTTGGTGACTTTGGCCTCCAAAAGGTAGACCGCCATGATAGTCATGACGGGTCAGTTGTCGGACTGTTCCCTGCGTCGTCCAAGCCTGAAATCCCAATTGGAGAGATCCCGGAGCTTGCTACCACCTTCCTCAATTCCTTCATAGAAGCAGGGGGTGACTATCCTGTCGACTTCCGTGCGTATGGATGGGTCCATTCTCCAGAGAATTACTGGTGGGGTAGGATGGTGGGTTTTGTCCTTACCAATCTTGAGGGGCCGCTGAAGCGTGTGGGGCTGTACCCAGCAGTCAGGGCCGTGCAGTGGGGCGTCCCGATGAGTTCCCATAACTTCTTTGGGATTCTGGAGCGCTACAATCCTCGGACGGGGACATTCTTTACTCCGGTTGGAGAGATGGGCCTTGCCCTACACGAATTGTATGAGGTCTCCGGGTTGTCGTCAGGGGATATTCCTTACGAGGAATTTGTCCCAACCACCAGGGAGCTGCGCCTTTTGGAAAAAGAATCTCCTCAAGTGTATGAGACCTACTGGGAGGTAATGTGCCATTTCTACATCTGCGGTCAGACAACTGCCTGGAGGTCAGGAGGCGTCAAGCAACTATCCTGGGCTGATTATCTGTTTAATAATGTCAGCAATAAAGATCTCCCAGTAATCCGACTAGCTCCTAGTTCTGGTGGGGAAGTTGAAGACAGGATCGACGCAGCTTCTGACAAGTTCTACACCACGGAGTCGAACGAGGACGGCTTCGACCCTGACTTGGTCTTTGAGAGCTTTCACCATCAAGCCCGGACCCCTATTTCTGATCAGGCGCTGTTGGCGGGCTTCCTGATGTTGTGGCTGAAGAGGTGTGTGGTGCCCACGCTACCACATGAAGTTATTGTGGCAGATGTGGTGTACCCGGCGGTACTCTTGGCTCATGGCCACCCCATAGCCCTTCTTCCCGCCGTGGTGGCTGGTATTCAAAGCGGGCTGCGGGTGTTGACCAAGAGCTTCTGCGGACCCCCAAAGACTGCTAATTCTCGTGGGGAGCCGTATACCGACTCAGAGGGGAACCCGACGGTGAGGCACCCCAACCCGCGAATTGAGCTGCCTTACACGTACCTCATGGCTTGGTACGTGATGCATTGCCCATCTCTAATGACGGCGGCGCGTGGGAGCGTGGATCATATCCCATTTGTGCAGCGGCTGGAACGTTCAGAGTGGCATGACACCTACCTGTATTACATTAGGAAGCGTCTTTCCTGTGCCGCCAATTACCAGCTCAACCGCTGCTTTCCAGAGGTTCAAGGTGCAGCCCCCGGGGAGCTGTTCACGGATGTCGCTGGGCGGGATGACTTCTCGCAATTGCCTGCTGGAGCCTTCTGGTGGTTGATCAATATACGACCAGGATATGTGCTGTTTCGCCAAGGAACTTCCTGCACTATCGAGCCGTATATGCCAAGTCGTTTTGCCCGACAATTTGGCTATGATCAGCTTTACGTCGGGAATCCCAATGCTCAACTTGCCTTTGACGGGAACCTGTTCGAAGGCGCTCGGGCTTGGTATTACAGTGTGGCTGGAGGGACGGGAGCAACGTTCCATCTACCCGACGAGGCGCCTAAGTGCCGTATGAGCTTCAGCTTCTGTATTTGGTACTCCCAAGCCGGCCAGACGCCAGATCTTATTCCGGAGTCTTCATGTCTTGAGAGTATCAATGCCAGTCTCGAGGAGAGGTCTGAATCCAGTAAACGTACTAAACTCCTCGACCAGTACCTGAAAGCTCAGAGGGAGGTCGAGAAACGATCGAGGAGGGAGCCCCCAGTAGTGAGGGCGGCACCGCGACCGGCAAGGGCAAAGCCGCAAGCGACGAGGGCGGAGCCACCAGCAATGAGAGTGGAGCCGCGACCGGCAAGGAGGTCGAAGCAATTGGCGAGGAAGCGTCGTCGACGCTCTGCTTCTGTAGTTGAGCCTGCCCCAAAGAAGGCTCGGAGGGACTTAACGGCTGAAGTCTCTCAATCCAGAGCTATCTCTGCTGGAGTTGAGGTTCCTCCTGAAGGTGTCCCTGTTAGAGTTGAGGAACCGCTGGAAGATGAAGATTTTCCAAGCTTGGTCCGTGCTCCTAGGTCACGCAGCGAGACCGTGGAGGAAGGGGAGCTTGTTGAGCGACCCCTTATTGCTGGTGATGCTGAGTCACCGGAGATTGACATAATGGGCGAAGAGGATGTCGAGATTCCAGGAATCTCAACTCAGCCCGAATTTCCTCCTGCTCATGAAGGGAGAGACGAGGTACAGCAGCCGGGGTCTCCTAGCGTCTTTATTTCCAATCCTCGGGCAGTTGACCCTAGTCCTACCACTGGGGTGATTGGGGGTAAGGCTCCTGTTGCAGAGCTTCCTCGTGTGGCGCTATCGTCTTCTTCGTCATCGGGAGAAAGTGACTTTGAAGATGAAGTCGACCATGGCGATGAACCCGCTCTTCCTGATCAGAGCAAATTCTTCCACATCTCGGAGGAGAAAATATACGGGGGTGAATCATCGACTGCGTTACCGCTGGCGATAATCCCTGCTGAAGGTATAACTTCCTCGCATGTCGAGGCGATGGAAACAGAGTTGACCCAGCCCAAGGGGATTGAGGCTTCGGTTGCTGAGATAACCTCGGAGGGGGTAGCTGTTGAAGTTGGGGAGCCTTCCCCTTTGCCAGGAGGGGAAACAACCATTGAGGCTGAGGAGGCTCTCACTCCGCCGGTGGAGAAGGCTACTGCTGAAGCTGGGGAGACTCCCATTCTACAGGACTCGACGCCTCTGGACCTCGAACCTAGTAAGGCAGCTCTGACTGAGGGGGCTCAGGTGGGGAGTCTGACGATCGGCACCCTTCCAGAAGGCCACACAGCTCAATCCTCGGTGGAAGTTTCTGAAGAGGTTGTGCTTACAACTCCTTCCTTGGTCGTGGAGGCTCCTGCAGAGGCGGCGCTCCAGGAAGCGCCAGTGGGTAGTCTTGCTCTTGCCACATCGACGGCCGGCACGGCTCTTGTGCGAGAAGACCCGCCCTATATCCCTTATCCCGTGACAGAAAAAGGGTCGGGAAGCTTCTTAGGTGGTGAAGACATGGGGGAGCTGGCACGTCAGATGGTGCAACAATTCTTCACCTCGATGGGATCATGTATTGATCTCATCTTCCGTGGACACAGCACCTTCCAGTTCGCCCAGAGGCTTCTTGAAAATATGGCCGTGAGCGTCGAATTGGCGGGAGGCCCTTCACTTGCCAGAGCATGCCTGCAGGTGGTAGAGCAACTTGGAGATAACCTGCGGGAGCTGGAATCTTTGGAAGATGCTGGTTCTTCCGGTGAGGCCCAGGCCATCCTGACTAGGCTCCTAGCTGCTCAGGAACGGGAGCGACAGGAGGCGGAGGCGCAGATCACTGCCGGGTCCGTGACCTTGAATATTCCAAGGCTGAATTTCAAAAATTAGCCGGAGATTCGAGGGAATCTGAGCTCAGTGTGCAGAGCACGGAGCAAGTCATCCTCAGAACTCGGGACATTATCGCCAAGGCGGAAGCTGTTCTTGCGCTAAATGAGGAGAAACTTGTTTCCCTCAAAAAGGAGCTTGAGGAGCAACGGGCTGCTACGGCGCGTGCTGAAGAGAGTCTATCCCTACAATCTTCCAGGGTGGAATCTCTGCGGATGCAGCTGGCTGCCAGAAGTTTCTTATCTGAGGCGGAGCTGCGGGACCGGGCTATCATGGAGGCTGAGAGGACGCGCCAGCATGAGATTCACCGCCTTAGGGAACAAATCCGTTCCTTGGCGAACCAGGACATTTAGCCTTCTTTTCTTCTTCTTTTTTTTTTGTAAAGAAAAGGGACACTCTATTTATTAAGAGTGTTTGTATCCACTTCTATCATTTCTTGATATAATAGAAGTTTTCTTTAGAGCTTTTGTCCCAATTTCTTTGTCCTGTTGTGGATGAGTCCAACTCTTGATCACTAGTCGTGATTACTGAACTTAGGTAGGACTAAGTTCTTTTAATGAGACGCGGTCTTGGCGAGACGCGGCATTAATCCCACAGGGTGAGACGCGGTCATCAGTCTACCGGAACTTAGATTTCACTAAGTCCTTTTACTGAGACGCAGCGTCAATCATAAAGTGAGACGCGGTCATCATTTCATAAGAACTTAGATTCTACTAAGTCCTTTTGATGAGACGCGGCGTCAATCACAAATCGGAACGCGGTCTTCTTGATGAGATGCGGCGTCAATCAAAAGATGAGACGCGGCATTGATCCGTAAAGTAAGACGCGGCTGTCAGTCCCTGAGACGCAGCGTCAATCACAAGGTGAGACGCAGCTCTGAATAACGCAAATCTGTCTTGCGCGGATCGGGCAGACGCAAGAGATGCAGCCTTGTCTGCTGAAGGGACGCGGCTTTCCCATCTGCGTCTAATGTGATCTGACTCAAGATTTTAGGAGATCTTTGCTCGTCAGGTCTTCACTGTCGATTGGGATTCCGAGTCATCCGTTGATTCCCAAGGCAGTTATCCACGCGTCAACTCCTTATTGGACTCAGGAGTTACTGCCCTTGGACGCAAAACCGATGCGGGCGGTTGAAAACCGGCGCTTGCGACGGTTCCCAAAGCGGCGTTCCACGCGTCAATCCTTCACTGGGCTTTGACAATCGTGCGTGACGGTTCCAATTAACGCCTCATTAATGGCAGTTATTAGGGCCTGCCTATAAATAGGGTGCGCTCCCCTTCTATAATCCAAGCTTGGATTATTTCTCTTTGGTGGATTGCTCTGAGAAGTCCCACCTTCTTCAGAAAAGAGTTTCTTGATAGGGACTCCGTCTCCATGGACGAAGGTAATTCCGAGGATGAAGATGACCCAGAGCTCTCACGCTTCGGTTTGGTCTCTTCAAGAAGAACCCCCTCTCGGATCATCTTGGACGCCTGCGTTTGGGTGCAGAGAGGCCAACTCTGGCCAGAGGTCTCTGCTGGTATGTCCCCCGATGATGTGTATAGCCTGAACTTCGGCATGATGATCTGAATGAAGTCCCGGTGCATTCCTCCTCTGGAATTTGTGCCAGTGACTTGACTTCTCTGAATGCAGGCGCTTGACGCTGGCTTTGCCCATTGCGTTTTACTGCCTTGGCGCGTTTCAGACCTGAATCTTGCAACTCCTGTTCACCCAACAGAGAGATGGCAATTTTTGGCGTTCTGAAATTCTTTGCGTCTGGTGCATTAGGCGCGGGTACAAACTGAGGCCGCGTTTGAATCCTATGCGTGGCGCAGTTTGACTTGCGTCTGTTTGACTGTGCGGGTCATTCCCGCGTCTGAAGTCTTGAATGGCTGCCGCGTTCTGTTACTCAGTTTCCTTTATAAAATGTACTGAGTTCCAGATTTTCTGACTCTCTTGCTTATTCTTTGCAGGTAGGCTTGCTTGTCCTTTTTCAGGTTTGCTGGGCCCCAGAAAGAATATACCGGCTGGCGAACTTGCTCCACGTTCGTTTGTGAGAGATTAAATTATGGTCCTCGTCGTTTGTGAGAGATTAAATTATATCTCTGACGAGGACCCAACCCTCGCCAAGGTCTCTTCAGATCTGGTGCAAGAGATGGATAGGCCGAGTATCGGCGAGGGTGGTCCGGCGGTTACGGTGGCGGAAAAGATCCTCTTCCTCTCCCAACTCCAGAAGTGACATCGAGGACATTCCGTTGGATGGCCTGCTGGGGAAAGGGATGGTGATGAATGCAGGACTCTCTGCTGCCGCTGGACCGAGTGGAGGGTGGCATCCTTTGTGATGACTCCGAAACTTCCTCTCTCACCCCAAGAGTGACTCCATGTTTGTTGGATGATCTGCTAGGGAAAGAGACGCGCCTGAACGAAGGGTTGCAGGACCTTCTGTTGCCACCGGACCTCAAGAACACCATTGCTCTTGGCTTAGTCAGCTAGGGCGCTTTCGAAGTTGGCGTCATGCATCAAAGTGCAACCGGTTCCAACAGTCGCCACTTCTTCAGACATCATGCACTTAGGATCAGATGCGGCTTCAAGGAGTGAGTACGGCCTCAGAGAGGGAGAGGGACTTCTTTGTACTCCTTAATTGTAACACTCAATCTTATTGTATAAGAGAGCGTTTTGTATCACTTTCATGTGTTTGGATATGAATAAAAGTGACACTTTTCTTTTTGCCTCTTTCTGTTGTCTTGAACGTTTTGTTTTAGAAGCAAAAGAATGATTTTGGTGGACCCGCCACTTTATAAAAGAAAGTGACAGGTGGAGTGCGTACCCCCAGAGAAAGTGAACTTTTATCAAGGATTTGGGATTAACTTGATTTAAGATCAGCTGGGGATTTTGATAGAAGCATTGTTTATCGGTGTAATGTTAACCAACAATGCCTCCCAAATGAATTTGATACTCGGTTGGGGAGAATATCAAATGAAACTAGACTCGTGGGGAATCTAGTAAGATTTTTACCGCTAGAGGTGTGATATTAACTTAACGGTTTAGAAGTAGTCTTGTCAGAAGTGTAATATTAACTTGACAAGGACGTGAGTTAGAGGTGTGATATTAACCTAACTCATCAGCATCTCAGTTTTATTTGGGAAAACTGAGGGTGTCACTGTCATAGGTGTGATGTTTAACTTAACAGTGATAGTAATGCTAGAGGTGTAATGTTGAACTTGGCATTAGTCGTCTCGGCTTAAAGAAGTCAAGGAAAGGTCATAGCCATAGGTGTATTGTTGAACTTAGCAATGACTCGGATGCTAGAAGTGTAGTGTTAACTTGGCATCGTTCATCTCGGCTTGGACAAGGAAGTCGAGGAAAGGTCATAGCCATAGGTGTATTGTTGAACTTAGCAATGACTCGGATGCTGGAAGTGTAGTGTTAACTTGGCATCGTCCATTTCAGCTTCGATATGGAAGTCTGAAGAAAGGTGACTGTCAGAGGTGTGATATTAACTTGACAGGCACTCGAAGTACCGCTTAGAGGTGTAATGTTAACTTTAAACAGTAGTTTTGTCAGAGGTGTGATATTAACTTGACAAGAATTTGCTTGCGATAGGAGCAATTTGAGGACCTGTCATTCTATTGATGAGAATTGACAAGTGGAATTTGAGGTGCCAGAGGTATAGTGTTAACTTGGCAAATTTGAGAGTTTGTTACTCTATGCAGAGTTAACAAGCCAGGTTTGTACTCGACAAAGAGTATTCATTACCAGAGGTATAGTGTTAACATGGTAATGATTGCATTTTGTGGTCCTACCATTCTATGGATGAGAATTGGTAAGGGATTTTTGGAGGGAAGAGTGGAATCAAGTCCACTTAGGATTTTTAGCAAACCCTCAGCTATCAACGGATTTGAGGTGCCTTTACCAACTACCGTTTGAGTTGGGCTAGCCATGCTATTCCCCTCAGCATGATGAGTTGTCGAAGACTTATGTTGGACTTAAAAGCCAACATTTTCCTCTATCCTTAGCCGTCGGAGGCGTCGGATCAAATGGGAACGTGTCCCTTAGGATTTTTAGCAAATCCTCAGCTGTCAACGGGTTTGACATGCCTTTACCAACTACCGTTTGAGTTGGGCTAGCCATGCTATTCCCCTCAGCATGATGAGTTGTCGAAGACTTATGTTGGACTTAAAAGCCAACATTTTCCTCTATCCTTAGCCGTCGGAGGCGTTGGATGTTTCCGATCAGAGGTGTATTTTTAACTTGATCGGTGGAAGAAAGCCATCTAGGGATAGTATTTCTTCAGGAATTTGCCATTGATTGGCATCATGAGTGTATCGCCATTTGAGGTTATGAGGCGATACGATCCATTTGAGTAGACTGACTCTACTACAAACGGTCCTTCCCATTTGGGTTGGAATTTTCCTTTCGTCTTGTGCGTCATGACCATGGGTCTTCGGACGGCTAAGACGAGGTCGCCTTTCTTGAAAGTTCGGGATTTGACTTTCTTGTTGAAGGCTCTGGTGATACGAGCTTGGTAAAGCTCGATTTGTTGTTGGGCCTGCAGACGCTTGTCGTCCAAGGCTTCCAATTCTTGGAGTCGCTGTCGATGCTTCTCCTCTGTTGTCATTTCCGCTGTCAAGGCGACGCGAAGAGATGGAATTTGGATTTCCAGTGGAAGGACGGCTTCGCATCCGTACACCAAGGAAAATGGCGTGGCTTTAGTTGGGGTTCGCACAGTCGTGCGATAGGCCCATAAGCATTCGCCCAACTTATCGTCCCAGTCCCGTTGACTTTTCGAGACGAATTTCTTGAGAAGCTTGCCAATAGTCTTATTGAAAGCTTCTGCGAGGCCGTTAGCGGGCGGATAGTATGCCGTTGATGACACACTCTGGATTCTGAACTTGGCGCAGAATCTCTGAAAAGCCTGGCTGATGAACTGGGGTCCATTGTCATGGACAATCCGCCGAGGCACACCGAAGCGGTAAATAACGTGATGTTTCACGAACTTGATCACGTTAGAAGATTTCACCTCTTTCAAAGGGATAGCTTCGGCCCACTTTGAGAAGTAATCGGTTATCGCTAGGATGAACCGATGTCCCTTTGATGATGGTGGGCTGATAGGACCAACCACGTCCATCCCCCACATTTCGAACGGCCAGGTAGAGGTCGTAGAGTGGAGGTATCCTGGTGCTTGATGGATGA
This sequence comes from Agave tequilana, assembly GCA_038442645.1. Taxonomy (NCBI): domain Eukaryota; kingdom Viridiplantae; phylum Streptophyta; class Magnoliopsida; order Asparagales; family Asparagaceae; genus Agave; species Agave tequilana. The sequence continues at coordinate 127,038 of JAVJIF010032106.1, read as the reverse complement.
AATCGCCATGTATTTGACAGGCGTGACATCTTTTGGCATAGGCAACAGCATCGGCAACCATCTTGGGCCAGTAGTAACCCAATCTTTGGAGTCGGTTTGCCAGCTTCGGGCCAGGTTGATGAGCTCCACACGTACCATCGTGGGCTTCTTTCAACACTTCGTGGGCTTCTTTTGATGAGAGGCACCGGAGTAAGATCCCGTCATGCGATCTACGATACAATGTTCGCGAAATCGCATTGTAGTAGAATTTGGAGGCTTTCCTTCGGATGGCAGCCGCCTCCCTGGTGTCTTCGGGCAAGATGCCGTATAAGACAAAATCAATGTAGGGGAATCGCCAGTCTTTAAGCTCTGGATCGGTTGACACTTCAAGTGTTTCCTTACCGCGACGATCTCCCGTTGACCTCTGGTAGTCTCCGAGGGGACTTTTTGGGCAGTATAGGTCGTGGCTATAGACGAATATCTTCTCCATTGCTCCAGCTGGAAGAGCTAAGGAGGCAGCAAGGGATGCAAGTGCATCTGCATGCGCATTTTGCTTGCGCGGTACATGGTCGATGTAGAAGTTTGAAAACCTCTCGGCCATGTGGATTGTCGCGTTGTAGTAGGGTACTAGATCTTCATGCCTGACCTCATACTCTCCGCGAACCTGGCTGACGATGAGTTTGGAGTCACCGTACGCCTCGAGATTTTTAACGCCAATCTCATCGGCGAATTGCATCCCAATCAAAAGAGCGTTGTATTCCGCCACATTGTTGGAACAGGGCTCGGTTAACGAGATAGCTCGGGGAATCACGTAATTTTGTGGGGAGACGAGTACCACTCCTACCCCCGCTACTGTGTGTCCCTTCGGGCTTGCCCTTGATGCACCGTCGAAGAAAAGTTGCCATACTTGACTTTCGAACGATGTCTGAGCTAGGCAGACTTCGGCGACCTCATCTGGGAGATCCTCGTAGAGTTTGGCTGCCCTGGGATCTGGGTGTTCAGCTAAGAAGTCCGCCACCGCTTGTCCCTTAATAGCCTTTTGTGGCAGAAAATGCATCTCATATTGTGATAGCAATATGGCCCATTTTGCCAGCCGGCCATTTAGTGAAGAAGGCTTTGTCATAAGTAACCTCAGGGGGTTGACTTTGGATATGACATTTATGGTTTGGCCCACCAGATAGTGTCGCATTTTCTGAATAGCGAACACCAGTGCCAAACATTCCTTCTCGATCGGGTTGTACCGATGTTCGGCTCCGATCATCGTTCTACTTAGGTAGTAGATTGCTTGTTCTCGCCCCTGGTCATCATTCTGAGCTAGTAGAGCTCCCAAAGAATGATCCATTGATCGGACGTACACCAGGAAAGGCTTTCCGGATACCGGAGCCGCCAGGACTGGTGGTTGGGTGAGGTAGTGCTTGATCTCCTCAAATGCTTGCTGGCAAGCGTCGTCCCAAATGAACGAAACGCCCTTCTTCATCAGCTTAGCGAAGGGTTGGCATCTCCCGGAGAGATTTGAAATGAATCTGCGGATGTATGCCAATCGTCCTTGTAATCCTCTGAGCTCCTTGAGGCTTCTGGGGGGTTGCATCTCTTGGATAGCACGGACTTTCTCCGGATCCAAATGGATTCCTGTGGAAGTCACAACAAACCCTAGGAATTTGCCACTGGCTACCCCCAGGAAGGACTTGGTGGGGTTCATCTTCAATTGATGAGCCCGCATGATGTCGAAGACCACCCTCAGGTCTGCTATGTGATCACCTTTAGTGCGGCTTTTCACCGCGATGTCGTCGACATAACATTCCACCGTTTTGCGTATCTGCCGATGGAAAATGGCATTCATGGCCCTTTGGTAGGTTGCCCCCGCATTTTTCAGACCGAAGGGCATGACGGTGTAGCAATATACCCCTAGAGGTGTCCTGAAGGAGGTGTGCTTTTCGTCATCGGGATACATCTTGATTTGATTATATCCTGAGAACCCGTCCATAAAGGACATTCGCTCGAATCCACAAGTATTGTCAATCATGACATCTGTGATTGGCAATGGGAATTCGTCTTTGGGGCAGGCCTCGTTTAGATCACGGAAGTCGATGCAGATCCGGATCTTCCCGTTCTTCTTGGCGACGGGGACGATGTTGGCTACCCAGTCGGGATGCTGTTCCTCCCTGATAAAGCCGGAGTCAATAAGCTTCCTGACTTCTGATTGGATTGCCTCCATTATCTCTGGACGGAACCGTCGCTGCTGTTGTTTAACAGGCTTCATGTCCGGATTGATGTTGAGGCGATGCATAGCCACTTGAGGATCAAGTCCAGGCATGTCCTCATAATTCCAGGCGAAGACATCTATATACTCTTGTACAAGAGATATTAAATCCTTCTTCTCTGGAGGCGACAGGCCGTCACTTATGAAGATGGGTTTAGGATTGTCTTCATCTCCTAGGTTGACTTGAACAACCTCGTCTTCTGTGGGTGGCTCACGCTGTTCAAAGCGGATGTCCCAAAGAGCATTCAAATGTTTGATCCAAGGATCTGTATCGGATTGGATCATTTCTTCATCTTCATCCTCCAGATGGCTTGTCGAAACCATGTTTACTGAAAGCCCTTTGAAGATGTTGCCGACACTGACATCTGATTCCCATGACGACGTGTCTGATGAGCAGTCATGACTTGACAGTCTCTCCGAATCAGAGGCTGATGGCACTGGAGTTGATATATAGCCCAACCCCCGGCGCGTCTGATGATAGTAATCAGGGGTTTTTCCTTTCGGTACAAAGGATCGAAGCAGTGTTCTTCTTCCTTTTCCGAAGTTCAATCCTGGCCTGTTGGTTAGATCATACCCCATGCGCTTCATCATCTTGAGCGTTCTCGGTTCATAATGATCGAACTGAGGGGATTCATCCTCACCTTCCGATTCTTCGTGGGGCATTGGTTCAGACGCGATTCGCCCAAAAAGTATTGGTCTTTGGCCTTTTCGTCTGGCTGGAACCATGAATACAGACTCTTGCGCGTCTCCATTATCCTGGTACGTCCCGAAGGATGATTTTATTGGTACATGCAATGATGTCAAAGCATCCATTGCCGACCAGACATCCTCATCTACGTCGGTACTAGTATCCGACGGTATTGAATCAGACTCACACGCAGGGAAATACGCGAAATCTAAATCTTCATTAATATACCAACCGCCTGCATCGTCGGTGGTATCAACATCGAGCTTATTAGTGCTCTTTACAATGGGCTCCAACTCCCACAGGCACTCTTCTTTCTCAGGCTCAATGTCAGCTTCATTACCAGAGTCTGGCTCCTCTGGTTGTGGGGTTTCATTAGTCTCCTCCGGATCCTGATATAAGAGGGAGTCCGTGAAATAATTTTCAACCCCTTTAAACGGATGCCTTTCGGCAATCAACGTTCGGACCTGTCCACTCTCGTCAATGTATTTCATGACTTGGTGGAGAGTAGAGGGAACGATGGAATTGCGGTGAATCCATGGTCGTCCCAGCAACAGGTTGTAGGAAGTGTCCGCGTCAATGACGTAACACGTCACTTCCGACTTGAGGCTCCCGATCTGGCATTTGAGCTTGATCTTCCCCATCGGGCGGGAGCTGTTGGCATTGAACCCGTAAATAGTCGTCTGGGTAGGGCTCAGACGATGGGTAGGAATGCCTAGAAATTGCATAACCCGGCGAGGTATGATGCTCAGCGCGGACCCTGGGTCTACCTGGATGCGGTTCACCTCGGATGACCCAATATACCCTGTGAAGTATAGGGGTCGGTCATGCTTCCCTTTAACCTGCATGTCGTCTGTTGTGAAGGTGATGCAGGGAGCATTTGGGGAGGCGTGGAGGCAATCCTCTACATCTTCCTCCCTTGGCACGCGGGTCATAAAGACCTCAGCATTTGCCAAAGCTTCTTGTAGAGCCTCTCTGGTTGACTTTGATAGCCTCAGGAGTTCATACAAGGTAATGCGTGCCGGGATGTTGGCTAGTTGAGCCAAGACGTCGAAGCGGTAAGGTGTCGAGGATCCTTCCGTTACACCTTTCGCAAGAACTCGAGAAAACCGAGTTTCTTTCTGTTTCTCCCCAGGCTGTTTAGAGGAGGGCTTGGCTGGTTCCACGGCTGGTTGCGGAGAAGCCGCTGCTGTCTCGCCGTACTGCTTCAAGTATGCCTGTCCTGAACGGGTCCCCGCCGTAGGTTGGCTGGGCTCTGCGGCCAGGACTATTGTTTCCTCTTCTGAGTCAGTCAGCGAGGGAACATCAGTGTCCGCTTCTCGAGAGGAGGCGCATATCACATGGCAAGATGAAGCCTTCCCTTTGCCTTTGGACTTCCTGTTGGTCACAGTCGTCCATTGTTGCTCGTCGACGAGGTCAGGGTGGACCCACATGATTTCCCCTCGAGGTGTAGGGACGGGTACCAAGCCTTTCTCCTGCTGCTGATGAGGGTCTGTGTTGACCACCCTCAGTTCTCCTTTCGGGACAGAGATCACCCCCACGGGTGTCGGGGGTCGTGTCCCAAACTGGAGAATCGACGTCATGTTGGCCGTCATCTTCTTCTGCTCCGGTCGGAGTTTTAATACCTCCGCGTCAATCAGAGCTTGAAGGATGTCCTTAAAGACGTAGCAGCTTTTGGTAGGATGACCGAGCATCCTGTGGTATAAGCAGTAGGTGGGATTGTCGGTCTTGCCGACTTCCTCCGGGCGCCTAATTTCAGGGAGCTTCAGTCGATTGCTCTTGTTGAGTAGCTTGAAGAGCGAATCGACGTGTTCCTCCTTGAAGGAATACTGCTTGTTGGGGCGTGGCTGGCTTGAAGAGCCACTTGCCCTGCCTGTTTGAGGTTTGGTGGGAGATTTGGTCTCCGTCGCCAAATTATCCTTCCGCTTCGTCTGGAGGGAGGTGTCTGGTGCACGCCTTGTCGACCTCTCTGGCCTGGGCTTGCCTTCTTCCGCTCTGACGCGGGCGACAATCTCCTCAGCCTGTTCACCTTGCTGGACTAATTGTTTCCAGGTGCGGCTTTCAGCAACTCCTATTTGAGCAAGGAGTGAGGTTTGGAGATTATGGCGACATGTTTCCACCAGGGTGGCCTGGGTCATGCCGCTTGGACATCGGAGTGCCATGTTCCGAAATCTTTCTACGAAAGACTTGACGGACTCTCCCTTTCGCTGTTTTGTAGCTAAAAGGGTAGGCATTGTGACCTCCGAATCATCTTCGAAGAAGCGTGTCAGAAACAACTTCTCCAAGTCGCCCCAGTTCTTGATTGAACCTTCTGGGAGCTTCATGAACCATTCAAAGGCCAACCCTTTCAGGGTGCCGATGAACAGTCGCGCCAGGATGGCATCGTTATCTACCACATTCCCGGTCTGGGATTTGAAGTAGTAGATGTGCTGGTTGGGTGACCCCTTCCCGTCAAATGCTTGGAGAGTTGGAGCCTTGAACTTAGGAGGGTACGGGACTAAGTCCCACTCGGCCGGATAGGGCCGGACTACTCCAGCTTCTTGGAGGCCTTTACGGTTGGTAAGGGCCTCGAGGCGCTGCTCCAGTTGACTCATTCTTTTAGCATGAGCCTTTCCCGGGGTCTGGTCACTTCTTGCCTGCGACGAGGGCTTGGACACATCCGAGGTAGATCGTCGTGTCTCGTCAGAAGATTCGGAGGGTGGGCTTCCTCCCTTTCTCCCTTTCCCCTTCGGTCGTCTAGGAGGAGATCTCGCTCTTTCTTCAAGCAATTTCTCAAGCATATGCTTGAGGGAGTCAATGGATCTCTGTTGAGAGGCGATTATATCCATCTGGTGCTTCTGCGTCTGCTCTAAACGCCTGGTCGTCTCCTCAGGAGTGTCGGCCATGTAGGCGGAAGCCTCCTTCTCGACGGAAGAGTTTGAAGCCTGCGACTCCACTATAGCGGAGTGAGAACCACCCATTCTAATGCCGCGGGCTAAGGCATTATAGTCAATTGGGGGAATGGCCCCTGTCCGGGTGCGAGTGTGTTGATACACCCCCTCCGGTTCAGAGTCAGATTCCTCTGAGTTGACCATTAGTTGTTTTCCCTTGCTTCTGCTAGTCATGTTTGCAGTAAGCTCCGGGTATTCAACATCTGAGAAGGTTCTCCTCCTGTGGGAGCGTCTTCTTTTGGCTGACGGGGGAATCAGGGTCAGCTGTCTAATTAAAGACGGCTGTTGCACGCCTGACTCGCAATGGCATCCAGAGAGCATCTGGATGAGCTGTTGACAGCAGCATGGAGAAGTGGTCTGATTGGCACTCCTTTTCCTTGTCAAATAATCCCTCAAATCTGTGGGAGGGGGATTAAAGAGACTGGTCTCGCAACGTGGACGACGGGAGACAGTCATGTGCTGTTCAGCCTGGACACCGGTTTCAGAAACGCGGCTGTTGCGTCGCGGCTGCGTCACGCGCATCTGGCGTCTCTGTTGATATGAGACGCGACTTTCGCGTTGCTGTCTGCTGCGTTGGAGCAGAGAGACTTGGGAGAGAGTGGGCTGCTGGGCCCCACGCCTATGGGCGCGTGCTTCCTGCGTTTGACAAGACGCAGAAGCTTCGCTTTGGCGTTTGGCAAGTTGGTCTCCAGAAGGCCCAACTTGGGGAGTCTCGCGTTTGGGTCGCCAAACGCGGATCTCTCGCACTGGACGAGGTGCGGGCAAGGCATCGGATCGTACGCTGCGTTCAACCCCAGTCAGAAAACCAACGGTTCCGACCGAGTGTTTGACGCGCGCGTCTTCTCTGTCGACGCTCGGCATTCCGATTGCGCCGTGGAGGAAGAGAGAAGCCAACAACTTCCTGGTTTGTAGAACCAGGGGTGTTTGCCACGCGGGTCTCCTGAGAGACGCTGACGCGGGCGTTCTGTGCGACACGGTCGATCGCACCAGTAGATGTGCCGGGGACCACGCGGGCCTTCAGAGAGGCGTTGGCGCGTGTGTTCTGCGCGACGCGGTTGATCGCAGCAGAGGAGTCTGAGGTTACGCGGGCCTTCTGGGAGGCGTCGGCGCGTGAACCAAACTTGGCACAGTGGGCAGCAGGAGCACCCGACAGAGCCTCAGATTGGGCTTCAGGGGGCTGTCCACTTGAGACCCTGCGGCAGACGCGGGTCTTTGGGCTCTTGGAGCCAGAAGAGAGGAACTCTTCATACTTCGCCTGGTCGAACTCGACGACGAGGGATTCGACCATTTTCCCCTTACGGAGAACGTCATCTTGCACCACGGTGCGCTCGTCAGTAACGAAGGTATTCCCCAGCGGAGTCGCCATCTCTTGTAGGGGCCGGAAAATTTGGTGGTCGGAGAAAGTGGTTTTAGCTGTAAAAGATTTCCTTGATTCAAGCGAAACGATTACAACCAAAAGAACTACTCTTCCCTCTTTTCCAGTTACAAGGGAGGGAGGATGTCTGAATCTTCCCTTTGTTTAAAGCTGGGTTCTTCGTGTGGCGATGGAGAGTGAATCTTGTTCTCCGTTGACCAGATGACCGTCCTGGACCGTCGGGGGTCTTCTCTTCGGTCGGTAGAAAGAGTAACTCAGCTCCGTCTACCAAAACTCTCAAAGAGGAGGTAGGCGAAGAGCGGCTAGTACTCAGTAAGCTCGCTGAAGAGTCGTGCTTCCCTCTTGATGATCCTCTTGCCTGGATTCGATCGATTTTGATGATGCCTTATCTCAAAGCTCTCTCCCTTCAAAACTCCGATCTTCGCCCCCTCTTCATAGCAAACAAGGCTATTTATAGGGGTCTCAGGGGGTGAAGGTGCCTCCTGAAAACGCTCCCGAATGAGGGGCCACTACCCGCTACATGCGCGGTGACTGGCCCCGCAATCAGGGCAGTTGCAACTGAGACGCGGGCGTTGGGCCAAACGCGCCTTGAAGTTTGAGACGCGGGCGTCGAGCCAAACGCGCCTTGAAGTTTGAGACGCGGGCTTCGGGCCTTCACGTCTGGATGCTGAGGCGCGGGCGTCGGGCCGACGCGCCTTGATGCTGAGACGCGGGCTTCGGGCCGACGCGTCTGAACGTTGAGACGCGGGTGTAGAGCCAACGCGTCTTAATGCTGAGACGCGAGCATCGATTCCTCGCGTCTAGAGCTTGAGACTCTGCTTCCTTAATGGCTGGTCTGTTAGTCATTTTTAGACAGCCTACAGCCCAACACTCATAACAATAGGCATGAGAGAATTAGTATATATACTAACCTCCCCTCTCCTATCCAATGTGGGATAAAAACTGTCACGCCCCGCTTCCCAAAATACGGGAAAACGGAGTCGCGATGAAAGTCGGCGACGTATATACGCGAGGAGAATACCCCATGTATACACGCTAAGTCTAAAGTAACCTGAACAAGTTATAAAATCTCTACCATAAATCAAAATCACTGTAATAATACATATAAAGTCTAACACAATGATAGCAAATGAATAAGAATAAGAAATATGACTAGATGCGATATATGAATAAAAGAGCAGGGATACCGATAATCGGGAAGAGAGAGACTCCAACTCCTCAAGGTACATGTGATCCTCTCCAAATATCTGGTCAGTAATAAATAGCCCCGAATCTGGATATACAGGTCCAGGGAGTCAGAACTCCTAGTGAATGTATAAGAGAAAAAGGGAACGACATGTAAATATAAATATGAGCAGACTACGAAACATATATACTGGAATAAAACAGAAATAAGATATAAAACATGAATAGAAGATAATAAAGCCAGTCAGTACAAACTAGATGTCCATCGGGTGTCAGGTGTACAGTCAAGTCACTAGAATAATCAGATGTCTACAATCAGGCATATATGTATATCAAGTTCAGTCTACAATGTCAATGCGAGATTTCAATTTTATCATTATGTCAGCGAACGCTAATTGTCACATGCAGTAGACGCATCTCATATTACGCCTACCACACGTGTCAATCAGGGTCCTAAGTTATTGAGACTGATTGGTTAGAGACATTGTTCATACTTTAAGTGGGTCCCGTACATACCCGGGACCACGACCCCAGATGCCTGGCGCTGAACCAGGCTCGTACCGCTAGGTACTCAGTAACAGTAACAGTAATATCAGATGGATGCCAGACATCTCTGGAAACCCTACAGTGGAACCCACATTTCGGCTGCGCAACCTATATCCTAAGTCCACCCAAAATATAGACGATGTCTCCTCCATCAATTTGCCCAATCCTAGTGTGAGTTGTCTTTTTACATTATTATTTAATTCAGTTAAATCAGTCAATATTCATGTTACCTATAATACTGGGAGATGTGGTGACAGTAACGGTAACAGTACAGTATAATAACATTAATCGAGTAAATGATAAATAGAGTTGTACTGTACGTTACGGTCTAACGATGTTTCCCAGTAACTTTCAGTAACATGAATAATTACAGAACAAGTCTAGACACTGATTCAATCAACAATAACAGAGGTCAAATAGTAAAAGCTATCAAACTCTGAATATATTTTATCACCAATATCGATGAATTTACTCTCACAATAATTTTTATCTCTATCACTGGGTAAAAGCAATAAATAGCAGACTATTAGTATCTTCGAAATCAACTAACATAACAGATACCGAGATCCCAAGTAAAGAATGAAAACATCCTCAAAACTAGATTCATCCAACTATAATTAAAAATCATAGCTAAGGAGGGTAACGTCCTCAATCAATAAGAAATCTAGATCATCTCTACACGTCGATAAGATCATCAGTACTCAATCAATATAATTAGGGTAAATCTGGAAGTCTTTGATTCAAAAAAAACCAAGATCATGTTACATAGCTATATCAAGGGTAAGCTATACACACAACACATAATGACAATCTAATAAGATCAAACTCCTCTATAAACTGATCAAGATCCAATATAAAATATATCACAGGTCAGCTCCAACTCTAACTTAGTCAATGCCAATCCAAGTATCGGCAAATCAGTATATTGGTAAAACAATGTCATATCTAACACTTCCTCGATATCCACAGGAATTCTAGTCGGGAAAATCACCAACTTTCAATAAATATTATGCCTACTATATGTCCTCTAACCTCAAATATAACGTAGGTCAACTGATCAGTAGATCAAATCAAGTCACAGTCTAGGGTATCCAATGCTAGGCCTAAGCCAATAATAACAACTACCAACACATGAAATGACGCCAAAATCTCTCGAAACAACAAATAAATAAGATTTACAGTCATTGATGTCTCATGAAAAGGTACAGGTAATCAAACTGGTAAAATATGTCAGACGATCACATGAAATAATGCTGCTAACATATAAACAATTACAGATAAAGATAAATAGCGAAATGGTACAAGAGCAAACACTCACCTTAGATCGACTGACATATATGCATATAGAAACATACATATGTATGCATGCATTTCTATTTGCTAGGGTGTATCTCTAAGTATGTTTGTATTTATCTCTGTACGTATGTATTTATTTATATATGTATAATTATGCAAGTAGTATGTATGTGTGTGCACCATATATAAGTTGTGCGCGTTCAAGACTATATAAGGTACACGCATACTACATACATAATCATATATAAGTAAACATAAATACATATATAAATACAAGCAAACTCACATAATACACCCATACAAATACAAGCGCACACATACATATGTCTATTTCTATATGCATATGTCTATATATGTGTGTGTATACATATATACATTTATCCATATAGAAACATACATATGTATCCGTGCAATTTTATTTACAAGGGTGTATTATGTGAGTATGTTGTAGTTATGTATGTACGTATATATAATCATGCTTGTAGTATGTATGTGTGTGTATCCTATATAAGTTGTGCACGTTCAAACCTTATACGGTACACACATTCATACTACATGCATAATCATACATCAAAGTAAATTCATACTTAAACATATAAATACATTACATAACATAGCCACACAAATAATAATGCATATATACATAGATATGTTTCTATATGTATATAGATATATGTATACACACACAAACACACATATATTCACAATATATAAATGCATACACATATATTGATGCATATACGTATGCGCACCTATATAGAAACTTTCACATATTGATGCACACACATATACAGACGCATATATATGTGTAGATTTGTGTCATTCCGGAAGGATTCGAGGCTGAATCCTTCCCACTCAAATACAACTCTACGACATTGAAGTTGATCTATATTATTTCAAGTAACTAAAAACTAAAAATCATAATTTTGAATATTTTTCCTAGCCGTCAAGTACGCACAAAATAGACGGCTTAAATAGTGAGTTGGTTAGTTTAATGGTGCAAATGAATCTAACAAAAATTGATGTGAGGCTTTTTAAGCGTTTAGATTATGATTAAATAGTCGGAGCAAGAATTTGTATGTCTAAAAACATAGATCTAAGCAATATGACATTTTCGACTATTCATTTTGCGCCTATTTGATGGATGAGAAAAAAATATTGAAAATTTATATTTTTGATTTTTAGTTACTTGAAATAATGTAAATCAACATCGACAAAATAGATCTTTCATTTGGATGTCGTAGGGTTGTATTTGAATGGGAAAGATTCGGCCTCGAATCCTTCTGGAATGACACAAGTCTATCTCTCTCTGGAATGACGAGAGAGAGCTCTCTCTCACTCTCTCTCTCTCTCTCTCTCTATATATATATATATATATATATATATATATATATATATATATATATATATATATATATATATATACACACATGATTAATACACAAAAGTGCATATTTTACATCATAATTCCCATGCATATTACAAATAAATATATGATTTTTAATCCTCTTCTCTACATATTTGCAGGTACACACTTAATGGAGAGATATCCAAATAATCACTTAATTAACACTAATTAAGTGATTAATCAAGATTAAAGATAAAGCCAAATTCAAATCCAGATCCAGAGAAATCCGCGCAACAAACGAAGATTCTAGATATACCACGTGGCTAACAACCTTGTAACTAATCTCCACCAGAAAGTTGTTAGCCAACGGCCACAAAAGTGCCGCGACTTGCGGCGGATCCACCGCAAAATCCGGGCCGTTGGATCTCAGATTTTGCGCCAACAAACTAGGCTCTCGAAGGTTCTCATCCATGCTATAAATACTCCATGAAGACCTGCGTACAAAAACTGATCAGAGAAGAGAGAGAGATTAGTTCAAAGTTTTGTATTTTGTTAGTTTTTGTTTAGGGTTTGTAGCTCTCTATGATCTTCTTCTCCCTAGATTTCATTGCAAGAGAGAGTTGTATGAGAGAGAGAGCTTGTATCATCAAGGAGTGACAACTTGGAGCTATACAAGGATTGATCCATTCTCTACTTCTCTACTTGAGCTTGATTCTAGTTTACTTGCTTTCCTTACTTGCTTTGTTTACTTTCTTGCAATTTAATTCATGTTTAGCTTTTCTTTTGTAATGATGTGTAGCTAATTCTTTCTCCATGTACTAGCTAACCACTACCTTGCTAACATCTAACTCATGGGTGATTGCTTTACTTCATCTTGCAATTTGTATGGTTTTCTCTTCTCCGATGGGTTTCTTTTCATTTCTTGGCAAGTATCTTGTTGTAATTCTCCATATGATTCATGTGTGCCTCACTTGGAGCCTAGTCTTTGAACTAGTGCCTTGATGGAACATGGAGATGGATCACCAATATGCTATTTGTTGTACAACTTCATTATGTCGATTCTTGAATGTTGTATGCCTATTCATTAGCATCCCTTGAGTGTAGCTCTTTTGTTTCCATTATTGAAAGTCTAATTTGTAGGCCGATGACCATCTATGGAGGCTACAAGACAAGTCCAAGAATGAATCCCCATCATCCAAGTGGGAAAGTAATTAGACCAACAAGCAAGACATATCCATGCCAATGAATCAACATGAGGCATGCATCACTATCAAGGAGTTTAGTATGTTTTGGCAAGGTAGTTAAGGTTAGCTAGTCATGGTTTTCTTTCATTCAAGTTTTCTAAAGTTTTCTTTTCTTTTAGTGTGAATACAACAAACCTCTTCTTGATATCTTTTTCACTTACCACCATGAATATATCCATACACTCTTTAATTCCTTTCTTTGTGTTTTATTCATTCTTTTAAGCAAGAGAAGAATTCTCGTTTTCTTTTTCTCACGAGTATCGTAACGCTTCTACGCTAGCTCTCCCTGAGATTCGACTCGGTATAGCTTTATGCTATAGCGGAAGATTGGAACAAGGTATAATAATCACATATTCGAAGTGAACAAGATCAAAGGTGAATTCTAAACATTGAACCATCTCTTTAATACCTAGTTCTTGTGCAATTAACTTCTTGTACCTTGTGTTGACCGATCAATTTTTGGCGCCGTTGCCGGGGAGAGCGACGGTATTTTTAAAAGTGAGAAACTAAACGATACTTCTTCTCTGTTGCAGGTACAGGTTGAAGATACAGAAAATCTTGCAGTGCAGAATCATATAAGTGGACCTGGGCCTCTGCTCAAGAAAGCAGAGCCCAGGATCCCTCCAAATTGCCGCGTAGCCGCGGCATTTTGCCGTGGGAACGCGGCAAAGAGGAGTTCACTTCTAACAATTTTTCTGCAGGGATTGCTGCTTTGCAAATTACTTCTGCTGATATATCTGAAATCTTGTATTCTTCACCTGATATTTGCTAATCAACAGTAAAAAAATTTTTGGTGTTAATTGATAAAAATTGTTAGACATCTTGCATTATAGGCACGTGTCTTTCAATTACTTTACATTTACTGTTGAAGAGTGCAGGGGACAAGGTACGTAATTCATTGCATATAGACTAGGACTTACTCTTTGTTTGATTTATCTTACTTGGAGTGAACCTTGTTTGTTTCTATATCGTACACTTGCACAATTCAATTTTAAGGGCAATACCTGTAAATAAGATAAGGTGGGGGAGGTCATTACCCTTTCCTTAGCCCGCAAACCACTATCCCAGCACTCACAATCCCAAGCTTGTAAATAAAATTTGATAGACGTTGGCCCTAGGGACATCCGGACTCACTTAGGAGATTATCCTAAGGGGGAAAAGTGTTGGAAATTGACTTCTGTAAAATCAGTGTCTAGGAAAGGGGTTGAGGGCCGAAAGCCCGAAGGTTGCTGGTTACTTAATTAAGGAACGTCTTCGGACGGAAAACCTCCCACCAACCTTACCCTTCCCTGGCTGATTTGCTTATAGTCAGAGTCTACACCAAACCTCCTGTGGACAGTCTATTTAGGAGTCATCTAGGACCAGAAACTCTAGACAAGCTTGGATTGATTTTTTCTTTTGTTGTTTGTTATTTTTCTTTTTCACTGGTGTGATCGGTGCACGTTGTTTGTGATTGTATATACGATAGTGGTTTTGTGATCCTAATTCTACACTTGCACTTACACATCCACTTCACATCATGACCAACAACGTCTCACTTCAGGATCGATTTTATCCGATTCGCACCTCCATTCCTTCATGCATTCTTCTCCCCGAGCCTAATGGAAACAATTTTGAGCTGAAACCACAATTCATTAGTACACTTCCCCATTTCCATGGTCTAGAGTCTGAGGATGCGTACCTCTTTATTCGTGAGTTTGAAGAGGTATGCCAAATGATGAGAATTTCCCAACTGTCTGAGGATGCTGTTAGGTTACGGTTCATACCGTTTGCACTTAAGGATTTAGCTAAGAAATGGCTTTATAATCTTCCAGTCAGTTCCATATCTTTATGGGAGGATTTTGTTAAAGTCTTTCTTAAGAAATTCTATCCTATCCACAAAACAGCCCTCATGAGAAAGAACATAATGCAATTCAAGCAGGAACCAAATGAACCTTTTTGGAAGTATCTTGAGCGTTTCAAAGACCTTCTTGCCCTGTGTCCCCATCACGGCATAGAGAAATGGCGTCTATGCCAGATTATCTATGATGGATTAGATTACCAAACGAAAACACTTTTAGAATCCATGTGCCAAGGGGAATTCTTGAAAAAAGATGAACATCAGGGGTGGGATCTCTTTGAAACCCTAGCTGAGAAAACCATTCAGTGGGAGTCATGCCCTGATAGACCGACTCTCA
Organism: Agave tequilana; assembly: GCA_038442645.1. Lineage (NCBI taxonomy): Eukaryota > Viridiplantae > Streptophyta > Magnoliopsida > Asparagales > Asparagaceae > Agave > Agave tequilana. The sequence goes on along the minus strand of JAVJIF010032106.1, from coordinate 112,013 downwards.
CCACTTCCAGAACTGGTACACACTCCAAAGAATCCTCTCTAGCTGCAGAAACCAAGATCACACAATTAATGAAGAGGATAGAGTTGCTTGAGTCAAAAGGGAATTCTGTGGTCAACCAGGTCAACCCATTGCCTTTGATTAGACCAGGTTGCACCAACTGTCATGACCTTAGCCATGTTGTTGAGGAGTGTCCATTATATCAGCCACAATCATTTCAGGAGAAAATGAATGCAGTATTGACCAGACCCAATCATCATCCATACTCCAACACTTACAATTCAGGATGGCAGAACCATCCAAATTTTTCATGGAGTCAGTCTGGTCCTGAGCATCATATGCTACCACTTCCATATCCATACAATGCTCAGTTTCATCCATTCAGTTTCGATCAGAATTCACTGTATGTTCATCCATCTCAAAGTCCACCACAGTCATATCAGTCTTATCAGAATCCTCCACCATTCTACCAATCACAGTTCCAATCTCCATATCCTCAATATCCACCCCAAAATAATTCCGAAATATCTGAGTTGAAACAAATGATAGAAACCTTAACAAAAAACCAGCAGCAGGAGATGAATGAAATGAAGGTCCAAATTGGGCAATTGGCTGAGAATCAAAGAAATTTGTTCCCAAATCAGCCATTGCTAAATCCCAAAGTTGAAGATTCAGGACCCAGTCACTGTCATGCCATTCATACCCTGAGATCTGGTAAACAAGTTGACAATAAGGTTTCTAGTTCACAATCTCATCCAGTACCAAAGCCAACACCTCATGTCCCAATACCACCAACTTTTGACAAACCATCTTCTAGTACAGAGCCATCCACATCTCAAGCCAAGGGGAAAGAAAAGGTAGATGAGCAACCTTATAAGCCTAGAGTACCATATCCAAATAGGCTTCTAAATAACAAGTCAAATGCTCACATGGAGAAGATAAAAGAAACATTCAATAAAGTCCAAATCAATGTCCCTCTCCTTGATGCCATTCAACAAGTGCCATCATATGCCAAATTTTTGAAGGAAATGTGCACCAAGAAGAGGAAGACCCAAGTTCCTAAAAAAGTCTTCCTTGCATCATCCATTAATGAGTTGCTCACTGGTCCAATTCCTGTTAAGTACAAAGACCCAGGGAGTCCCACCATTTCATGCATCATAGGACAGACTACAATAAATAGGGCACTTCTTGATTTGGGGGCCAGCATTAATCTCCTACCTTTCTCTGTATACCAACAATTGGGGTTAGGTGATCTCCTCCCGACCCAAATGACCATCCAATTGGCTGATCGCTCTGTTACTAAACCCAAGGGGGTAATTCAAGATGTCCTTGTCAAAGTTGGAGAATTCTTTTATCCTGTTGACTTTGTTGTCCTTGAAACAAAACCAGTGTCAAATTCCAATCAAAGGGCACAAATTCCTGTCATTCTGGGACGACCATTCCTGGCTACTGCAAATGCAATCATTAATTGCCGGAATGGATCAATGAGGTTGACTTTTGGTAACATGACACATGAACACAATGTCTTCCACACACAGCCTCACAAAACAAAAGATCAAACATTTGAGGTTAGCTTCATTAATAACAATTGTGAGGAGGAAAGTGAAGATCCAAAAGATGAGTCACAATCTTGTGATTCTCTTATCCGAGTACCCTTTCAAACGGGGAAAGTTGATTTGGATATTTTCACTTTCAATAAGCCAACTAAGAGTGTATTAGAACCTCCAATTGATATATCTTTTGAAGACTTGTTTGCTGATGAGATCATGTGTTTAGATGAGTCAACTCGGGGTAAGTTAGCTAATTGTCCACTTCCGGATGTTGATTTGAGTTTTGAAGAATTATATGGAGAAGAGTTAAAATTTCTTAAAATTGGAAGTGATGAGATTCTGAGTGAGAGTGGTGATAAGGACTTTGTTTGTGAACGATGTGGTGGAATGAGTGTGAATGATAATAACAATCAATTGAAACTGGAAACACCTAGGGTTAGAATAATTCAGACCGTTTCCCAATGGAGCTCAAGAAAGAGAACACATTGGAACGATGGGAAACGGGCCAGAGGGAAGCGACCAAAAGCCCAGGTGAGAGTTACACTTGTATATTCCTTGTAAATAATTCCTTCCTCTTCCATTTTGTTTCATGCATACATATATCATAATGCATTGAGGACAATGCATGAAATAAGTGTGGGGGAGGGTTTACTAACTTAGAGTTTTTAGAATTTCTTTCTTTTACACTTCTTTTAGAGTTTTTAGATTTTCTTTAATAAATAATAATAATAATAAAAAAAAAAAACTTTTTGAAATAAGAGACAAAGTTTTGTTCTATTTTTAAGAAAATTAAGATGTATCTTAGAAATTAAGAAAGCCTTAATTATGACATCTTAAGCCTAGTTGAAATAATAGATCTTGTTTGAAAATTATAGGCTAAGTAAGTAAATTTGGTGAGATATTTTTATCTTGAATTTTTACCTTAGATAAATATGCACTTTACACTTACACATTTCTTGGGATGGAGACAAAGACAAAAATGCCATATAAATAAAAAAAAAAAAAAAATATATATATATATATAAATAAAAGATCACTTATTAAGCTGGATAACTATGCCTCAAGAAGCATGGTTACTCACGCCTAACGGTGATCTCACTTATTAAGCTGGATAATTATGCCTCAAGAAGCATGATTATTCACGCCTAACGGTGATAATAAATAATCCCCTTTAGTTTCGTGGCCTTTTCTACTCGAGACCTTAAACCCGAGGGATGTTTTCTCATCTGGTGCCCTAAGACCGTCTGGTTTGGGAGTCATCGGTTAAAGGCTCGTTATAAGGGTAGACTAGAAAGCCTAAACTAAGGGAAGAAAAAAGCATTAAAAAAAAAAGTATATATAAATAAATAAATGGCTTTATGGTTGGAGTTGAAATCCCAGAAATTTTCACAGAGCACGGTGTGCATATTATCTAGGTTTTATGAAAGATAAAATATTCAATCCAATTTTGAATTCTTACCTTAATTAAAAACAAGATCTTGCATGGATACTAAGTTTAAGGAAGAATAATTATAGGTGGACTTATGACCTAGGATCACTTATATTTTTGCAAAAATAGTTCGTAAACATGTCTCTTATTCAAAATGAGTTTTCAAAATACTAACATTTGTCTTCTTTCTTTATGGATTTTGTGGGTGTAATCCGCTGAAAACCCTCAGGAGACAACACTCCTCCTCTAGGGTAACCTAGAGGTTTAACGGCTTGTTGCACACGCTCAGTGCAATCGCGTCACCTGCGAAAGTGGTGTAATAAATAGGTAGTATAGTTTTTCTTTTCTTTTTCTTTGTTTTGCTCGGGACGAGCAAAAGAATAAGTGTGGGGGTGTGATTAATACACAAAAGTGCATATTTTACATCATAATTCCCATGCATATTACAAATAAATATATGATTTTTAATCCTCTTCTCTACATATTTGCAGGTACACACTTAATGGAGAGATATCCAAATAATCACTTAATTAACACTAATTAAGTGATTAATCAAGATTAAAGATAAAGCCAAATTCAAATCCAGATCCAGAGAAATCCGCGCAACAAACGAAGATTCTAGATATACCACGTGGCTAACAACCTTGTAACTAATCTCCACCAGAAAGTTGTTAGCCAACGGCCACAAAAGTGCCGCGACTTGCGGCGGATCCACCGCAAAATCCGGGCCGTTGGATCTCAGATTTTGCGCCAACAAACTAGGCTCTCGAAGGTTCTCATCCATGCTATAAATACTCCATGAAGACCTGCGTACAAAAACTGATCAGAGAAGAGAGAGAGATTAGTTCAAAGTTTTGTATTTTGTTAGTTTTTGTTTAGGGTTTGTAGCTCTCTATGATCTTCTTCTCCCTAGATTTCATTGCAAGAGAGAGTTGTATGAGAGAGAGAGCTTGTATCATCAAGGAGTGACAACTTGGAGCTATACAAGGATTGATCCATTCTCTACTTCTCTACTTGAGCTTGATTCTAGTTTACTTGCTTTCCTTACTTGCTTTGTTTACTTTCTTGCAATTTAATTCATGTTTAGCTTTTCTTTTGTAATGATGTGTAGCTAATTCTTTCTCCATGTACTAGCTAACCACTACCTTGCTAACATCTAACTCATGGGTGATTGCTTTACTTCATCTTGCAATTTGTATGGTTTTCTCTTCTCCGATGGGTTTCTTTTCATTTCTTGGCAAGTATCTTGTTGTAATTCTCCATATGATTCATGTGTGCCTCACTTGGAGCCTAGTCTTTGAACTAGTGCCTTGATGGAACATGGAGATGGATCACCAATATGCTATTTGTTGTACAACTTCATTATGTCGATTCTTGAATGTTGTATGCCTATTCATTAGCATCCCTTGAGTGTAGCTCTTTTGTTTCCATTATTGAAAGTCTAATTTGTAGGCCGATGACCATCTATGGAGGCTACAAGACAAGTCCAAGAATGAATCCCCATCATCCAAGTGGGAAAGTAATTAGACCAACAAGCAAGACATATCCATGCCAATGAATCAACATGAGGCATGCATCACTATCAAGGAGTTTAGTATGTTTTGGCAAGGTAGTTAAGGTTAGCTAGTCATGGTTTTCTTTCATTCAAGTTTTCTAAAGTTTTCTTTTCTTTTAGTGTGAATACAACAAACCTCTTCTTGATATCTTTTTCACTTACCACCATGAATATATCCATACACTCTTTAATTCCTTTCTTTGTGTTTTATTCATTCTTTTAAGCAAGAGAAGAATTCTCGTTTTCTTTTTCTCACGAGTATCGTAACGCTTCTACGCTAGCTCTCCCTGAGATTCGACTCGGTATAGCTTTATGCTATAGCGGAAGATTGGAACAAGGTATAATAATCACATATTCGAAGTGAACAAGATCAAAGGTGAATTCTAAACATTGAACCATCTCTTTAATACCTAGTTCTTGTGCAATTAACTTCTTGTACCTTGTGTTGACCGATCAACACACACACACACACTTGTGTCATTCCAGAATGATTAGGGCTAAACTCAATCCCATGACATTAAAATCCAAGATCCACTCCATTGAAGTTGATCTACATTATTTATAAATAACAAAAAATCAAAAACCAAGTGTTTTGAATACTTTTTGCGTATCCAGTAGGCACAAAATGAACGGCCGAAATAGTGAGTTGGTTAGTTTAATGGTGTATAATATTTGAAACCTAATAAAAATTAGCGTGTGGGGTTTTTTAAATGTTTAGATCATGATCAAATGATTGGTTCGAGAATTTATATGTCTAAAGTCATAGATCTAAATAAAATGCTATTTTTGACTGCTCATTTTGCGCCTACTTGATGGATGGGCAAAAAGTATTCAAAATACTTGATTTTTTATTTTAATTACTTTAAACAATATAGATCAACTTTAACAAAATGAATCTTGTATTTAAATGTTATGAGATTGAGTTTCAGTAGGAAGGATTCAGGTTAAAATCCATAGGCATGTATGTACCCAAGTGTGTGTAAATACATTGACACACGCACATATACACAAACACAAACACAAAAATACTTGCACACAGTAGCGCACACATGTATATTAGACACATGCACATATACAAAATACATACATACACACATATATAAAAACATGCATACATATATACAAACATAGGCGGATACATGACGTTTATGCATGCATATGAATCTACATTATCTTACAAAATTTTGTAAAAAAAATGAGCATAGAGTATAACAATTTGAAAAAAGTACTTAAAAGAATTCATACATACCTTAAGTGTCTTAACAATGAAGGGATGTAGCTTTTTTGCAAACTTTAACGGTAAATAATCAGGCATTTAATTATACTTGTGATATTTATATGCAGCAATAATTTAATATAAAATATTTAAATTATAGATAGGACATAAGTAACCGCTTATAGATATTTCGAAAAATTTCACGAGAAACCAATCTTTTCATAACCACCATGTTAACTATTAAAATAAAATAAAAAATCTTGAGTTATTAACTAATTAGCTTTTAGTAATTTGAGTCTATAAACTATTAATAAAATGATTAACAAAAAATCTAATAGCTGACAATTATTTTTTATTTTTATTAACAATTAGTATTCAATATTTTCTCTCAAAGGATCATTATAAATTTCAGTAATTAATAATTTTTTTCAAATATTATCTATTTTTCAAATATTATTTATTTCCTTTCATATTTTTTATCCTGATTGTGTCTTATTTTTATACTATTTCTTTTCCTTTTTAATGATTTATGCTTCTTTTGCTTCTTTCTTTTTCTTTTCTTTTCTCATTGGCTATTATTTTCTTCATATTTAAATATTTTTTGTTTATGAAAATTGTTATACCTTATGTTGAATAGAGGAATATAAAATTTTAAGTAAATAACTGAAATAAAAATATTTCAATAGATCACCATATCAAATCAAGGATAGCTCAAATTAAAAAAAAAAGACTTTAAGTGCATGGCACTAACACATTTCTAGTCTTTCTAGCACTAATCGTTCAATTTGTTCAAAAGTTTACCTTCCATATTAACAGTCTCAATAACTAGTATAGAAATTGGGAGGAGACATTGGTGCAAATAATGTAGATATTAGAGACAACATATCCAGTAAACAATGAATATTTAGGGTCCACATTGGTGCCAGACTAATAACAGCAGGGAGAACCTAGACTACTCAGTAAGTCTAGCTAGTGATATATGACTCATAAATGCAAGAGGCAGGAAATGGGTTACCTCTACAATTGCTCCATATACAGATAAATGATAATGATATATGACTGATAAATGCTAAAGATAACTGATAAATGCTATATATGACTGATAAATGAGACAGGAAATGAGTTACCTCCATAATTTCTCCATATACAGATAAATGCTAGTGATTTATGATTGATAAATGCTAGTGATATATGACTGATAAATGCAAGACAGGAAATGATTTACCTCTACAGTTTCTCCATATACAGATGTCTCTTTTAATTGTTGGATCCTTTGGATACATGAGGATGCCTTTGCATCATGTTGGGTTGCTGAGAGCCTTTGATATAGTACTTCTTTCAGACATCACTTTTTCTTTCTATAATATCTCTATTTTTGAAATACAAGATTTAATAATGAATGATGGTATTTTTTTCTTGCATGTATTTTGTGTTAATTATCATTGTTGTTATGTATTATTATTATGGTTATTACTATTGAAAATTATTATTATTGTTATTGTTAAGTATCTTTGTGTATTATTGTTATTATTCTTATTATTAATATTATTGATATTTATTTTCTGTATTATTCTTAGACAAGCTCACTTCTTGCCCCCTATTTTTCCCTACCCTTTTCTTTCATTTTCTTACTCTTTATCCTAAGCCCAATCCTAATTCAAGTACCTATTTCCATATGCTTTACCTTTTACTATTAACCTATATCCTTTCATATCTTTCTTTTATTTTACCTTGACCAAAGCCATGAGCCCATTTCCATTCCTTCTATTTTTCTTTTATTTGGGCCAAAACCCAAACCAAAACCTATTACCCAAAATCTAATTTTAATCTTATGTCAAATTCAAATCCTAACAAAAATCATATCTAATTCTAGCTTACCCAAATCTACATCCTATTCTCAAAATCACAATCTCAACTAATTCTATTTTAAAATAAAATCCTAACTAATTTTTAATCTATTTTAATCCTTATCCTATCAACTAAATTCTAAATCCTAACTATGTAATTCTATATCTTAACTACCTAATCACTAACCCCATATATCTCTCCCTATATTGATTCCTATCCAATCCCATCCATCAAATACAAATCTTAACCAGCCCAATCCTTGTAATCCTAACTACTAAATCATATAATTATCTTAATTAAATAAAAATCTTAACTAACCTAATCTCTCATTATCTCCTAATCCTAACCATCTAATCTTAAATTATACTAATCCTAACTATATAATCATAACTAATTAACATCTCCTATATAAACATCTAATCTTAAAACAAAACTCTAACCTATTTTCTTCCTCCTTTGCTGGAAGCCCCAACCCACCATGCGACCTACTCTTTCTTCTCCAGCGAGACACCGACGGCAGCTCGCGACACCCCGACATCCTCCGCGGCCTCCGCCTCCTCCGCTGTTGAACTCTCGATGGTCAGTCGTGAGTTCCTCCCCTTCGTAACTCTCTTTTTCTCTTCTCTTTGTATTCCTAAGTGTAAATTAATGCATGGTGTATAAAGAAGTGTGTGTATTAATATATGTGGATGTGTTTAATTATTTATGTATATTATGTATATGGGTGTACGTGTGCGTATATGTATACAGGTGTATGTACGTGTGAGTTCATGGGTTGAATTGCGTGTTGCAGCGTTCGGACCCGTTTGGAGAGATCCGGACCCGTTGCAAGAGACTCAGATTCGTGTTCGCAGATGACCCGATACACTGGCGATTCGAAGACCGACCAATGAGATGATCCAGAGATCTGTATCGGTTCGTGCAGTGAAGATCAGACGACGATTCGGTTCCAAAACTGCGTCACTTCATGTGAGCGTTTGTTTATTGGTCTATTTCAATTTCAGCATTGTATCTTAATGTTTCATGTGCATGTATATATTATTCTGTATTATTCTGTTCATGCCGGTCATTATTGTTACATTGTGATGCTCTGATATTATTTTATTGATATATCGTTACTCTGTTACCAACAGTATTGTCGATTCGTTCCATTATTCTAGACAGATGAGTATTAGTCTTGATCCTCCTTATTAGTAATAGCCATATGAGAATTTAATTGAAAAGTTGAGGAATAATTAATGAGATTGCTTCATTGATAGATTGGATAAGTGGACTATATTAAGATAAGACTGGATCTGGTGATGGAGAATGAAATTGATATATTGTTGATGTGTGTGTATATGCAGAGTTAGTATCTTAGCACTAAGATATGGTGACTCACTATATCAATGGGTAACATTATTTGATTTATTAGATCTGTTGATACTTGAATTTATTATTGGACTCTAATTGGAGTGGAGATTGACTTAGAGTTAAGGAGTGTAGACTGGATTAATATGAATTAAAGAGCACATGGATATATAGTGGATTCAATAACCTATAACTAGGTATTCTTATCTTATCATTTCATTATAGATTGTTTACCATTTCAGATTCAGGATTATTTGTGGCATATCTTTGACTGTAACTTGACTGGACCTAGTGATTAGCCTAGTTCATGTTTGTGGATGAGTGGTACATTTCATGTAAAGTATTATGAGGCAATAGTTTGGTGATTATTTAGATAGGAATCTTTTTAAATATTGAGGACTGATAGAATATGATACTATTTACTAGAAGACGGTATCTACCTTGATGTTGGAACTATGGATGAACTTAGTTAGATTTGGAGTTGACCTGAGATGTATATTTTTTATGTTAGATATTGTGATTGACCTTGAATAGAAGTGAGAAAGTGGTGATGATCTTGATCGATGATCTTACTGTTATTCAATGGTGAGTATATGACTAGATGTAGCTGACTGTTTATGCGAGACTCTGATATACTGATAATATAAAGGATTAGAGTAAACCGACAGAAATGAGATAGCTGGTTATTGATTTATTGAGGTGACAGTTTACCATATCAGATACTTTCATATGAATTGATACTTGATGTTCATAATGATTGTATTGAGACTACTGATTGATGGATCAGTTACTATTATATCTTAGTGCAGATGAATGAGACATTGATCAGTTCTAGATGAGACTATCTATTGAGCAGTATCCGAGTTTGTTATTGTATTCATGTTATTAAAAGTTACTGGGAAAATATTGTCAGACCGTAACACATGTATTGTTCCATTATTCTACCATTTATACAGTAATATTGTCTATATTGTTATTGTTACATCATTGATATTGTTACTGGCACCGTATCATCCCAGTAATCGAAATAATATGGATATTGATTGTTCTAAATAATAATATAATAGCAACTTACACTAGGATTGGGGAAATTGATGGAGGAGATAGCGTTTGTATTTTGGGTGGACCTAGGATACAGGTTGCGCAGCCGAGATACGGTTCCACTGCAGGGCTCGAGGAATGACTGACATCCCGTATTGTTTATATTGTTATTGTTATTGAGTACCTAGCGGTTGAACCTGATTTAGTGTCAGGTGATTGGGTCGTGGTTCGGGGTATGTACGGAACCCACTTAAACCATGGATAATGTCTCCAACCAATCAGTTTCAATAACTTAGAACCCTGATTGACACGTATAGTAGGCGTAGTATGGGATGTGTCTATTAGATGTGGCTATTGGTGTTCGCTGACATAATTGATAACAAAACTGAAATCCTACATTGACATTGTAGACTGAACATAGACATATACATGTTATAATAGACATCTGATTGTACACTGGACCCTAACATGACTTATCCTACCCACACCTGATATATATACACTGTGATGGACATCTGACTCTAGTACTGACTGACTCAACCAGCCTGATATATAGATCGTGATAGACACCTGATTGAATACCTGATTGGACATATACTCTACTATGTGCTATCAACATTACTGTTTATTTACTTTATTCATGCCATTTCTTATTTCAGTATATATATTTTCTTTATCTGCTCACATGTTATAAGCACATGTACTTTCCAGTTTATTCTTACACATTCACTAGAAGCCTGACTCACTGGATTTGCATATCCAGATCTGTGGCTAAATATTACTGATCAGGTATTGGGAGAAGATCACAGACATCTTGAGGAGCCAGAGTTCTCTCTTACTCGATCATCTTTTCTCGATATTTTCTATCTCTTCTTTATTCTATTACTTTCATGATTATATGCATTGGACTCATGCTTGTTCTATTCCTTTATTTATCTGTTATCATGTGTGGATGTTTATATGTGACATTGTAGTGATGTTGATTTACCATAGTGATTATATAGCTTGTTCAGGTTACTTTAGGCTTAACGTGTGTATACGTGGGGTATTCTCCTCGCGTATATACGTCGACGACTCTCGCCACAACTCTGTTTCTATGTATTTTAGGAAGCGGGGTGTGACAAGATTTTCTTGGTATCAGAGCCAGGTTCAACATAAAAAAGGACCTAGTTCTTACCAGTAACTTGAAATAACTTATATTGACACTGCAACATACATATAGGATTAACACAATAATATTGAGTCCACTTGAGAATTGATCGTCCTCCCTTTGGATATCCATCTCTTTGATTTTTTTTGACATCCTTGATTCCAGCTTTTCAGCTTTTCTTTTAGAGTGATCTGAGTTTCATCTTGATTCTTATTCTTCTTCTCGATTCTATTTCTCCGATTTTGTCTCCTGAGTTTGATCACTCCATGTTGAAGCCAGTAGCAGAGATCAGAGCGCGCATCAGAATCGTGGTGTCAGAGAGAGGCGACGTGGAAACTTGTTTATTTTCTCCCTTAACTTTGATTTCTTTTATTATTCCTTACTTTATTGAAATTTTGAGGACGAATTTTTTATAAGGTGGGTAGAATGTAATACCTTTATTTTTGAATTACAAGATTTAATAATGAATAATAGTATTTTTTATTGCATGTATATTGTGTTAATTATTATTGTTGTTATGTAGTATTATTATGCTTATTACTAATGGAAATTATTATTATTGTTATTGTTAAGTATCTTTGTGTATTATTGTTATTATTCTTATTATTAATATTATTGATATTTATTTTGTGTATTATTCTTAGACAAGCTCACTTCTTGCCCCCTATTTTTTTCTTCCTTTTTCTTTCATTTTCTTATTCTTTATCCTCAGCCCAATCCAAACCCATTTCCATATGTTTTACCTTTTACCATTAGCCCATATCCATTTCATATCTTTCTTTTATTTTTCCTTGACCTAAGTCATGAGCCTATTTCCATTCCTTTAATTTTTCTTTTATTTGAGCCAAAACCTAAACCAAAACCTATTACCCAATATCAAATTTTAATCTTATCTTAAATTCAAATCCTAACAAAAATCATATCTAATTCTAACTTACCCAAATTTACATTCTATTTTTAAAATCACAATCTCAACTAATTCTATTTCAAAATAAAATCCTAACTAATCTTTAATCTATTTTAATCCTCATCCTATCAACTAAATCCTAAATATTTAATTCTATATCTTACCCACCTAATCACTAACCCTATACTCTCTCCCTATATTTAATCCTATCTAATCCTATCCATCAAATACAAGTCTTAACCAACCCAATCCTCGTAATCCTAATTACTAAATCATATAGTTATCTTAATTAAATAAAAATCATAACTAACCTAATCTCATTATCTCCTAATCCTAACCATCTAATCTTAAATTATCCTAATCCTAACTATATAATAATAACCAATTAACATCTCCTATATAAACATCTAATCTTAAACCAAAACTCTAACCTAATTTCTTCCTTCTTCCTTTGATATGGCAGCCCCAACCCACCATGCGACCTCCTCTTTCTTCTCCAGCGAGACCCCGACGACAGCTCGCGACACCCCGACATCCTCCACGGCTTCCGCCTCCTCTGCTGTTGAACTCTCGATGGTCGGCCGTGAGTTCCTCCCGTCGTAACTCTCTTTTTCTCTTCTCTTTATATTCCTAAGTGTAAATTAATGCATGGTGTACAAAGTAGTGTTTGTATTAATATATGTGCATGTATTTAATTATTTGTGTATATTATGTATATGGGTGTACATATGCCTGTATGTATATGGGTGTATGTTCGTGTGAGTTCATAGGTTGGGTTGCGTGTTGCAGCGTTCGGACCTGTTTGGTGAGATCTGGACCCGTTGCAAGAGACTCGGAGTCGTGTTCGCAGATGACCCGATACATTGGCGATACGAAAACCGACCTATGAGATGATCCGAAGATCCGTACCGGTTCGTGCAGTGAAGATCAAACGGCGAGTCGGTTCCAAAACCGCGTCATTTAATGTAAGTGTTTGTTTACTGATCTATTTTAATTTCAGTGTTAATGTTTCATGCGCATGTATAATTCTGCATTATTCTGTTCATGCTGATCATTATTGTTACATTGTGATGCTCTGATATTATTTTGTTGATATATCGTTACTTTGTTATCAACAGTATTGTCGATTCGTTCCATTATTCTATACAGATGAGTATTAGTCTTGATCCTTCTTATTAGTAATAACCAGATGAGAATTTAATTGTAAAGTTGAGGAATAATTAATGAGATTGCTTCATTGATAGATTGGATCAGTGGACTATATTAGGGTGAGACTGGATCTGGTGATGGAGAATGAAATTAATATATTGTTGATGTGTACATATATACAGATATATATACATACACGCACACATATATATATGTATACATATACACATATATGTGTGTATGTAATACACACATATATGTGTGTATATACACACATATGTGTGTGTATTACATATACACATATATGTGTGTCTTTACATACACACGTATACATATATGTGTGTGTATGTATATACATATATATATATATATATATATACATATATATATATATATATACATATATATATATATATACATATATATATATATATATACATATATATATATATATATATGTGTGTGTGTATGTATATATATATGTATATGCAAAGTTAGTATCTTAGCACTGAGATGTGGTGACTCACTTTATCGATGGGTAACATTATTTGATTTATTAGATCTGTTGATGCTTGGATTTATTATCGGACTCTTATTGGAGTAGAGATTGACTTAGAGTTGAGGAGTGTAGACTGGATTAATATGAATTAATAGAGCACAAGGATATATAGTGGATTCAATAACCTGTTATTGGGTATTCTTGCCCTATCATTTCATTATAGATTGTTTACCATTTTGGATTCAGGATTATCTGTGATACATTTTTTACTGTAACTTGACTGGACCTAGTGATTAGCCTAGTTGATGAGTGGTACATTTCATGTAAAGTATTATGAGGCAATAGTTTGATGATTATTTAGATAGGAATCTTTTTAAATATTGAGGACGGATAGAATATGATACTATTTTACTAGATGGTTGAATCTACCTTGATGTTGGAACTACGGATGGACTTAGTTAGATTTTGAGTTGACCTGAGATGTATATTTTTTATGTTGGATATTGTGATTGACCTTGAATAGAAGTGAAAACGTGTGATGATCTTGATCATGATCTTACTGTTTCTCGATGGTGAGTATATGACTAGATGTAGCTAATTGTTTGTGCGAGACTCTGATATACTGATGACTAGAAGATGGATATACTGATAATATAAAGGATTAGAGTAAACCGACAGGAATGAGATAGCTGATTATTGATTTATTGAGGTGATGGTTTACCATATCAGATACTTTCACATGGATTGATACTTGATGTTCATGATGATTGTATTAGGACTATTGGTTGATGAATCAGTATTATTGTATCTTAGTACAAATAGATTAGATATTGGTCAGTTCTAGATGAGACTATCTATTGAGCAGTATCCGGGCTTGTTATTGTATTCATATTATTGAAAGTTACTAGAAAATTATTGCCAGACCGTAACATATGAATTATTCCATTTTTCTACTGTTTATACGGTAATATTGTCCACATTGTTATTGTTACATCATTGATATTGTTATTGTCATCGTATCGTCTCAGTAATCGAAATAACATAGATATTGATTGTTCTAAATAATAATATAATAGACAACTTACACCAGGATTGGAAAAATTGATGGAGGAAACAGCGCTTGTATTTTGGGTGGACCTAAGATGCAGGTTGTGCAGCCGAGATACGGTTCCACTGCAGGGTTCTGGGGGATGACTGACATCCCTTATTGTTCATATTGTTATTGTTATTGACTACCTAGCGGTAGGACCTAGTTCAACGCTAGGTGATTGGGTCATGATTCCGGATATGTGTGGAACCCACCTAAAGCATGGACAATATCTCCCACCAATCAGTTTCAATAACTTAGGATCCTGATTGACACGCGCAGTAGGCGTAGTATTGGATGTGTCTATTAGATGCGGTAATTGGTGTTCGCTGACATAATTGATAACAAAATTGAAATCCTACATTGACATTATAGACTAACATAGATATATACATGTTATAATAGACATCTGATTGTACATTGGACTCTAACATGACTTATCCTACCCACACTTGATATATATACAGACTGTGATGGACATCTGACTCTAGTACTGACTGACTCTACCCGCATGATATATAGATCGTGATAGTCACCTGATTGAATACCTGACTGGACACATACTCTACTATGTGTTATCCACATTACTATTTATTTACTTTTTCATGTCATTTCTTATTCTAGTATATATATTTTCTTTATCTTACACATTCACTAGGAGTCCTGACTCTGGATTTGCATATTCAGATCTGTGCCTATTTATTACTGATCAGGTATTGGGAGAGGATCACAGACATCTTGAGGAGCCGGAGTTCTCTCTTACTCGATCTTCTTTTCTCGATATTTTTTCCCTTCTTTATTCCATTGCTTTCATGAATCTATGCATTAGATTCATGCTTGTTCTATTCTTTTATTTATCTCTTATCATGTGTGGATGTTTATATGTGACATTGCAATGATGTTGATTTACCATAGCAATTATATAGCTTGTTCAGGTTACTTTAGGCTTAACGTCTATACGTGGGGTATTCTCCTCGCGTATATATATTGCTGACTCTCACCATGACACCATTTTCATGTATTTTGGGAAGCGGAATGTGACATGGTTTTCTTGGTATCAGAACCAGGTTCAACATAAAAAGAGGACCAAATTCTTACTCGTAATTTGAAAAAAGTTATATTGACACTGCAATATACATATTGGATTCACATAATGATATTGAGTCCACTTGAGAATTGATCGTCCTCTCTTTGGAATTCATCTATTTGATTTTTTAATATCCCTGATTCCAACTCTTCTTTTAGAGTGATCTAAATTTCATCTTGATCCTTATTCTTCTTTCCGATTCTATTTCTCTGATTTTATCTCCTGAGTTTGATCACTCCATGTTGAAACCGGTAGCAGAGATCAGAGCGCATCGTGGTGTCCCAGAGCAGTGTTCGCAATCTCGGCCGAGTTGGATACGACTCGGCCGAGTCGTATCCGACTTAGCGTGGTCCGAGATGACTCGATGCCCAAGTCATTGAGCAGATCCGAGTTGAGCCCGGATCGGTTTCGACTCGGAGCCGACTCGACCGAGTCTTCCGAGACTCGGTCGAGTCGGCCGAGTCGGCTCCGAGTCGAAACCGATCAGGGTTCGACTCGGATCTGTTGAATGACAAACGTGGCTCGTCGCCTATAAAATGAAAAAAAGGGCGAAAAAAACTCACCTCTCCTCCAGATCTCCCGTCGCCGACTGAGGGCTCTGTCGTCGTCTTCGCTCCATCGTCGCCGTCCGTCGCCGTCGCTCCGCCTCCGCCGTCGCTCCGTCTGTACTCCCTCTCTCCCTCTGAGCTCTCTCTCTCTCTCCCTCAGTCTGTCTATCGTCTCTCTCTCCCCCCTCTCTCTCCGTCGATCTCTTCCCTTCTCCGTCTCTCTCTCCCTCTGTTCCTCTCCCAATTCTCTCCGTCTCTTCCTCTGCCCCCCTCTCTCCCTCGGTCTCTCTATCTTCTCTCTTCCTCCCTCTCCGTCGATCTCTCTCCATCTCTCTCCCCCTCTAACCTTCTCTCTCACTCAGTCTCTCTGTCTTCTCTCTCCCTCTCTCTCTGTCGATCTTTACCCCCTCTTCCCCCCCTCAGTCTCTCCGTCTTCTCTCTCTGTCGATCTCTCCCTCTCCGTCTCTCTCTCCGTCGATCTCTCTCCTCCGTCTCTCTCTCCTCTGTCCTTGTCCCTCTCTCTTCCTCAGTCTCTCTGTCTTCTCTATCTCCCTCTCTCCATCGATCTCTCTCTCCGTCTCTCTCTCCCTCTGTCCTCTCTCTTCCTATCTCCCCCTCTGTTCTATCTCCCTCTCTCTCTCTGTCTTTGTCTCCCCTCTGTTCCTTTCTCCCCCTCAGTCTCTCTATTTAATTTAGTTTAAATTAGTTTAGTTTAGTTTAACTTAATTTAGTTTAATTTAATTTAATATAATTTTGTGATTTTATTTAAGTTAGGTAATTTAATAATTTTATTGCAGTTAGGTAACTAAATTAATTTAGTCTAATTTATTATGAATTAGTTTAGTTTAATTTAATTTAGTTTAATTTAATATAGTTTTAATTTAGTTAATTTTAGTTTTAATTTAATGTAACAGATAATTTTTTAAATTTCAGTATGGCTCCAAAGCAACGCGATATTGGATGGGAACATGGTACTCTTGTTTTGTGTGCTAGGTGATATATTTTGAATATGTGATACATGAATTTTAATGTCTATATTTTTTTACGATTTGTCATGATTTTTTCATAATTTTTTTAGCGTTCTATGTAGCGTTTTGCGCGTATCGTCCGAATCCGATCCAAGTCGCCGAGACCGATCCGTCTCGGTGCCGGCCGAGTCGGCAGCCGAGACCGAGACTTTGAACCATGTCCCAGAGAGGCGACGTGGAAGCTTGTTTATTTTCTCCCTTAACTTTAATTTCTTTTATTATTCGTTACTTTATTGAAATTTCGAGGACGAAATTTTTATAAGGTGGGTAGAATGTAATACCTCTATTTTTAAAATACAAGATTTAATAATGAATAATAGTATTTTTTTATTGCATGTATTTTATGCTAATTATTATTGTTGTTATGTATTATTATTATGGTTATTACTACTGTAAATTATTATTATTATTGTTATTGTTAAGTATCTTTGTGTCTTATTGTTATTATGCTTATTATTAATATTATTGATATTTATTTTGTGTATTATTCTTAGAGAAGCTCACTTCTTACCCCCTATTTTTCTCTTTCTTTTTCTTTCATTTTCTTATTCTTTATCTTAAGCCCAATCCAAACCCAAATACCCATTTTCATATGCTTTACCTTTTACCATTAGTCCATATCCGTTTCATATCTTTCTTTTATTTTTCCTTGACCCAAGTCATGAGCCCATTTCCATTTCTTCTATTTTTCTATTATTTGAGCCAAAACCCAAAGCAAAACCCATTACCTAATATCTAATTTTAATCTTATCTCAAATTCAAATCCTAACAAAAATCATATCTAATTCTAACTTACCCAAATCTACATCCTATTTTTAAAATCACAATCTCAACTAATTCTATTTCAAAATAAAATACTTACTGATTAATCTTTAATCTATTTTAATCTTTATCCTATCAACTAAATCCTAAATCCTAACTATGTAATTTTATATCTTAACTACCTAATCTACCCTATATATCTCTCTTTATATTTAATCCTATCTAATCTTATCCATCAAATATAAATCTTAACAAACCCATGTTGGCCCAAAGGCCTATCACCCTAGTTTTGATGATGATCAACTCATGAAGTTATGTTTACTAATGATCTTATGTTTAATTAGTGACAGATTCCTTATCAAGATCTTAGTAGGTGTGGAGCTTCAACAAAGGATAAAATGTCAAGTTGGAAGCTAGCATCGGTCGATTCACGAGCCTATGCATCAAGACCACATCTAGAGATGAGCTCCGTGGATTGCATGTGGACTAAGTCAAGAAGATGAGAAGACTTCAAGGGAAGACTTCAAGAAGATGAAGACTTGTGTCTAGGTATAAGATTTTGTTTTTGTTTTAGTTAAAATGTAAAGGATAGAATAGTTGGTGGATTGCTCAAGTCATATCACACACACACTCTTGATAGAATTGTTTTCATGATAAAAATTTCATTTCATAAACGATTTTCTTGTTAAGAAAAGATTTTCATTGTGACAAGATTCTATTTGGTTCTTGGTATTTCAAGTTTACATATCTTATATCCAAAACCAAGTTTAGTGCTTTATGTCAAAAACTAGATATTTCATCTTGATTGTGTAGTGGATCATATCCATACACACTATGCTTTAAAGTATATCTTGTTTTTGTATTTGATGAAAATTTGGAAAAAACATGTTGTTTTAGAAAAACAGTTTTTATTATGAGCCAATATTTCCAAGTTACAAAAAATAGTCAAATCTTTAATAACATGCCTTGATTTTGTGCAAGCATGTTTCTATATCATAAAACTATTTTTTGTAGATTTTCTAAGTATTTATGGGATTTTTTATTAAGCCAAAAAGACCAATCTTTAATCCCAAAATTTTCAGGTTCTGGCAGTTCTGATTTTTCAGAACTGACAGTGGCCGGTCGACCGGGTCGGTCGACCGGACGTGCACAGACGTGCACGCCTGTGTGCACTGGAGAACGGTCGACCGTGCCGGTCGACCGCTTCAGAGAGCTTTGCTCTCAGGAAATCTCGGTCGACCGGGCCGGTCGACCGACAGAGAGTTTACTCTCTCCTCCAGTTGCTCGGTCGACCGGGTCGGTCGACCGGAGGCTCCAACGGTCGGATTCTTGACCGTTGGCGGTCGACCGGACCGGTCGACCGGCAGTACTGACAGAGCCCAACGGTCAGATTTTTCTGGCCTCTATAAAAGGGGGTTTTGTCATTGTTTGAAGCCAAGATTTTAGGAGAGCTTTTGTCCAGTTATTTCTATTCTTTTAGCAGAGCTTTCTCCACAAAATAGAGTGCCAATATTTCCTATCAAAAGGGATTTTATCAAGAGAGTGTTTATTGTGATTTCTTGAGTTTTTCATCAAAGTTCTTTCCTTGATTTCTCACACTACACTTGAGCATCCATAGTTATATCTATCCTATAGGAGAGTGTTGTAGTGAGAGTTTTTGTAGGTGATCAAGTGTTTAGATCACCAAGATTTCATCTTGTACTTTGAGGAGACGGGCAAGTGTGCTCGTGGTTGTTTAGGGTTCGGGTGCGAACTCTTGTAGCTTGAGGTGCGGCCTCGACGAGCCGGTGGGCTTGTGGTGTGTAAGGGACTTTGGGAGTCCGAGGGCTTGTAGGTGTTGCGGCACCAAGGAGAGATCCGGTTGGATCGTGCATAGTGGAAATCCTTCGTGTGTCGAAGGCGGGGATGTAGAGCAAGTGTGCTCGAACCTCGAAACAAACCCTTTGTGTTTGCGATTGCTCACTCTTGCTCTCTTACTCTTTTTGTCTCACTTATATCTTGCATTACTTTATAGTCTTTATCTCTTATATGCATGATATACCTTTGTGCTCATAATTGCTATACTTGCTTGGGATTGTTATTAACACTAGTATTCAACCAAGAGAGCCAACGCGGCACCTCAACCCATTCAAGGGGAATCTAGAGGAGTTTGTCCAGAGCCTCGCAAGGGGAATTCGGCAACACTCTTGTGTTATACATAAGTGTTTAATTAAAAGAAGTTTTATTTGGTCATCTTAGTTTTAATTCCGCATTATTTGTTCATAAGTGACCATTAGATTAGCCATCACCTATTCACCCCCCTCTAGGTGATCTTTCAATTGGTATCAGAGCTAGTGCTCTTGATATTGGGTCTAACAACCTAAGAGTTAAAGATCCTCTTTTAGGCTAATCACAAGTTTTGTACACACACCATGGACTTCATGTCACCACCCACCTTTGACATTCTCAATATCCAAATTTGGAAGGTTAAGATGTCATTGTACCTCAAAACCTTAGGATTTCATGTCTATCTTGCCACTACTAATAATGCTTATTCTTTAGATGGTAAGAACATTGAGGCTAATGCAAAAGCCCTTCATGCTATTAAGTCAACCCTAAATGATGATTATTTATCTAGGGTTTCTAATGTTGAATCGGCTTTTGTAGTATGGAACATCATCACCTCCCTCGGCGAAAAAGATCTATACTAAGCGGGGAGTGACTCGGAAGTTGGAAGCGACACCTCCAACGCATGCTTTATGGTCCAAGGGGATGACCCCCTTGAGGTAAATTCCGAATCCGATGATGAGGACATGTCATATGATGAGCTATCTACTTTTTGTCATCTATTGCTTGAGAAATATGACATGATTAGAAAAGAAAATAAAAATTTGAAAAAGAACATTGCTTGCATGCATATAGAACAAGACTCATATAGAAATAACATTGCATGCTTAGAAAAAGATAATGAAAGTTGGAAAAAGAAATTTGATTGCATGCATGTAGAAAATGATTCTTTTAGAAATAAACTTGCATGTTTAAAAAAAGAAAATGAGGATTTGAAAAATGAGAATATTTCCTTAATGTCTAAATTGAATGATTTATGTGAAGGGAACACTATTTTGAAAAATAAGATTGATTTGGTGGAAAAAACAAAAAGAAGTTGTTTTTAAGAAAATAAATCTTTAAAAAGAAAAATTTGTGAAAAAGAAAAGGAAAATGTCTGTAAAAAGAAAAAGAAAATTGTTCATATATCTCATCATGCTTCTCATGCACACTTTGATCAAAATGAGATTAAAAATTTGAAAAATAAAATTGATAATTTGAGCTCTAATTTGAGCTCATGTGCATTCAATCATACTAGATTGGAATTCTTGTTTCAAAAGAAACAAGTTCCTCATACTCATGCACATTCACATCATGCACATGCTTATGATGCACATCATGCTCACACTCCCACTCATAAGTATGCTAAGGTGTGAAAAACACCTAGAGGGGGGGTGAATAGGTGTGATTGCTAATCTAAGATCTTTTTAAACTTTAATTAAATGAGTGATGCAACGATCTCTCAAAAACACGACTAAGAGCCGAATACCCCTTGCGAGGTTCTGAACTCCTTCCTCCCAATTCCCCTTAAAATGGGTTAGAGGTGCGCAATGCAATCGTGTTGTATTGAGGTGTGATCGATCAATGCCAAGTATGATGATGAGAAATGAGAAGCACACAATGTAACACAACAAGTAGCAAGTAAAGTAAATAAGACAAGATTGCACAAGTAGAGGGTTAGTTCTCAAGCAAATAATTCAAGACAATATAAAGCAAGAGAAATGTAAAGTAAGAATAACGCAAAGGCAATCGCAAACAAGATGATTTGTTTCGAGGTTCGAGCACACTTGCTCTAGTCCCCGCCTTCACCTCCGTGAAGGGTTTCCACTATCCACCGAGGATGCCTTTACAATTGGTCTACCGAAGACCGAGCACCGAGCTCCACCGAATACAAAGGACCTCTACCGAAGAGGTTGCTCCACAAGAAGGAATTACAAGAACAAAGTGATCACAACTTGATCACTACACTTTTTCTCAATCTTTTACAAACACTCTCACTTCAATTTACAACTTCACTATAGAATGAGTATAGGATTTTTGGCTCTATGAAGTGTGGTGAGAAAACTTCATTTGTAGAGTGATATAGAGAATCAAACACAACTGAAAAACAATCTTGAAAGAGTGGGAATTGAAAGCTTCAAACAATTTTTCTTTTCTCTTTTGAAAACAACAAAACTTGAGGAATTTTTCTTAGTTAGTGAGATGAAGGAGAGACTTCTCCTCTATTTATAGGGTTGAAAATAAGTTAAAAACATTTTCTTTTCACCTAATTCAACCTGCAAAAGCACCCCAACAACTCTCCAAAAGTCTGTTAAAACAGAAAAAGAAAACAGATTTTCAGAAAATCCCAAAGAGGAAAGAGCCGTTGCTAATTTGCAGGCTTGGCGGTCGACCGGTCCGGTCGACCGCCAGGCCAGCTGGAAGTAGCCGTTGGCTCCCGGTCGACCGGTCCGGTCGACCGACCCAAAAGGAGGAAACACAGTTTCCTTCTTCCGGTCGACCGGTCCGGTCGACCGAAAATTCCCGAGAGCAGAATGCTCTCTGTCGGTCGACTGGTCCGGTCGACCGACGGACATGCACAAACAGTGCATGTCCAGGCACAGCGCCGGTCGACCGGGCCGGTCGACCGATGTTGCCTGACACTGAAAAACAGGGCTGTTTTGAGTTAGAAAAATTTTGATAAATATTTTAAAAATACATATAGCTAAGTATTATGCAGAAAATAGTTTATACTCATGTTTTAAACAAGTTTTTCAGAATATAAAGCTTTGGTACATGTATATATAAACTAAGGCATAAAACTTAGAAATAACCATTTTCAAAAACTATTTTCAAAACATAGGAAATACATGAAACAAGTGTGTGTGCAAATCCTAGAGCCAAATTTCTTATATTCAAACTTTAACATTCTAAACTTACAAACTTCTAAAGGACTTCAAAGCTATTCTTCAAGGTGGGCTATCTTCACTTGATCTTCAATGTTGCAACTTGAGCCCAAATTGAATTGTCTTGAGTCCAAAAACCTTGTATTTGAGTGAGAGTACTTCTAGTATGATAATAAACCTGAAACACACTTAAACAACAATTGTTATTAGTACAAATAACTAATATGTTTTGTAATCATCAAAATACACTAAACAAGGGTGATTGTAACCTTGGGCCAACAATCTCCCCCTTTTTGATGATGACAAAACATATAAGTTATTGAAACAAATAAAGAAGGAAAAGCTTGGAAAGCTCCCCCTCAAACAATGCTATGTATTTATCATGAATATGAAGAGCTATGTAAGCATACATAAAGCATTTAACAAACACAATAGTTTTTGTTCAAAAACTCAAGGAAACACAAACTTTCTTTTTCTTCATGAAATGAAACTCAAATAGTATCAAACTTTACATAAAGCATTTAACAAACACAATAGTTTTTGTCCAAAAACTCAAGGAAACACAAACTTTCTTTTTCTTCATGAAATGAAACTCAAATAGTATCAAACTTAGAAAGTTTAAACTTAAATACTTATTTTTCAAATATCAACAAACTTACTTATTATTATTATTCTCCCCCTTTTTGTCATACATCAAAAAGGGTTAAAACAAAATCTTAATGTTAAGAATCTATAATACAAACATTCAACTCACCACAAATAAATGAAAATCTAGCATAATCTAGAGGTTTAGTAAAAATATCGGCAAGTTGAAAATCGGTAGAAACATATTCAATAACAATATCACCTTTCTCATAATGATCTCTAAGAAAGTGATACCTAATGTCAATGTGTTTGGTTTTACTATGTTGATTTGCATTCTTTGTCATGTGAATAGTACTAGTATTATCACAAAATATTTTAACATGATCAAAGTGTAAATCATAGTCAAGGAGAGTATGTTTCATCCAAAGAACTTGTGCACAACAAGCTCCGGCCGCAACATACTCCGCCTCGGCGGTTGATAGGGCTACCGAATTTGCTTTTTGGAAGACCAAGATACAAGACAATTACCTAAGAATTGACATGTTCCACTTGTGCTCTTCCTATCTACCCTACAACCCGCATAGTCGGCATCCGAAAAACTCTTCATTTCAAATAATCCGGTTTTAGGATACCACAAACCCATTTCAATAGTGCCCTTAAGGTATCTAATTATGCGTTTAACCGCAATTATGTGAGACTCTTTAGGACAAGATTGAAAACGTGCACAAAGACAAACGGAAAACATAATATCCGGCCTACTAGCCGTCAAATAAAGCAATCTACCAATCATGCTTCTATAAAGTTTAATGTCTACACTTTTACCTTGTTCATCCTTGTCAAGCTTTGTAGTTGTTGCCATGGGAGTTTTGCTTACTCTTGATCCTTCAAGCCCAAACCTTTTGATTAGTTCCTTTGTGTACTTGGCTTGATTGATGAAGATCCCATCCTTCCTTTGCTTGATTTGGAGTCCAAGGAAATAGTTGAGCTCCCCCATCATAGACATTTCAAATTCATCCTTCATGCATGACTCAAAAGCTTTGCAAAGAGATTCATTAGTAGAACCAAAAATAATATCATCTACATAAATTTGCACAATAAGAATATCTTTTTCTACATGTTTTGTAAACAAAGTTGTGTCAATTTTACCTTTCTTAAAACCATTTGAAGTCAAAAATGAAGAAAGTCTTTCATACCAAGCCCTAGGGGCTTGTTTCAAACCATAAAGAGCTTTATCTAATTTAAAAACAAAATCCGGATGTGTAGGATCAACAAACCCGGGGGGTTGTTCAACATACACCTCCTCTTCAATAAATCCATTTAGAAAAGCACTTTTAACATCCATTTGAAATAATTTGAAATCTTTATATGAGGCAAAAGCTAGTGTCATCCGTATGGCTTCAAGCCGTGCTACGGGTGCAAAGGTTTCTTCAAAATCGATCCCTTCGATTTGAGTGTAACCTTGGGCAACTAACCTAGCCTTGTTTCTAACTACATTACCCGATTCATCCAACTTATTCTTAAAGATCCACTTAGTACCAATTGTTGGTCTATCGTGGGGCCTAGGAACAAGGTGCCAAACTTGGTTGCGCTCAAATTGATTGAGTTCCTCTTGCATGGCTAGCAACCAATATGAATCGGCCTCGGCTTCGAGCACATTTTTGGGTTCAATGTGTGAAATAAATGCAAAGTGGCCACAATAATCTTAAATTTTAGAGCGAGTAGTTACCCCTTTTGATACTTCACCTATGACGAGGTCCTTGGGATGATGAGGATTGAATCTCCAATCCTTAGGTAGTGGTTGAGTAGGCTCCACCTCATTTGTTTGATGTTCATTTCCTGGGCCTCTTCCACTTTGGCTTCACTTCCATCATCATCCTTTGGCTTGTCTCCCATGGTAGAAGCATCCTCCAAGGTGACTTTCTCCAAGCCTTCATCCAATGCATCTATCTCTACAACATTCTTAACAAACTTGTTAGATTCCTCAAACTTAACATGAATAGACTCTTCAATAGTCAATGATGATCTAATGAAAACTCTATAAGCCTTACTAGTGTTTGAGTAACCTACAAAAATAGCCTCATAAGATTTAGGATCAAATTTTCCCAAATTATCTTTTGTATTTAAAACAAAACATTTGCATCTAAAAACTTTGAAATAAGAAACATTTGGTTTTCTAGAAAAGTACATTTCAAAAGAAGTTTTAGTAGTGTTTTTACACAAGAAAACACGATTTGATATATAGCATGATGTATTAACGGCCTCGGCCCATAAATAATGTGGTAGACCGTATTCACTTAGCATTGTCCTAGCCATCTCTTATAATGTTCTATTTTCCGTTCAACTACTCCATTTGTTGTGGAGTTCTAGGACAAGAAAGTTCATGCTTTATTCCATGTTCATCACAAAAAGTGGTAAAGGGTTGGTTAATGAATTCACCTCCTCTATCACTTCTTATTCTCAAAATCAAAGAATCCTTTTCTTTTTCAACTCTTTTCTTAAAAGTTTGGAAATACGAAAATGCTTGGTTTTTGTGTTCAAGAAAGAAAACCCATGTAAATCTTGAAAAATCATCAACCAAAACATAAGCAAATCTATTCCCACTTAGACTTTTGGTTTGTGTTGGGCCAAATAGATCCATATGGATTAACTCCAAAGGACGTGATGTCATGATATCCTTAATTGACTTGAAAGAAGACTTAGTTTGTTTCCCAAATTGACATGCGTCACAAACTCGGTCCTTTTCAAAATTCAAACAAGGAATACCTTTCACCATTTCCTTTGTGTTTAACCTAGAAATGTGATCAAAAGAAATATGCCCTAATCTCCTATGCCACAACCAAGAGTCATCATCGAGGGCTTTCAAACAAGTAATATTACAAGACATATTTAACATATCAATCATATAAACATTACTTTCACGAAAACCGGAAAATACACAAACATTAGAAATTCTATCAATAACTTTACAAGCAACATTATCAAAAACAACATCAAAACCTTTATCACAAAGTTGACTAACACTCAAGAGATTATGCTTGAGGCCATCAACTAAAACTACATTTTCAATTAAAGGAGAGGTGCCAAGTTTTACATTATCAATACCGATGATTTTACCCTTGGCGTCATCTCCGAAGGTGACGGTGCCACCTTCATGATATCTTGATAGGGTTGCAAAGTTGTTGATGTCCCAAGTCATGTGCCTTGAGCAACCACTATCAAGATACCACAAACCTCTACGTCGTTGGGCTTTGGAAAGTACCTACATCATTTAAAACAATTGTTGACTTTGGTACCCAAACTTTCTTGGGTCCTTGAAAGTTAGTGTTACGAACCCAAACATTATGATGTGATGCACTTAGTCTATCATAACAAAAATTAGCTAAGTGTCCTTTCCGCCCACAATGTGAACATGAGTACACTTTTCTATACATGAAAGCATGATGTGTAGTGTGAGCATGTTTTGGGTTTTGCCATGTTGTTTAGGTTGTGTAGCATGAACATGAACATGAGCATGAGCATTTTTCTTTGGGGCTTGTTTCTTAGGAAACATAGCCTCAATTTCTTCTTGTTAAACTCACAATCTTTCAAAATAACACTTAATGAATCTAATCTTTCCTTAAGTATAGAAACTTCATTTGAGTCAATTAGTGGGGCCTTACCTTTGCAAGAGATCTTATATTTTTCAAAATCATTTTTGGTAGTGGCTAAAGTGGAAACCAACTCATCCTTTTCTTTTGTAAGAGTAAAAACTTGAAGACTTAAAGATTCATTTTCCTTTTTCATTTTAATATACTTTTTCTTTAAGAAATCATAGTTTTGTGACAACTCAACAAAAGCCTCTTCTAACACATCCATAGAAAGTTCATTATCATGAGAAGGGGAAGAGGTTACCTTGCTGGTGCCTTCATTAGCCATGAAGCACATGTTGGCGGTGTCTATCTCTTCTTCGGATTCGGTCTCCGAATCCCAAGTTGCCTTCATAGCCTTCTTCTTGTAAGGCTTCTTTGAAGTGGAAGGCTTTGCTTTTTCCGGACACTCCGCCACAATGTGTCCCGGTTTTTGGCAATTGAAGCATATGATCTTTCTTTCTTCTTTGCCTCCTTGCCATCTCCTTCTACCTTGGTACTTCGCCTTGTTGTACATCCTCCAAACATTCTTAACAAGGAGTGAGAGCTCCTCATCATCTTCTTCTTCATCATCTTCATCGGAGTGTGTAGCTTGACTCTTGAAGGCGATGGTCTTCTTCTGGTAGGAGCCATGTCCTCCCTTGCTTTCCTTTCCATCTCATGGGTTTTGAGATTCCCAATGAGACCTATGAGCTCCATCTCTTCATTGTCATTGAGTTCCTTCAAGGTTGTAGCTTTAACTTCCCATGAAGGAGGAAGAGCCCGGATGATCTTCCTTACTCTTTGATCATTGTTGATATCTTCACCTAAAGAAGAGAGTCCATTAGTAATCTTGGTAAATCTTGTAACCATATCATCTATGGTTTCATTTTCTTGCATGCTAAATGTTTCATATTGAGACCGAAGAAGGTCAATCTTAGCCTTCTTTACTTGTGAGGTCCCCTCATGAGTGACTATCAAGTGTGACCAAATCTCAAATGCGGATTTGCAATGTATAACCCTAGCTATGTCATCATCATTTAGGGCTTGAAGAAGTGCATAGTGAGCTTTGGCATTGGCATCGAATTCCTTAGTCTCTATTTCGGACCAAGTGGATTCGTCACCGGGGGGTACACTAAAGGACTTAGTCACGGCCTTTGCAACTCGGCTACCTAGAGATTGCAAAAACACGGTCATCTTAACTTTCCATATGGGAAAGTTAAGTCCATCAAACTTAGGAGGGGTTTTAATTCCATCGGCCATTTTTACTATATGAATATGAATGAAATGATTAGCAAATTAGGATCTTCTCTAAGGTGGTTAAACCAAATCCTAGAGTCCAAGCTCTGATACCAATTGAAAAACACCTAGAGGGGGGGTGAATAGGTGTGATTGCTAATCTAAGATCTTTTTAAACTTTAATTAAATGAGTGATGCAACGATCTCTCAAAAACACGACTAAGAGCCGAATACCCCTTGCGAGGTTCTGAACTCCTTCCTCCCAATTCCCCTTAAAATGGGTTAGAGGTGCGCAATGCAATCGTGTTGTATTGAGGTGTGATCGATCAATGCCAAGTATGATGATGAGAAATGAGAAGCACACAATGTAACACAACAAGTAGCAAGTAAAGTAAATAAGACAAGATTGCACAAGTAGAGGGTTAGTTCTCAAGCAAATAATTCAAGACAATATAAAGCAAGAGAAATGTAAAGTAAGAATAACGCAAAGGCAATCGCAAACAAGATGATTTGTTTCGAGGTTCGAGCACACTTGCTCTAGTCCCCGCCTTCACCTCCGTGAAGGGTTTCCACTATCCACCGAGGATGCCTTTACAATTGGTCTACCGAAGACCGAGCACCGAGCTCCACCGAATACAAAGGACCTCTACCGAAGAGGTTGCTCCACAAGAAGGAATTACAAGAACAAAGTGATCACAACTTGATCACTACACTTTTTCTCAATCTTTTACAAACACTCTCACTTCAATTTACAACTTCACTATAAAATGAGTATAGGATTTTTGGCTCTATGAAGTGTGGTGAGAAAACTTCAGTTGTAGAGTGATATAGAGAATCAAACACAACTGAAAAACAATCTTGAAAGAGTGGGAATTGAAAGCTTCAAACAATTTTTCTTTTCTCTTTTGAAAACAACAAAACTTGAGGAATTTTTCTTAGTTAGTGAGATGAAGGAGAGACTTCTCCTCTATTTATAGGGTTGAAAATAAGTTAAAAACATTTTCTTTTCACCTAATTCAACCTGCAAAAGCACCCCAACAACTCTCCAAAAGTCTGTTAAAACAGAAAAAGAAAACAGATTTTCAGAAAATCCCAAAGAGGAAAGAGCCGTTGCTAATTTGCAGGCTTGGCGGTCGACCGGTCCGGTCGACCGCCAGGCCAGCTGGAAGTAGCCGTTGGCTCCCGGTCGACCGGTCCGGTCGACCGACCCAAAAGGAGGAAACACAGTTTCCTTCTTCCGGTCGACCGGTCCGGTCGACCGAAAATTCCCGAGAGCAGAATGCTCTCTGTCGGTCGACTGGTCCGGTCGACCGACGGACATGCACAAACAGTGCATGTCCAGGCACAGCGCCGGTCGACCGGGCCGGTCGACCGATGTTGCCTGACACTGAAAAACAGGGCTGTTTTGAGTTAGAAAAATTTTGATAAATATTTTAAAAATACATATAGCTAAGTATTATGCAGAAAATAGTTTATACTCATGTTTTAAACAAGTTTTTCAGGATATAAAGCTTTGGTACATGTATATATAAACTAAGGCATAAAACTTAGAAATAACCATTTTCAAAAACTATTTTCAAAACATAGGAAATACATGAAACAAGTGTGTGTGCAAATCCTAGAGCCAAATTTCCTATATTCAAACTTTAACATTCTAAACTTACAAACTTCTAAAGGACTTCAAAGCTATTCTTCAAGGTGGGCTATCTTCACTTGATCTTCAATGTTGCAACTTGAGCCCAAATTGAATTGTCTTGAGTCCAAAAACCTTGTATTTGAGTGAGAGTACTTCTAGTATGATAATAAACCTGAAACACACTTAAACAACAATTGTTATTAGTACAAATAACTAATATGTTTTGTAATCATCAAAATACACTAAACAAGGGTGATTGTAACCTTGGGCCAACAAGGTGTACATATGTACACATTGTGGCCGCAAAGGTCATTTAGCAAAATTTTGTTATGAAAGGTTAAATGTTCTTATTTTTGATAAAAATAAAAATGCTTGGGTTCCTTACAAGACTAACCCCATAGGACCCAAGAAAATATTGGTACCAAAATCCCCACCTTGTGTATTTGATGTAGGTGAGGGATCTCTCAAAACGTGAGAGATTTGGTGCCTTGATGGTGAGTGCAATTGAACTAAAATGACACATACTTGGAGCACCGCTATCAAGGAATTTTGGTGGGTCAACCACCATGCTAGGAGCTTTAAAGTTGGTAACAATTTCTAAACTCCTATTTCATTTATGTACATGTTTTTTTTAAATTTCATGTATCATATAGCATGTTCATATTTTTTGGTGCTCATGTGGCATTTACATGCTTAAATGTAGAATGTGTCAAAACTTGCATTTATACATATATGAATAGTGAACTACAATTGACTCATACATATTTGAACTTCATGCTCATTTGTATCCACTATATGCATGTGTATAGGCTAGTTTTGATGATTCGGTCATTTATACTTGTTATGCCTATCTTTGATCTTACTTCATGTATATGTGTGTTTAATTCAAATCTAATAAATATACATGTATACCCTTGAGTCATTTGCCTTCATGCAATATATATATTGGACTCTTCATATTTGGGATATGTATGCATATTGTTAGAATTGGATAAATCATATATATACCATGAAGATTAGTATTTTAAATAAATAATAAAAAAATGATTTTTCATGTTTTTGATTTGTATTAAAAATTAAAACATGTGTAAAACAAAATGTGATTTATGATCTTTTTGAGCTTGAATGACTATTTTCATAAAGCATTGCTAAATACAAAATACTTTATGAAAAATATATGATTTGTTTTAAGATGAAAAATAAGATTTTCATGAGATTCATGCTTCACTTTCTATTTTCATGAAAATACCATTTACATAACCTTTGAACACTCATCTTTTATGATAAAAGATAATTTTTGAGCTTTATGGACTATGAGTGCTTGAACTTTTATGTATTTAGTATTATTCATGGAAAACATTTGACTTTGTATTTTTGAAGGATCTTTAACTAGTTTGTCAAAAATCCATTTAAACTAGTTATCTATTCTTCAAATTGATTCACATGATCCTATTTGAAATCATATGGATAAATTCTTTTGTATTTTCAAAATTTATTTGATGCTTCATGATTTGAATATTAGTTTAAATGTTAGTTTCTGTCAATACTTGGATTTATACTTGTACACATTATGGACCACAAATAAATCTATATATGATTGGATTTGATTGCTTATTTGTGCCCATTAAGTGTGCTAGTATAGCTTAGTTTTGATGATCATTACATTTTTAAACTTGTATTCCCATTTTGGACTTATGATTTGACCATGTGCTTTTCATTTCATGTATATGTTTATTTTGCCAAAACATTAAGATATACATGGATACCTCTTGAGTCATTTGCTTTTCATGCAAATCTATTTATATAGACTCAATTGTGTTTAAGAGATATGTATGTATACTTATTGCATTGACTAAACATACATATGCCATGAAATATAATTGTTGATTTTCATGTATTAAAAATTTGTGATGATTTTCGTGTTATCAAAATTTAAAGGAATATTGAGTTTATTGCCATTTTCATGATACCTTGCTCCACATAACACTAGTCACTCACTTCTTGTGATATGGACTTTATGGATAGAGTGTTTTTAGTGCCATGTGATTTACTTGTGAAAAACCTTTTGATTTATTCCTTGGTTGAAGGATTTCTTACTAGTTGTTAAACATTTCCATTTAACTAGTTCGAATTCTTCAAGTGGTAGATTATGTGATATATACACCTAAGCTTATTTTTCTATTGGTATCATTGGTTATTTGCAATTGGTATCAATATGAACCTTTTTGGTATATACTCATATTTTGCTTTTCCTATATATGTATGTATCCATCTCAATTGATATAATTTCTTGTGCTTGTTTTACAATTGGTATCTTTTGAAGCACAAAGATTGTTGATTCTAAGCTTAATTAGAATTTCAAATTGGTATCCCATAATAAGCTTGTGCATTGTGTTTTGAAATTAGTATCAAAAACTCAAAAAAAAAATTTTAAGAAAAATTCAAAATTTTTGATTTGTATTGTCTATATGCAAGGAGAGCTTAACATCTCTTCCATATGTAGATTCATGTTGAGTGTATTGTGTATTGAGAAGCTTAACATCTTTTCTTTATGTGGTACACGTGTGTAGGGGGAGCTTCACATCTCCTCTTATGCATTACATAATATGTGTTATGTGAATGGGGCTTATCATCCCTTCTTCATGTAATGCATATGTGTAGGGAAGCTAACTTAGCGTCTTCCTCTTCATGAATTTATATCGCATATAAATTTTATTGATTGTTTTGATTACCCCTCTTTGATTTCATTGTTTTTGACAAAAAGGGGGAGAAAATTTGTTTGATGTATTTTTACTTTGAACCCTTTGTTGATGATTGACAAAAAGGGGGAGAAGTATTTGTAAGTATTTGTGATATATGCATGTCTTCCTTGCTTAAGGGGGAGTAAGATTTATGTTTTATGCATATATGTCTTTGATTTGCAAATAGGAGAAAAAGATTTGATTTAAGATTTGATTTATATGATTGCATCCATTGCCATATCTTATTATTTATGTCTATGCATGAGTTAAGGGGGAGCTTCTTTGAAGCTTTACTTTAATCCATGCATATATAACGTCATGAGTTTTGTCATCATCAAAAAGGGGGAGATTGTTGGCCCAAAGGCCTATCACCCTAGTTTTGATGATGATCAACTCATGAAGTTATGTTTACTAATGATCTTATGTTTATTTAGTGACAGATTCCTTATCAAGATCTTAGTAGGTGTGGAGCTTCAACAAAGGATAAAATGTCAAGTTGGAAGCTAGCACCGGTCGATTCACGAGCCTATGCATCAAGACCACATCTAGAGATGAGCTCCGTGGATTGCATGTGGACCAAGTCAAGAAGATGAGAAGACTTCAAGGGAAGACTTCAAGAAGATGAAGACTTGTGTCTAGGTATAAGATTTTGTTTTTGTTTTAGTTAAAATGTAAAGGATAGAATAGTTGGTGGATTGCTCAAGTCATATCACACACACACTCTTGATAGAATTGTTTTCATGATAAAAATTTCATTTCATAAACGATTTTCTTGTTAAGAAAAGATTTTCATTGTGACAAGATTCTATTTGGTTCTTGGTATTTCAAGTTTACATATCTTATATCCAAAACCAAGTTTAGTGCTTTATGTCAAAAACTAGATATTTCATCTTGATTGTGTAGTGGATCATATCCATACACACTATGCTTTAAAGTATATCTTGTTTTTGTATTTGATGAAAATTTGGAAAAACATGTTTTAGAAAAACAGTTTTTATTATGAGCCAATATTTCTAAGTTACAAAAAATAGTCAAATCTTTAATAACATGCCTTGATTTTGTGCAAGCATGTTTCTATATCATAAAACTATTTTTTGTAGAATTTCTAAGTATTTATGGGATTTTTTATTAAGCCAAAAAGACCAATCTTTAATCCCAAAATTTTCAGGTTCTGGCAGTTCTGATTTTTCAGAACTGACAGTGGCCGGTCGACCGGGTCGGTCGACCGGACGTGCACAGACGTGCACGCGTGTGTGCACTGGAGAACGGTCGACCGTGCCGGTCGACCGCTTCAGAGAGCTTTGCTCTCAGGAAATCTCGGTCGACCGGGCCGGTCGACCGACAGAGAGTTTACTCTCTCCTCCAGTTGCTCGGTCGACCGGGTCGGTCGACCGGAGGCTCCAACGGTCGGATTCTTGACCGTTGGCGGTCGACCGGACCGGTCGACCGGCAGTACTGACAGAGCCCAACGGTCAGATTTTTCTGGCCTCTATAAAAGGGGGTTTTGTCATTGTTTGAAGCCAAGATTTTAGGAGAGCTTTTGTCCAGTTATTTCCATTCTTTTAGCAGAGCTTTCTCCACAAAATAGAGTGCCAATATTTCCTATCAAAAGGGATTTTATCAAGAGAGTGTTTATTGTGATTTCTTGAGTTTTCCATCAAAGTTCTTTCCTTGATTTCTCACACTACACTTGAGCATCCATAGTTATATCTATCCTATAGGAGAGTGTTGTAGTGAGAGTTTTTGTAGGTGATCAAGTGTTTAGATCACCAAGATTTCATCTTGTACTTTGAGGAGACGGGCAAGTGTGCTCGTGGTTGTTTAGGGTTCGGGTGCGAACTCTTGTAGCTTGAGGTGCGGCCTCGACGAGCCGGTGGGCTTGTGGTGTGTAAGGGACTTTGGGAGTCCGAGGGCTTGTAGGTGTTGCGGCACCAAGGAGAGATCCGGTTGGATCGTGCATAGTGGAAATCCTTCGTGTGTCGAAGGCGGGGATGTAGAGCAAGTGTGCTCGAACCTCGAAACAAACCTTTGTTTTTGCGATTGCTCACTCTTGCTCTCTTACTCTTTTTGTCTCACTTATATCTTGCATTACTTTATAGTCTTTATCTCTTATATGCATGATATACCTTTGTGCTCATAATTGCTATACTTGCTTGGATTGTTATTAACACTAGTATTCAACCAAGAGAGCCAACGCGGCACCTCAACCCATTCAAGGGGAATCTAGAGGAGTTTGTCCAGAGCCTCGCAAGGGGAATTCGGCAACACTCTTGTGTTATACATAAGTGTTTAATTAAAAGAAGTTTATTTGGTCATCTTAGTTTTAATTCCGCATTATTGTTCATAAGTGACCATTAGATTAGCCATCACCTATTCACCCCCCTCTAGGTGATCTTTCAACCCAATCCTCGTAATGCTAACTACTAAATCATATAGTTATCTTAATTAAATAAAAATCCTAACTAACCTAATCTCTCATTATCTCCTAATCCTACCATCTAATCTTAAATTATCCTAATCTTAGCTATATAATCATAACCAATTAACATCTCCTATATAAACATCTAATCCTAAACCAAAACTCTAACCTAATTTCTTCCTCCTTCCTTTGCTGGCAGCCCCAACCCACCATGCGACCTACTCTTTCTTCTCCAGCGAGACCCTGGCGACACCCCGACATCCTCCGCGCCTCGCCTCCTCTGCTATCGAACTCTTCATGGCCGGCCGTGAGTTCCTCCCCTTCGTAACTCTCTTTTTCTCTTCTCTTTATATTCCTAAGTGTAAATTAATGCATGGTGTATAAAGTAATGTGTGTAATAATATATGTGCATGTGTTAAATTATGTGTATATTATGTATATGGGTGTACATGTCTGTATGTATACGGGTATATGTTCGTGTGAGTTCATGGGTTGGGTTGCGTGTTGCAGCGTTCAGACCCGTTTGGTGAGATCTGGACCCGTCGCAAGAGACTCAGATTCGTGTTCGCAGATGACCCGATACACTGGCGATTCAACCCTTGCCTATCATTGGCTCCATATCTTCCATTCAACCATTTGATTCTTCAAAGCTATTGTAGGCTTCTTAAGTAATTCTTACATTACCTAAAGGATAAAATTAAAAAGTTTATAACATTCAACAATACATCTGAAAGTCCAATCAAGCTCAAAGAAACTACAGAAGCAGCTAAAAAAAACATAATGCGCAGGGCGAGAAAAAGGACAACCCAATGAAGATCGAAATTTAAACATAAATTCTGAACAATTTGGCACATAGAGAGTATGAAAACACAAACCTAATAAAGAGTAAATTTGAGAGATCCATGCTCCAATAGGTTGTTAAACATACATTACAACCACACGGCAACTCCACTTCCTTGCCTACACCAAGAAATATTTATAGAGATCATATCAACAAGGTGTGTGCATCAACAAAACACAAACATCGCTTTCCATAGAGTTAATTTGAAGTACCAGCATGTTTGGACGTAGCATCATTCAGTGACATTATAAGAGAATCTACATAATGTTGAGGAATAAAAATCTATATAAAATACAAAATTTAGTTTGAAATTACATTCAGCACCCCAAATGAAGTTAGAAATTAGTAGATATTTTAAATAGAGGCAAATTAAGAATGACTAATGGTTAAAAACATTAATTAAATAGAAATACAAAAAGAAAATTAAGATCCGTAATAATAAGGTCAAATGTAAGAATTAAGTAAACTTAAAATTTTTAGAAACCTAGATATGCAATTACATCATAAAGAAACAAATATAAAGATAACTGATTGAAAATCATGATTAAATAAATATGTAAAATTTAGCATCTTGCAGAAAGCAGTAAAATTCTTTATGAAAAAATTTATAAAATTTTGCAAAAGTAATGATACAGGCTTCTTCTCTGCACATGAGTACTTGAAAGGAAAAGAAATTGAGCAATTACAAATATAAGAAACTTAAACTTATTTACTAGATCAATTAGTCTCTCTAGTCAAAATACTTGTTATCATGATATATGTTCTAGAAGATGGATCTTCAAGGATCTTTCTCACTAAAGTTACAAAAAATAAGTGCACACACCTCACCTTCAAAAACAAAAAAAAAGAAAGGAACTTGATTAAATTTCAGAAAAAAGAAAGAAAGAAAAGAATCATTCTTTCATTCAAAAATGTACCAAGGAACAAGCAGCATAATTTGATAGAGCTTTCAACCACTACCTTGAAGCATCAAAACCATATATTCTTCACCATATAACTCTTCTTCTGGTTCTCCATCAAGGATGAGATAGAGATGAATCTCTTTCAAAGTTCATCCCTTCACCTCTTACCTAATGAGACCAAAATTGGCAAATGGCCCTGTATTTTCTCTTTTGGTTGGAGGATTTGGGACATCAGGATCTCCAAATACTTTCCAGAATCGTCCACTGCTGCAGATGCGACCGTGCAACTGTCCGGGCTCTACAATCCAACAAAAATAAAATTAGCAACTGAAGAACTAATTATAAAACTTTCTTAGTTATAAAGTTTAAGAAGAAAATAGTTTTTCAAGTGAGATATTATGGAATGGTCTAATAAAAGAAAATGAATACTGAAGAGAATATATTGTTATATATGATTAGCAAAGAAAAATCATATCGATATTCCCAATTAACAATGAAAAAGAAATTAAAATTTTGACAAGAGCAAAGGTATCATTATCTGGACCTTTTGATAGGGACCTTAAAATTTCAAGTGAACCATATGATAACATAATTGAGCTAATTCTATGATAACCTGTTTATGTTTAAATAGATATATGGCTGCTCTTTTTTCCTACATATCAAAGTGATTTACTGGGTGTATTAGTATCAAGGTGCAGTATCTAATAGATTTTTAGTCGACAGACAAGGAAGCAATGTAATAAAATATGAGACTATTCTAAAACCTGCCATGTATGCTACTGATAGAGGATCACGATACCTGAGCCGTGAATAGAACTCAAGAAGTATGGCCAGCAAGCTTTGCACTCTTAACCATTGGCAGATTCCAAATAGTCAGTTGGTTCACTGTAAATCCATGAGAGCTTGACAATTCTCTCTCCTTATTCCAAGAAGGGATCATACTTGAGAGCCAGTATGCACGGGCTTCAGACAAGCTCCAGTATGAGTATTCCAGAACTTGATGCAGCGATCATTGTCACCTCCACCAGATGCAAGCAAGTTGCTTTGGAATGGGCACCAGGCTAGAGCCTTGACAGATGATGTGTGATCTTCGAACCGGTGTAGCCACTGGTTTTGGTTCAAAGGGTTGAAAGAGGGTGCAGAAGGTCCCAGATATATAGTGAGTTGTCATTGCCTCCACTGGCGAGTTGTCCAAAGCTTGACCATTTTAGACCACATACCTCATTTTCATGTCCTTGGTGTGTGATCGTACTCTAACATCATTGTTGACAATTTTTCCATTCTTTCCGCTTGTCAGAATACTATTGTTCCAAGTAAGAGATCCCACTCGAGATCCATAAACCCCTCTGAAAGTTCTCAACTATACATGAAAATGGGGAGAAAGCTCTTCTTGTTAGCAAGTGAAAGGCAAGCAAAACCATTGAGAGATTAAAAAACAGAAAAAGCAGTAGATAGAGATATGTAAGTTTGGCCTAAGGTTTCCTTTAAGTAATTAATTGAAGGTTGGTTACACGTCAGAAAATTGTAAACCCACAGCAAGATGTAAATGGGTCAAAAATCGAAATTAAAAAAGAAACTCTACTAAGTATGCATGAAAGCTAAATTCGAGACTCCTAACCAAAAGATCTACAGAGTAGATTGATCATCCAAGCCTAAGGTTTATATCCACATGTGAAGATGTAAAACATGAAAAATGTATGAAATCGAGAAAAAATCTTTTCAGTGTAATCACTCGTAAGCATTCATGCCTGCACAAGTTCATTTACAGGAGAGATCCAACATGCAAAGGGTAAGAATTTAGTAGTTTCTATAAAATAAACGAGTAATACTTGCAAAAATTGATCAAAAAAACTCCTAGAACTTTATCAAATCTGATATAAGATTCTAAGCTAGTAGAGAAAAAAAAAATGGTGAATCAAAGTTTACTATGACCATGTTCTAAATTTTGCAAGCCCAATCAGACCATATGCAAAAGGACAACTTTATGTCTTCCATAAACTAGCCCATAAAACTTTCTTGTTTAATCAGTGCTGAAGATAGTAGAGGAAGAAGGTAGGGAATTGGAGTTTACTGATCATGTTTCAAATTTTGCAAGCCCAAGCAGCTAAGGTTCTATAAATGAAGATAGTTTTTGAATGCCATATGCAAAAGGGACTTTTAAGCTTTACTTTTTCCATAAACTAGCCTAATAAAATTTCTTGTTATCAATGTTCCAATACTATGAAAGATCCAAAACCCACTGCATAAGGATTTAGATTTTTAATTGACGAGTTTGTGTATACATGTTCTGAAATTTTCTAAACTCACAAGAAGATGAAGGAAAAAAGGGGAAAACTTTCCGCATCCAAAATAAATAAAAGTTCAATCTCTAGTATGATGCAACCCAACCATAGAAATTCTCCACAGAGCAAATTCAGAAAGTATCATTTAGGAAGACATTGCATCAGGATATCGGAAATAAGCATAGAGTAATTACCATTTGATTGGAGCCAGAATCCCATAAGTGTATGTTGGAAGAATTCAATCCCAAAGCAATATACTGCCCATCGCCCAGCAGATGCTGGTGACAGGGCCAATCTCAGAGATAAACAACATACTAACAAGTTCAGATAGAAGTCATCCAAAGATCTGGTGCGTCCAATACCCTGTCTGCTTTCTGATAGTTCACAGTAAACCCAGAAATGTTAACAACCGAAACAATTCATGTAACCCAAAAACAGTAAAGTTGAAGACAAACCTGAGGAATACAACTCTCCATCCGCTTCCGAATCTTCATTGGGGGAGGAGAAGTACCATTAAAGAAGCCTTGATCAATGGGTTTTGGTGGCTTGTTCTTGAAAGAGAGTCCAGGTTCAGTTCATCATCAGGGTCTCTGCAAGAAACTTTCTGTATGCCCCTCTCGAAGGCGACCCTGACGCTGCATTCTCTGTCTCTTTGCTTGATTGAGTCAGCAGGTGATGGGCCACTTCAAAGTCAATTGTAGATCGATTTGGGATGGAATCGATAACCCTATAATTTCCGAAAAGGGGAAAGAGCAACAGACATGGATATCAAAAGGGGGAAAAGGACTCATCTTGCAGGACACTAATGGAATTAGCGAAAAGAAAAACTTACATAAACGCAAGAAGGAGGGTTTCTTGGCAAGAAAGCTCGAAGAGAGCGCTGAGATCTCGCTACGGTTTTTACAGAAAAGGGGTAAGATCCAGCATCCATGGGTAAATTGACTGCAATAAAAATAAAAAAATTATATCTGCGAGAAAAGTATAAACTCTAGAAGAGAAATTCAGAACAATTAGCGAGTTGAGAGAGGGGGAGAGAGAGAGAGGAGGAAGAAGAGGAAGATAGCGAGAGACTTTTTATTGAGAAATTTAGGGCTTAATTGGGTCCTGTATTTATTTGATTTGGGAAATGAGAGCGTGTTGATTCCACGCTAAGAAATTTTCAATTTTGGAAAACGTCTCTACTGGAATCTGTTTGCTGATATTATTGCCGTTAGAAAAAAAAATTGAATTTAATAAATTCTTCTTTGGTATTGGTTTGACGGTGAAAGGGAAATTTCTAAATACCAAAAATTGTGGGGTATATACTAAATCATCCTTCTTGAATTTTAAAAAAACCCAACAAGCAAATTTAAAATCTATTTCTCCAGAAAATCACAGAAAAAGAATTTCCTAATATTTTCACACACCCTTAGTTGATTTTAGATAATTATTATTTAACTATGAGTAATAATAATTATCCTTTGATAACCATTATGTTAACTATTAAAATAAAATAGAAAAAATCTTGAGTTATTAACTAATTAACTTTATTAAGCCACTATGTCCTGCCTTTAAGTTGTAAGAGGGTTGGGCTGGGAAATTGGGGGTCCCAGGTTCAAGACCTGGTTGTCATCTTTGCTAAAAAAGCTAAATAAATAAAAAATAACTTTTAGTAAGTTATTCGGCTATAAACAATTTTTAAGAAAATTATTAATAAAAAAATCTAATATTTGACAATTATGTTTTTTATTGAAAATTAATATTAAACATTTTCTTTAAAAAAGTCATTATAAATTGCATTAAGGAATAAAATTTATTTTTCATGTATTATTGATTTTATAATTTCTTCTACTTTCTTCCTTTTCTTTTTTCCTTTTCATAAGAACTCTAATTTTTATCCTCTCTCATCCTACTCATGTCAAAAATTAAAATTTAATTTATATTTCCACATTTCCAAAATTCAAACCTTAAATAACTGATTAAATTTTCCAAATTACAAAAAATTAAATCAAAAGGAAATTAGACTTCAACCCATGGCCATGGGTCATGGAGCTAAACCAATGGCCACATGGTCATGAAGCTAACTTGAACTACGTCTGGGATTCGAGGTCCATGGCCAAGGAGCCTTGCCTATGACCATGCATGTGAATTGTATGGTCGAGCCCAAATCCATTTTTGGCCTCTTTTTTTTTTTAATTAATCTACATGGAGTAAGGGTTTTTTTTTAAAAATGAAGTAGAAAAATTGTCCGTGTAAAAGTTTCGTGAATGACAATTCAGGGTTATTTGTTAACTGTTAAGTTCATAGTAGTTTTTGAAGAGTTCATAATATTTTTCTAAACAAAAATGTTAGTTTCTGGTCATAATCCAGTTCTGGGTCCTAGGTCCGTGGCAAAAAAGGAGAATTTTTTCTTCTTCTTTTTTTTGTTTAATCTACATTGATTTAGGGTTTTTTAGAAAATAAAAAAGGGAAAATTGCCTTTTTAAAACTGACATTAACAGACTATGTGTTATTTGTTAATTATTATACATAGTTTTCTTGAAAAGTTTATGGTAAATGTCACTGTAGCACATTGGTGAAACTTTTTTGTAGGAGGCAAGAGATCTGGGGTTTAAATCTCGCTTGCACCAGGCTCTGATCTATATTTACAAAAAAAAGTCATCTTAAATGTAATATCCCTAATCTAAACTACTGTATTTTTTATTTTCTCCAAGTATTTATTTTGAGTTACGAGTATTTTTATTTAATCAAGTTAAATTATTATTTTTCCTAAGATTATTATTATTAAGTATGAAAATTATTTTGAGACAGTAGATAGTAATTTGACATTTTATATTTACCATTATTATTATTGATTGATATTTAAATATTATTTCCAGTGTTTCATTAAGGTCATTATTCTTTATTAATATTTTTATTCTATTGTGATTATTATTTATTGTTAATGTATTATTATTCTATTGTTAGCATTCGGTAATTATATTGTGTTACTATTATTTTAGGCATTTAGTTTGATATTGGCTTTGGTACTTATGTTATTCATTCAGATTATGCTTCCCTTGTCTAGCCCAATCCAACCTATTTTCTTATCCATTGTATATCCTATTGCCCATTTGCTATTTGGATTCAACCCGTTTGTGCCCATTAGCCCATGAACCGTTCCTAATACTATACCCATTAGCCTAATTGATCCAACCCATTAACATCATAACCTAACCCAATAACCACCTCCTATATAATCCTATCTTAATCCCAAAACCTAAGATTTAAAACCTAATCTTTAATCTAACCTATCTTCTTCTTCTCAGATCCAGCCGCCCCCCCCCCCCCCCCAAATGGTTGGCAACCACCATTTGCAGAACCCAACCAAGCCTCTTCCATGTGTGAGCAACCCACGTGGCCCAGGCCGACCTTTTTCTTCTCCGGCGAACGTCGGAACAACCCGGATCATCCTCCCCTTCCTTGACCGGAGCCCCTTCCCCCTCGTCTCCGGCGAGATCCGCACCAAGCCTCGCCGGAGTTCCAGCAGCCCGGAGCTCCAGCAGCAGTCCACGTGC
Organism: Agave tequilana; assembly: GCA_038442645.1. Lineage (NCBI taxonomy): Eukaryota > Viridiplantae > Streptophyta > Magnoliopsida > Asparagales > Asparagaceae > Agave > Agave tequilana. Next base: position 69,054 of record JAVJIF010032106.1, on the reverse strand, counting down.
AGCCCCCTCCAGCAGGCCAGCCGCCTCTTCCTCCCCTGCGCAACAGCATCCCGGCGACAACAGCACAGCTCGGCCATGGCCCAGGCCGAACCCTCCTTGTCCTGCCGCACCCACCACCAGCGGCCAGGCGCCTCCTCCACCCAGCGCTCCACCTGAGATCCCCTCCCTCCATTTGCCTCTCCACAGCACCAAGCCCCTACTCGGCAGATCCCCTTGGCGTACCCCGCTCTCCCCATCTCTTGCCGTGCCCGAGATCCAGCAATCAAGCCCAGGCCGAGGTAGCACAGCCGAGCCCCCTCCACTTCCATTGGCCGTCGAGCACCAGGTTGTCTTCCCTCCACCTACCCGAGCAGCATGCCATCCACACAACCAATCCAGCACACCCTGACTTTGAGCGTGAGTACCTTTTCTCTAATCCCGAACTGAAATTTAGAGTTTGTTTTGTGAGTTCGGTTGATTGCTTATTAAAGTTATGTTTGGAGATTGGGATTTTGTTCAGAGCTTTGCTTTGAGTTATTACTGGTTGCGTCTTAAAGAAGTAGTCAATTTTCAACTGAACTCAGTTTGTCCATGTGATGATTTTTCTTCTATTGCGTCTTAAAATATTCCAGTGAGAGGAAGACACTGAATAGTCAATCCTTTATTATTAAAGAAACAATTTTAGAAGACTTCAATCCTTCAGGCTTTTGCTGCAACTTTGGGGGATTTTGTGTATACTGCATTATTAAGGGACTCGGATATGTATATATTATATGTGAGTGTGATATTTACTTGGGCGTGTCTGAAAGTGCTATTTTGTGTGCATGTCACATCTGTGTGAGAGAGAGATTATATCTTCCTACCTCTCTGGATATATTTATTTGTGTGTGGGAATGTGTTTAACAGTGAGTATGTATTTAAGTATAGGTGAGTGTGTTGCTTTGGCGTGCGCAAGTTCAGGCGAGCAGCCCGTTCTCCCGATCCACGCCAGCCCGTCGTCGGAGACTGACATGGTGCCCTTCTCCAGCTCCTTGGCCACCCTCCCGTGCAGTCCGATGGCGAGGGACGAGCGACGCGGCAGCGACGGTGACGCGCACAGCAGATCTAGATCCAGACCAGCAGCGTAGACAGCAAGCGAGCGGCAGTTCCGGGCCCTTCCGGCGAGCGCGAGACCTCCAGATTGCAGCCAGGTCTTCCCCAGGACCCTGGCTACCGTCCTATGTAGTCCGACAGCGGAGAGCGGTGCCACGGCGACCGTAACGGCGACTCGCCCAGCGACGACCAGATTCCCCAATGTGAGTGTCTCTTCCTCCTTCTCTCTTTTATTAAGTGACCGCAACTATTATTTTATATGTGATCTAATTGTTGAGTAGAATATTTAGATTACATGTTTATGTGTGGAGATCGCCGAGCATGAAGTTGGACGGTCATCTCCCGTTTATTTTACATGTTGGATGTATAGGAATATGATATGCATGATTCTTGATACATGTTAGAACTCCCATGTTTGTCCTATGTATATCTAGAGTATTGTTGTAGACATATCAGGATGTAGCATGAGAGTAATTGAGATGGATATTGGTGGTAATGACTTGATCTAATAGAACTTAGATGCATGTATATGTTGTGATACCGAGTATTGGGATATCATGTTTGATCTTAATAGAAGTGTGAACCCTTGAGGATTTGGGAATCAGATTAAATTGTTAGAGTGAGAGAGCTGAGCTTGATTATGGATATATTTTGGAATGACAATTATTATATCAGATTCTTTGATGTATATTGATACTTGACGATCATGTAACTATTAGAATATGAGTTGGTTGTCATAACTTGGGATTGATCTGGACTTATATTATTTACATAGAATGATGATCAGTAATTAGACCTGACTTTATTAGTTGAGTATTTGAGGACAAATCAGAGATGACTGGATTAGTTGAGTTGTGATTTAGATTGATCTTGAGTTAGAGGTTATCCATAATCTATGTTCCTTATATTGGAGTCTGACTTGTTTTGAGATGAGATTGACGTTGTTGGCATTTGAGATTCATTAGATGATATGTGTTGATGTTAAGTATCAGTGGAAGCTATTCTGCATTACAATTAATCGAGGACATATTGGATGTGAACTTACTTACTAAAAGATTATGACGATTGGATTGATACATGGACTTATTCAGGGTTGGACTGAACTTGAGTTATAGTTAGCATTGGATTTACATACTTTATGATAAAGCCCGATCTGCATTAAGATGAGATGATATATTCAAGTAGAGTACTTCCAGACTTGATATTTGTTTATTGGTGATGACTTGATGATGATTCATTCAGGTGTTGATGTGGATATCTTACATTTGACTTGATATGTGATATCGTATTGATTTTGGATTATTAGAAGCTAGAGTTCCAAGATATATCAACTGATTGGATTATAGAGTATGATGAGCTGTTGGTATAGACTCATGAGTGGACTTATTCTAGACTACAGTTCTTTGAGGATGTTTCCTATTTAATATGATTGTGGTATGTGTTTGACTTGTTGATCTCGAGGACATGCATAGTTATTGATTACACCTATTGATAGAGATTGAGTTATGATGATGGTAATCTAGTCGACATCAGTGATCTTGTATTTCAGAGCTTATATGGATTGGTAGAAATGTAAACCGGCTATTGAGCACTATCGAGTTCTATTGTTGTTGTATTGATTCATGTTATCGAAAGTTACTGGGAAATGATTGTTTGACCGTAACCAGGGTACAGTCCTATTGTTCATCGTATACACGGTTACTGTTACTGTTCACTGTTACTGTTATTGTTCACAGTGTATACGATTACTGATTGACTGTTACTGTACTGTTATTGTTACTGTCACCGTATCGTCCCAGTGTTCTAGATAATATGGACATTGACTGGTTTAACTGAATTGAATGAATAATAATGTAAATGGACAACTTACAACGGGATTGGGGAAATTGATGGAGGAGACAGCGTCTGTATTTTGGGTGGACCTAGGATACAGGTTGCGCAGCCGACTGAGGGTTCCACTGCAGGGTTCCTGGGGGATGACTGACATCCCATCTGTTACTGTTACTGTTCCACTGTTTTCACAGTGAGATTACTGTTACTGTTACTGAGTACCTAGCGGTACGGCCTGGTTCAGCGCCAGGAAACTGAGGCCGTGGTCCCGGGTATGTACGGGACCCACCTAAAGCATGGACAAAGTCTCTTCCACTAATTTCAATAACTTAAGGGCATCGATTGGCATGTGTGGTAGGCGTAGTATGGGATGCGTCTATTACATGTGACAATTGGTGTTCGCTGACATAATTAAAAATAAACTGTTAATGTATTGTGACTGACCTTAATCACCTGATTATATTTATATCACTGTGATAGACATATAACTATAACCATGATCGGATTGTATAACAACTAGTGACATGTTAGGTTACACACCATAACGTCAGTTGTTGTTTACAGTTATGTTAGTTGCCTTGTTCGACATACATGTTATTCAGTGTTTATCATGTTATTTAGTGCTTTCAGTTATCTGCTATTATTATGTATGCACATTGTTCTTCTGCACGAGCTGTTTCCCCTTTACACACACACTCATTATGGTCGCGTTCTGACGACCCTGGATTTGCACGTCCAGCTATTGGACGGTTGGTTTCCTTTGTGCAGGTGTTCGTTGAGGCGGTACGCCTTGCGAGGAGCTTGGGTCCTCTCCCTTTGATTCTGGTATACTTGCATTTTATTCTTGTTATTATTCTTTGTTCTTATATATCACCTTTGACTTCTGTTCAGCTGCCATTTTCTTCCTGTTGTTCATTGCTATCATGTGTAGTCTTATATGTATTATTGCAGTGGTCCTTGATCATTATAGTTCTGATTATAGCTTGTTCAGGTTACAATTTAGGCTTAGCGCGTATACGTGGGGTATTTTCCTCGCGTATATGCGTCGCCATAATGTCTCCGTATCCTTAGGATCGAGGCGTTACATTAAATTTCTAATCATATAATATCCCCTAGTTCATAATACCATATTATTACTTTTAAATATTTTATTTGGCTTGACTTATCATTTTATTTATTAACTTGATTTAAGAATTTCTATTACTACTTGTTTTTAGTAGGAGTTATTATTAATCATTATAATTAGTGTTGATAATATTTTTAGTTTGTATTGTTATTGGTATGTATTAATATTATTATTATTATTAGTGTTTATTTTATTGTTTTTTCCCTTCTCCATAGCCATTGATAGCCCATAACCTTTGGCCTATAATCAAGCTCACATCATTTTTACCTATAATCCAAAACCCATTAGCCTAGACCCTAAACCCACAAACCCAAACCCATATATATCCCTATATAATGTCATAGCTAATCCTAAACCAACCATTATCCTTCATCTTCTCCTCCATCTCTCCTCTGCCGCTACCAATACCCATGGCAGCACCCGACACCAGCCGGCCATGCATCCTCTCCGACCATGCTCCTCCACCTCCAGCGAGCCGCGCCAACTCATCGCCATGGCCGATCCACTGCATACCTTCCTGGCTGCCCATGCACCCCGAACCACCTCCCCTTCCTGTTGGCCCGAAAGCCCATCACTCTAGTTTTGATGATGATCAACTCATGTAGTTATGTTTACTAATGATCTTGTGTTTAATTAGTGACAGATTCATGATCAAGATCTTAGTAGGTGCGTAGCTTCAACAAAGGATTTAAAGTCAAGTTTTGGAGCTAGCACGATGTTTGGACCAAGTCAAGAAGGCTTCAAGTGAAGACTTCAAGAAGATGAAGACTTGAGTCTAGGTTTATTTTTTAGAATATTTTGTTTTTAGAAAAAATGTAAAGGATAGAATAGTTGGTGGATTGCTCAAGTACATATACACACACACTCTTGATGATAGTTTTGTTTTTACAAAAGACTTTTATTTTAGAAAAATATCGTTTGGATTTTGGTATTCAAATTTACATGTTTTAACCAAAACCATGTTTAGTGCTTAAAGTTAAAAACATAGATATTTTCCCATGTTTGTGTAGTGGATCATATCCATACACACTATGCTTTAATAGAGTTTAAATATCTTGTTTTTGTATTTGGAGAAGTTTTGGAAAAATAAGTTTTGGAAAAACCAAGTTTGAAAAATGTCGTTTTTTTTGAACCATTTTTTCAACTTACAAAAATAGTCCAAATTATTTGTAACATGCCTTGATTTTGTGCAAGCATGTTTGTTTATCAAAGTATAACACTGAAACTATTTTTGTATATTTTTCATGATTTTTATGGGAATTTATTTGAGCCAAAATGATTTAGTTTTAAATCCCTTAAGTTCCCTGACCAGGCTTCAGACGGTCGACCGGGACGGTCGACCGCAGCTTGAAGTCGGCCGACCGCCACGGTCGACCGACGTGCATAGCGTGCACGCCTCTATGCAGTGGAGGGCCGGTCGACCGACCCGGTCGACCGCCAGAGAGCTTCTGCTCTCTGGAAAACCCCGGTCGACAGGATCGGTCGACCGGATCGGTCGACCGACAGAGAGACTGCTCTCTGTTCCAGAGGCTCGGTCGACCGGCCGGTCGACCGGAGCCCCAACGGTCGGATTTCTGACCGTTGGCAGTCGACCGGCAGTTCTGACAGACCCCAACGGCTAGTTTTCCAGACTCTATAAAAAAGGGCATTTGGGGGCTGTTTTGATCAAGATTTGGAGATTGTTTTTGAGCCAGTTTTTCCTACACTTACCAGAGGTTTTTCTCCACAAAATTGAGAGCTAATCTTCCAATTAAAAGTGGAGTTTATCAAGAGTGTTAAAAGTGATTCCTTGAGTTTTCCTCCACCATTCTCATCCTAGTTTTCTCACACAATCACTTGAGCTATCCATTGCTTTATCTATCCATAGGATTGTGTTGTGAGAGTGTTTATTGGTGATCAAAGTGTTTAGATCACCAAAAGATCTTTCTTGTACTTTAAGGAGGCGGACAAGTGTGTTCGCGGTGGTTTCGAGTTCGTGTGTGAACTCCGTTTTTGAGGTGTGGCCTCGGCGAGCTGGTGGGCTTGTGGTGTGTACTGACTAGGGAGTCCGAGAGCTTGTAGGTGTTGCGGCACCGAGTGATCCAGTGGGATCATTTATAGTGGAAATCCTTCGTGTGTCGAAGGCGGGGATGTAGAGCAAGTGTGCTCGAACCTCGAAACAAATCCCTTGTGTTTGCGATTGCTCTTGCTCTCTCTCTCTCTCTATATCTCTTGTTTATATCTTGCATGCTATTATTGTGTTTATCTTTACATGCTTGATATATATTGTATGCTCATATTGTATATGCTTGGGGATTGTTTGCTAACACTTGTATTCAACGAAGAGAGCCAACGCGGCACCTCAACCCTTATCTAGGGGAATCTAGGGGAGTTAGTCCAGAGCCCTTCACGGGAAATTTGGCTACACTCTTGTGTTATACGTGGTGTTTAGTGTAATAGTTTTGTTTAGGCCATAATAGTTTTTAATTCCGCATTTAGTGACCATTAGATTAGCCATCACCTATTCACCCCCCTCTAGGTGATTTACATTTGGTATCAGAGCCAAGTGCTCTTGATTTGGGTCTTACAACCTAGAGTTAAAGATCCTCATTTTAGGCTAATCACTATTTTTGTACACACACCATGGACTTCATGTCACCACCTATGTTTTACATTCTTAACATCCAAATTTGGAAGGTTAAGATGTCTTTGTACCTCAAGGCCCTAGGCATTCATGTTTATCTTGCCATCTCTAATGATTCATATCGTTTAAATGGTAAGAATTTTGAGGCTAATGCAAAAGCCCTTCATGCTTTAAAGTCTACCCTACATGATGATTATTTATCTAGGGTTGCTAATATTGACTCGGCTTTTGTAGTTTGGAACATCATCACCTCCCTTGGCAAAAAGGATCTATATTATGTCGGGAGCGATTCGGACGTTGGAAGCGACACCTCCAACGCATGCTACATGATCCAAGGGGATAACCCCCTTGAGGTAACTACCGAATTCGAGGTAGATGATAATGACATGTCATATGATGAACTTGCTTCATTTTGTCAACATATATTAGAGAAATATGACATGCTTAAAAAGGATAACAAAAATTTGAAAAAGAATTTTGATAGCATGCTTAAAGAAAATGATTCTTTTAAAAATAAGATTGCATGCATTGAAAAAGAAAATGAGAATTTGAAAAATGAGAATATTTTCTTGATGTCCAAATTGAATGATTTATGTAAAGGGAACACTATTTTGAAAGATAAAATCATCTTGGTGGAAAAACAAAAGGAAATTGTTTTAAATGAAAACACTTCTTTGAAAAGAAAAATGTTTGAAAAAGAAAAAGAAAATGTTTTTCAAAAGAAAAAGAAAAATGATTTTATATCTCACCATGCTTTACATGCCACTATTAATGATAATGAAATAAATGTTTTGAAAAATAAAATTGATAGTTTGAGCTCAACCTTGAGCTCTTGTGCATTTAACCACACTAGATTGAAGTTTTTGTTTTCAAAGAAACAAACTCCACATATGAAAAACACCTAGAGGGGGGGTGAATAGGTGTAAGTGCTAATCTAAGAAACTTAATACAAACTAAGTGCGCTAAATGCGGAAGCTAATGCAAATTATGCACAAACTAATACAATACAACAAGTGTAGCCGAATTCCCCTTGCGAGGCTCTGGACTAACTCCCCTTGATTCCCCTTGAAATGGGTTGAGGTGCTATGTGAAGCTCTTGTTGGATGAGTATAAGTTAGGTACACACACACAAGCAATCCAAGCAATATGAAATACACACAATCAAGCTAAGCATGTAATAAATATGACAATAAGAAATGCAAGGCACAACACAAGCAATATATGATATGAATGAATCAATGCTCAACACAAGCAAGTATGATATGATGATGAGTATGATGCTTTGCACAATTATAAGAGAGAGAGTTAGAGAGACAATGGATCAAAACGCAAACACCAAGATTTGTTTCGAGGTTCGAGCACCTTGCTCTACATCCCCGCCTACACCACCGTGTAGGATTTCCACTATCTCAACTCCCACCAAGGGAACCTCTACCAAAGAGGATTTCTTACAACTCTAGGAGTACCGAACTCCTCTCTCAAACAACAACCTCCACCGAGGCCCAACAACCAACAACAACAACAACCACCTCTACCGAAGAGGTTTACAACCAAACTCAATCACCTCTACCGAAGAGGGATCCAAACCAACAACCCAATACAACAATCTCCACCTCTACCAAAGAGGGAGCAACTCAAGAAATCAAGGGTTTACAACAAGTGGTATATTTCAACCACAAAACTCTTTCCTTTTTCTTTTTCCACAAAACAAGATCCTAAATAGTTTAGGATAGAAGATATAGCTCAAGTGTGGAATCAAAGTGTTTTTGAAAACAAGCAACAAAGAAAAACTACTTGGGAAATCTCTTGTATATGATAGAAAATGAAATACCAAATCAAAATCCCAAAACCTAGTTTTCTTTGATTTTCTAAAAACCCAAAACAAATAAAGATGAGAAGTTTTAAAGCCCCAAAAACTCTTTTTAAAACTCTTTTAAACACTTCAGAAAACTGGAAATTTTTCTCTTAAAAAACTTGGCCAAAATCCCCAAAGAGATGGGGTTTATATAGCCCCTATACAAAACTAGCCGTTAGGCTGAGTTGGCAGTCTGACAGACTGTCGGTCGACCGGTCCTGTCGACCGCCAACGGTCAGAATTGTGACCGTTGGCAACTGCGGTCGACCGGCCCGGTCGACCGATAAACCCGAGAGCAGAGCTCTCAACTCGGTCGACCGTCCCGGTCGACCGTGTCTGTGCCTAACAGACGTGCACGTCTGTGCACGTCGGTCGACCGCAACGATCGACGGGCCCTTGGTGCGGTCGACCGTCGCGGTCGACCGACCAGCCTGTCAGCACAAAAGAAGGTCAGAAAATTTTGGAAAAATATTTTATAAAAACCTTTTATCATTTCTGAAAATTTCATAAACTTGTTTTATCATTTTATGTTGAAACATAAACATGTGATAAAAATTCAAGACAATATATCAACATATCAATTCATTTTTGAGTCTTGCAAATTTTATCAAAAAAAAACTTGTATTTTTATCAAACTTGATTTTTCCAAAACATGAATAGGATAGTCAAAATAAGTTTGTCTAGTAAGTTTAAAGCATGTATGTATATCTAGACCATATCTAATATACATAAGTATAAGGTAAACTTGTTTTGATCTATTATTCATGAAAACCAAAAACCAAATTATGAAACGTGTGTGTTTTGTGTTCACTTGAGCATATCAACTAAACTAAGCTTTACAAATATGGATCTAAAACACTATCTAAACTAGTATACCTAAGTCTTCTTGTCGATCTTCCATCTTCAAGTAGACTCGGTCCAAACTCGATCTTCCATCTTCAAGTAGACTCGGTCCAAACTCCGTGATTCTCCAAGTGCAAACGTATGATCTTTAAGCTTTGGCACCGGAATCATCATGAATAGCTTCTAATCATCTTGTTGAAGCTAATCACCAACCTAATATCCTGTTAATGATCTGAAACTTAGAAACACAAGAATATTAGTAAACATAACTACATGAGTTGATCATCATCAAAACTAGAGTGGAAGGCCATTGGGCCAACAATCTCCCCCTTTTGATGATGACAAAACTCATGGAGTTATATATGCATGGATTAAAGATAAGCTTCAAGGAAGCTCCCCCTTAACTCATGCATAGGGATAAACAATAAATATATGCAATGAATGTTAAACATGAAACATGCGTATGCATAAACAATAAATGGTTCTAGATATCAAATGGAATATTCAAAACAAAATAAGCTCTAGATACCAATTACAAAGCAAACTCTATATATCAATTAAACTTAATATTCTTGAGATTAAAACATAATATATGCATATAAAACATAAGCATGCATATAAAACACAAATACTTCTCCCCCTTTTTGTCAATCATCAACAAAGGGGTAAACAATCAAAACTATAGATAAAATGAGGGGTAAAAATCTTTCTTCCCCCTTTTGTCAATCAAAACAATGCAAACAATGTTCTCCCCCTTTTTTGTGTCTAAAACAAAAAACAAAGTCAATAAGGGGTGACTACAAACATGATATCAATTAAAAAATATGTCAATGAAGCATCTTGATACCAATAAACAAGGATCAATATATGTTATATGCTATATACATTCATGAAGAGGAAGACGCTAAGTTAGCTTCCCTACACATATGCATTACATGAAGAAAGGATGACAAGCCCCAATTCACATAACACATATTATGTAATGCATAAGAGGAGATGTGAAGCTCCCCCTACACACGTATATCATATAAAGAAGAGTTGTCAAGCTCCTCAATTTATAATATACTCAACATGAATCTATACGTAAGAGAGATGTTAAGCTCTCCTTGCATATAGGAAATCAAAACTTTGAATATTTTCTTTAAACAAAATTTTGGAAATACCAATTGTAAATATTTTACCAATTGAAAAGATTTTTCATAGAAACATTGATACCAATTGTAAGAATTGTTCATTTTAGAAACATATAATTTGATGTTGATATCATATGTTTAAAATAACAACTTTTAATCACAAAGAGTGGGAGTACAAATACCAATTGAAATGCAAAATCAAATTTTCTCCCCCTTTATGAAATACAAACAAAAGTCATGCATAGTCTTGATAACAATTTAAAAATAATCAATTTAAACAAAATTGAAACTCAAGCACTAGCATAAACACAAACATATATATGTATGAAAAAAATAGATACCAATAGAAATTGATATACTTGGAATTTAAAGCATACATACATACAAAAATATATATGAGTATACCAGAAGATCAAAATGATACCAATTGAAAGAGTTCAATGATACCAATTGACATAACAATAAGTTCAAGTGTATACATCATATTCTCTACCACCCAATCATAATTCAAGTTTTAAAGATTTTCAATTTAGGGCATACATGAACATGATCTCCCATCCTACCGCCCTTAGAAGGTAGGGGTTTTCAAAGATAGATTTGAAAATGTAGTTTTGTTTGAAAATCACTACCAAAATGAAGAACGCCGCAACTAGTTAAATGGAAATTTGTTAACTAGCACGAAATCCTTCAAGTAAGGAATAAAACAAAATTGAAATTCACATGATAATCATCACTCTAACCAATAAAGCATAACTCATGAGAAACAAAACATGAGCAATAGATATGAGTGTACAAATAATATGTGAAGATCATAATCATGAAAAATATTTCATTAAGCTCAATTATTCCTTAAAACATAATTCCATCAAAATCATGAAAAATCATATAAAACTACTTATTTAATCTTCAAGGCTTATGTATGTCTAATACAAGCTAAAATATACATACATATCCAAAACTCAACGAGTCCACTAAATGTGTATTCATGAAGGCACGTGGCTCAAAAAGATGTATATGTATAAGATTAGTTTGAACTAGATGGACATATACATGAAGTTAAACATAAATACATGAAACATGAAAAAACATGAAAAGTATGAAAATTTAGCTTTTCATTAAAACAATTTGATACCAATTCTTTTCAAGGTATATGTATGATTTGTCAACACAAGAAGTATACATACATATTCCTTAAACACACTTTGAGTCCATAATATAGATTTGCATGAAAGGCAAATGACTCAAGGGGTATACATGTATATCTTAAGTTTTGGCAAAATAAACATATACATGAAATCAAAACTCATATAAATCCAAAAATATGAATACAAGTCTAAAATATATGGATCATCAAAACTAGACTATACTAGCACATCTAATGGGTACAAATATGCATTCAAACCCAAACATATATAGATTTATTTGTAACCCACTCTATGTACAAGTATATAACTAGTCTTAATGAAAACTAACACTTAAACATATATTCAAATCATTGAGCATCAAAACAAACACGAATACCATATTTCTAACTAAAATACATACAAAATTCATCAAAATTCTTTTATTTGAATTTTAACTACATATACATGCAAATAGGTATAACAAGTATAAATGAACGAATCATCAAAACTAGCTCATGCGTGTACATATAGTGAATACAAATGAGCATGAAGTTCAATTGCATATAAAACAAATGTAACTCACTATTTGTACATGTATAACACAAGTTTTGACAAAATCCACATTTAAACATGTCATAACCACAAGGAATATCAAAACAAGCTAGAAATCAACATCATAAGAACTAAAACATGATTACTATGTAAATTCACATGCAATAGATTCATGATGTACATTATAGCTAAACAAACGGTGAGAACACTAAATGTGAATCAAATAAGCATGTGTGTCTCAAATACTATACATGTATGTCAAGGATCTAATAAATATGGAATGAACATACTAATCCATAGACATCAAAAACATGCTATAAACATTAAAACATGGAAAGCATGTAAACAAGGAATGGGAGTAAAGGATTGTTACAAAAAACAAAGAAGCAACTCTCCTTGTCTCCAAAACATGGTGGTCATCTCCACCAAATCTTCCCTTGAAAGTGATGCATCCAATTTGATTTCCATGAAGTCCGGAACGCATCCACTCCAAGGTGTCATCACTCTCACGTCATGTGAGAGCCCACACCTACATCAAAAATAGGAGGGGTGGTCTTTGGTACCCACATCTTGTTGGGTCCATGGGGGTTAGTCCCTTCTCTAACCCAAACAAAGTTCTTTGCTAAATTTGGAGTATGTAATCTATCATAGCAAAATTTAGCAAGGTGGCCCTTACGTCCACAATGTGTACAAGTGTACACATGAGCATACATGTGTTGATGGTGTCCGTGTGGAGCATGTGTATGCCGTGATGGGTGTGCATGCATAAATGATGGAACTTGTTTCTTTCGAACCAAGGTTTTCAAGCGTGTGTGGTTCATGGCACATTGGCTCATAGTGGAGCCCAAACAATCTACTCTCTTCTTTAACATACAAATATCATCATTGATCCTAGAAGAAGAGGTACATGCATTAGGTAGACTAGATGAAGGAGCTACACTAGCATGACAAACATGTGCATCAATTTTATTTTGCAAAACAATATTCTTATCTAAACAAACATTCAACTCATTTGAAATAGAAATGATTTTGTTTTTCAAAGCAACATTCTCTTTTAAAACAAAATCAACTTTAGAAGAGATATTTTCATTTTTCTTCAAAAGAGTTTCACAATCATTTTTAGACTTTAAAAATTTATTTTCTTTTAAAGCAAGTTCCAATTGAGATCTCAATGAATCCCTTTCATTATAGGCCTCAACTTTCTCTTGCAAAACACAATCAAGTCTAGAATGTAATAAATATGACAATAAGAAATGCAAGGCACAACACAAGCAATATATGATATGAATGAATCAATGCTCAACACAAGCAAGTATGATATGATGATGAGTATGATGCTTTGCACAATTATAAGAGAGAGAGTTAGAGAGACAATGGATCAAAACGCAAACACCAAGATTTGTTTCGAGGTTCGAGCACCTTGCTCTACATCCCCGCCTACACCACCGTGTAGGATTTCCACTATCTCAACTCCCACCAAGGGAACCTCTACCAAAGAGGATTTCTTACAACTCTAGGAGTACCGAACTCCTCTCTCAAACAACAACCTCCACCGAGGCCCAACAACCAACAACAACAACAACAACCACCTCTACCAAAGAGGTTTACAACCAAACTCAATCACCTCTACCGAAGAGGGATCCAAACCAACAACCCAATACAACAATCTCCACCTCTACCAAAGAGGGAGCAACTCAAGAAATCAAGGGTTTACAACAAGTGGTATATTTCAACCACAAAACTCTTTCCTTTTTCTTTTTCCACAAAACAAGATCCTAAATAGTTTAGGATAGAAGATATAGCTCAAGTGTGGAATCAAAGTGTTTTTGGAAACAAGCAACAAAGAAAAACTACTTGGGAAATCTCTTGTATATGATAGAAAATGAAATACCAAATCAAAATCCCAAAATCTAGTTTTCTTTGATTTTCCAAAAACCCAAAACAAATAAAGATGAGAAGTTTTAAAGCCCCAAAACTCTTTTTAAAACTCTTTTAAACACTTCAGAAAAATGGAAATTTTTCTCTTAAAAAACTTGGCCAAAATCCCCAAAGAGATGGGGTTTATATAGCCCCTATACAAAACTAGCCGTTAGGCTGAGTTGGCAGTCTGACAGACTGCCGGTCGACCGGTCCGGTCGACCGCCAACGGTCAGAATTGTGACCGTTGGGCAACTGCGGTCGACCGGCCGGTCGACCGATAAAACCCGAGAGCAGAGCTCTCAACTCGGTCGACCGTCCCGGTCGACCGTGTCTGTGCCTAACAGACGTGCACGTCTGTGCACGTCGGTCGACCGCAACGGTCGACCGGCCCTTGGTGCGGTCGACCGTCGCGGTCGAGCGACCAGCCTGTCAGCACAAAACAAGGTCAGAAAATTTTGGAAAAAATTTTTATAAAAACCTTTTATCATTTCTGAAAATTTCATAAAACTTGTTTTATCATTTTATGTTGAAACATAAACATGTGATAAAAATTTCAAGACAATATATCAACATATCAATTCATTTTTGAGTCTTGCAAATTTTATCAAAAAAAAAAAAACTTGTATTTTTATCAAACTTGATTTTTCCAAAACATGAATAGGATAGTCAAAATAAGTTTGTCTAGCAAGTTTAAAGCATGTATGTATATCTAGACCATATCTAATATACATAAGTATAAGGTAAACTTGTTTTGATCTATTATTCATGAAAACCAAAAACCAAATCATGAAACGTGTGTGTTTTGTGTTCACTTGAGCATATCAACTAAACTAAGCTTTACAAATATGGATCTAAAACACTATCTAAACTAGTATACCTAAGTCTTCTTGTCGATCTTCCATCTTCAAGTAGACTCGGTCCAAACTCGATCTTCCATCTTCAAGTAGACTCGGTCCAAACTCCGTGATTCTCCAAGTACAAAGGTTTGATCTTTAAGCTTTGGCACCGGAATCATCATGAATAGCTTCTAATCATCTTGTTGAAGCTAATCACCAACCTAATATCCTGTTAATGATCTGAAACTTAGAAACACAAGAATATTAGTAAACATAACTACATGAGTTGATCATCATCAAAACTAGAGTGGAAGGTCATTGGGCCAACAACATATTCATGCACATCATCATCATGCATATGCTTATGTTGCACGCCATGATCACACCCACACACATAAGCATCCTAAGGTGTACAAATGTACACATTGTGGCCGCAAAGGCTATTTAGCAAAGTTTTGTTTTGACAAGTTGCATATTTTAAATTTTGCTAATAAGAAAAATTTTTGGGTTCCTTACAAAGCTAACCCCCAAGGACCCAAGAAAAAATGGGTACCAAAATCCCCACCTTGTGTATTTGATGTAGGTGTGGGCTCTCACAAGACGTGAGAGATTTGGTGCCTTGGTGGTGGTTGCATGGACTAGAAGGACAAACATTTGATGCACTGCTATCAAGGAGTTTTGGTGGGACAACCACCATGTTTTGGAGATTTGGAGTAGTTCCTTGGTTTGGTAACTATTTCTAAACTCCTAATTTATTTACATGCTTTTTTACTTATATCATATTAGCATGTTCATGTTTTTACGTGTTTTTGTGCTTCATGTGGTAAATACTAGTTTAAATGTAGTTTTTATCAAAACTTGCATTTATACATGTACAAATAGTGAGAACAAATTGATTCATATATGTTTGCACTTCATGCTCATTTGTACCCACTATATGCACATATATAGGCGAGTTTTGATGATTCTCTCATTTATACTTGTTTTGCCTACTTTTATGTTTTTACTTCATGTATATGTATTTTTTTCAAATCTAATAAATATACATGTATACCCGTGAGTCTCTTGCCTTCATGCAAATACCTTTAATAGACTTTTTTATGTTTGGGATATGTATGTATATTGTTAGGATTGGATAAATCATACATATACCTAGAAGTTTGTTTTAAAAAAATGAAAATGAATTTTCATGATTTTTGTTTTGATAAAATGATAGTTGTTTCGAGCTTCATTGATTATTTTCATGGAAAATGCTAAACACATGATGCTTGTACACTCACACTTTATTTGTTTATTCATGACTTTGTTTCATGAACATATTTTTGAGCTTTATCAATTCGAGTGTCGATTCTTGTGTATTTGATATGATTCATGAAATACATATGCTTTGATTCCTTGTTTTGAAGGATCTTTAACTAGTTTTTCAAAATTATCTTCTACTAGTTAATTATTCTTCATTGGGTAGTGGTTTTCACTATAAAATGTTTTCAAACTCTATTTTCGAAAACCCCTTCCTTCCTTCAAACGGGCGGATGGCTGGGCGAGTATGCCTTGTAAGCCTTATTGAAAATCTTTTATCTTGAGCATATGAAGGGTGGTAGGTTATGAGCTATATACATGATTTACATTGTTATTTTCAATTGGTATCTCAATTGATATTTTGTATATACTCATATTTTGTTTCCTATATATGTATGCTTCATAATTTCCATAATATCAATTGCTATTGGTATCCCTTTTCATACATATATATGTTTTCATGTGCTTGCTTTACAATTGGTTCACATTTTCAAAGCACAAAATTTTTGATGAAAAATAAAAATATTTGATCATTATGTTTACTATTGGTATCAATATGTTTCAACTTCATATTTGTTAAATTTCAATTGGTATCAATATGTTTTACAATAATGATTATTTACTATTTGGTATCTTAAAAATTTGTTTGCTTTACAAGAGCTCTGATACCTTTAAAAATTTTTGTTTTATGATATCTTAAAATTTGTTTTGCTTAGATATCTCAAAATTTGGCTTGTTTAAGAAAAATTAAAAATATTTGATGTGTATTTCCTATATGCAAGGAGAGCTTAACATCTCTTCTACATATAGATTCATGTTGAGTGTATCTTATATTGAGGAGCTTGACAACTCTTCTTTATGTGGTACACGTGTGTAGGGGGAGCTTCACATCTCCTCTTATGCATTGCATATTATGCGTTATGTGAATTAGGGCTTGTCATCCCTCTTTCATGTAATGCATATATGTAGGGAAGTTAACTTAGCGTCTTCCTCTTCATGAATGTATATCGCATATAAACTTTTATTGACTTATTTGTTTGCACCCCTTCTTGATCTCTTTGTTTATGACAAAAAGGGGGGGAAATTTGGTTTTTACTTTAACCCCTTTGTTGATGATTGACAAAAAGGGGGAGAAGTATTTGAGATGTATATGAGATGTATATGCATGTTTTCCTTACTTTATTATTAAAGTAGGAGAAAAATTTATGTTTATGCATATATGTTTTGTTTGCAAAAAGGAGAAAAAGAATTTGATTTGTTTTATGCTTGTTACCATGTTTATCTCCACATATTTGCATACATGTTTATGTGTTTTCATTGCATATCTATTATTTATTGTTTATGCATCAGTTAAGGGGGAGCTTCTTTGAAGCTTTATTTTAATCCATGCATATATAACTTCATGAGTTTTGTCATCATCAAAAGGGGGAGATTGTTGGCCCGAAAGCCCATCACTCTAGTTTTGATGATGATCAACTCATGTAGTTATGTTTACTAATGATCTTGTGTTTAATTAGTGACAGATTCATGATCAAGATCTTAGTAGGTGCGTAGCTTCAACAAAGAATTTAAAGTCAAGTTTTGGAGCTAGCACGATATTTGGACCAAGTCAAGAAGGCTTCAAGTAAAGACTTCAAGAAGATGAAGACTTGAATCTAGGTTTATTTTTTAGAAGATTTTGTTTTTAGAAAAAATATAAAGGATAGAATAGTTGGTGGATTGCTCAAGTACATATACACACACACTCTTGATGATAGTTTTGTTTTTACAAAAGACTTTTCTTTTAGAAAAATATCGTTTGGATTTTGGTATTCAAATTTACATGTTTTAATCAAAACCATGTTTAGTGTTTAAAGTCAAAAACATAGATATTTTCCCATGTTTGTGTAGTGGATCATATCCATACACACTATGCTTTAATAGAGTTTAAATATCTTGTTTTAGTATTTGGAGAAGTTTTGGAAAAATAAGTTTTGGAAAAACCAAGTTTGAAAAATACCGTTTTTCATTTGAACCAATTTTTCCAACTTACAAAAATAGTCCAAATTATTTGTAACATGCCTTGATTTTGTGCAAGAATGTTTGTTTATCAAAGTATAACAGTGAAACTATTTTTGTATATTTTTCATGATTTTTATGGGAATTTATTTGAGCCAAAATGACTTAGTTTTAAATCCCTTAAGTTCCCTGACCAGGCTTCTGACGATCGACCGGGACGGTCGACCGCAGCTTGAAGTCGGCCGACCGCCACGGTCGACCGACGTGCACAGCGTGCACGCCTCTGTGCACTGGAGGGCCGGTCGACCGACCCGGTCGACCGCCAGAGAGCTTCTGCTCTCTGGAAAACCCCGGTCGACCGGATCGGTCGACCGATAGAGAGACTGCTCTCTGTTCCAGAGGCTCGGTCGATCGGGCCGGTCGATCGGAGCCCCAACGGTCGGATTTCTGACCGTTGGCGGTCGACCGACCCGGTCGACCGGCAGTTCTGACAGACCCCAACGGCTAGTTTTCCAGACTCTATAAAAAGGGGCATTTGGGGGTTGTTTTGATCAAGATTTGGAGATTGTTTTTGAGCCAGTTTTTCCTACACTTACAGAGGTTTTTCTCCACAAATTGAGAGCTAATACTTTCAATTAAAAGGGGAGTTTATCAAGAGTGTTAAAAGTGATTCCTTGAGTTTTCCTCCACCATTCTCATCCTATTTTCTCACACAATCACTTGAGCTATCCATTGCTTTATCTATCCATAGGATTGTGTTGTGAGAGTGTTTATTGGTGATCAAAGTGTTTAGATAACCAAGAGATCTTTCTTGTACTTTGAGGAGGCGGACAAGTGTGTTCGCGGTGGTTTCGAGTTCGTGTGTGAACTCCGTGTTTGAGGTGCGGCCTCGGCGAGCCGGTGGGCTTGCGGTGTGTACTGACTAGGGAGTCCGAGAGCTTGTAGGTGTTGCGGCACCGAGTGATCCAGTGGGATCGTTTATAGTGGAAATCCTTCGTGTGTCGAAGGCGGGGATGTAGAGCAAGTGTGCTCGAACCTCGAAACAAATCCCTTGTGTTTGCGATTGCTCTTGCTCTCCTCTCTCTCTCTATCTCTTGTTTATATCTTGCATGGTATTATTGTGTTTATCTTTACATGCTTGATATATATTGTGTGCTCATATTGTATATGCTTGGGGATTGTTTGCTAACACTTGTATTCAACCAAGAGAGCCAACGCGGCACCTCAACCCTTATCTAGGGGAATCTAGAGGAGTTAGTCCAGAGCCCTTCACGGGGAATTCAGCTACACTCTTGTGTTATACGTGGTGTTTAGTGTAATAGTTTTGTTTAGGTCATAATAGTTTTAATTCCGCATTTAGTGACCATTAGATTAGCCATCACCTATTCACCCCCCCTCTAGGTGATTTACACTTCCCTCTCTGTTGGTTCCCACACTCCTCTCCCTATCTCTGTTAGCACCCATCCACATCTCTACGCGATCTTCGTCGAGCCACCGTCGGAGCCAAGATGGCCGTATCTCCTTGGCCATGACACCTACAAACCCTCTCAACTGAGCTTCTCTCCTCCATGCTTCCCCCTCGGCCATGCTCCCTCTTCTCCACGCACTCCCAGACCATCTCAACCTCTGGTGGAGCCGCGCCAACCCCGGAGCCTCCGGCGATCTCCAGTGAGAACAAACTGTCTCCTCCATTAGCTTATGCTACCTTTGCCTCTTCCAATTATCCACCTCGTCATCGACGAACTCCGCCGCATCCATGGCAGCTCAGAGTCGAGAAGCACACCTCCTCGGCTTCCGCCAATCTCCGGCGAGTTCGACATCCCCCGTGCATCAGCCCATCATGGTCAAGCCCTCTCCCTTTTCTCTTAGGTTTCTCTATTTCTCTCTCTTTCTCTATTTAATGAATTTAGTAGTGGGTGTATTGTGATTGGATGGGCATGCATGCACTGTGTGCGTATGTTGTGTGTTATAAATAATTTTGTGTGTTAATGCATGTATGTGATAACGTGTATTTGTATGTGTGAGAATGCATGCATGTATAGGGTATAATGTGTGAGTGAGTGTGTTTAGATATATCGGTAAAGTGTGTGTGTATATATATGTATGTATGTATTAGTGTGTATTATGTATAGTGTTGTGCACACATGTATATAGGTGGTGTGTGTATGTGTCCGGGTGTATGTTCATATGAGTTCGTGTGTTCAGTTTGCGTGTTGCAGCGTTCCAGAATTGCTCGTGTGATCCGAACTCGATAACAGGTGATTCAGATTGGTGTTCACTGTGGACTCGATACGCTAGCGATTCGAAGACCGACACACGAGATGATCCGGAGATCTGTACCGATTCATGCAGTGAAGTGATGATTCGGATCCAAACCGCGTCATTTCATGTGAGTGTTAACATTATCTGTTTATTTATTTGTACAATTCATAATGTTATTTCATGTTGATGTATAATCTGTTATTTACTTCATCTTGTATTGTTACATAGCTTACCATAAAAGTTTCATTCTAAATTATATCTTATGTTTAATTATTGTTCATTTTAGATATTTATAGACAATAGATCATATGTTTACATTGTCACTGTTTATGATATCAGATTTATCCCAGAGATTGAAAGTCTCTCTTTATTGATTTGGATATTTTTGGGATTTATTGGGCCTGCCAATACCAGAATTAATTGGTGATTATGTCAGAGTAGAATATGACTTGAAAATTGGGGATTAGATCAGAGTAGTTCGGATGGTGGATTTTACGGATATACCTTAAAGTAGTAATAGTCTACGATAATTATATTATGGGAGATAGAGTATTATTGATGATGGATCAAATATAATCAATGTATATAAACTCCATATTTTGATTCTGAGGTATTAGTATCCTATCATTTCATGTGAATTTGTTTATCATATCGGATTTGGAACTATGGGTGATGTAACTTAGACTGTGATCGGATTGGAAATTAAGGTGGATTAGTTAGCGATTGTGTTTAAATGTGTGAATTCTAGTGTGAACCATTTAATAGACTCAATCTTTCTTACAAATGTTAAATCAGATGAGAATTTAATTAGATATTGGTAACTGATTAAATAGGAGATTCTTTATTAAAAGATGGGATCTTGGACTTTTTTAATAGACTCAATTTGGGATAGAGTTGAGATTGGGTTGAGGAATAGTTGTTTGATTGGACTGGTCAGAACTAGTGGATTTTACGTTTGTACATTCGATTAGTTACCTTAGATTTGGATCCTTTTGATTGAGCTTGATGGAACTGAGGGTAAACCGATGACCTGGATTGGATTTGGATAGCGATGACTATTTAGATATGGTGGAGTATGTATTATTTTAGATATTAAGACTTGTATACGCCAGTGATTTAGAGGAGGGACATATTGATGACTTAGAGGATTAGAGTAGATTAATAGTAATGAGAGAACTGTGTTATTGATTAATTGAGCTTCGTAATAGGCAATGAACTGAATACTTGATGGTTACATTGACCGTATTGCGATTATGTGTTAGAGAGACTGGTTATTGTTATATTCAAGTGCAGATGGATGAGATTGTCTATTGATCAGTGTTCAAACTTGTTATTGTATTAATTTATGTTACTAAAATTACTGGAAAAATATTGTCAGACCGTAACACATGTATTGTTTTATTATTTTACCATTTACACGGTTATATTGTTCACATTATTATCGTTACCATTATTGACATTGTTACTGTCACCGTATCGTCCCAGTAATCGAAATATCATGAATATTGATTGATCTAAATAATAATATAACAGACAGCTTACATCGGGACTGGGGAATTTGATATAGGAGACAGCGTCTGTATTTTGGGTGGACCTAGAATATAGGTTGCGCAGCTGAGATACGGTTCCACTGCAGGGTTCCAGGGGATGACTAACATCCCGTATTATTCCATTGTTATTGTTATTGACTACCTAGTGGTAGGACCTGGTTCAGCGCCAAGTGATTGGGCTGTGGTTTCGGGTATGTACGGAACCCACCTAAAGTATAGATAATGTCTCAATCTATTGATTTCAATAACTTAGAAGCTCGATTGGCACGTGTGGTCGGCGTAGTATGGGATGCGTCTACTGCAGGTGACAATTGATGTTCACTGACATAATTTATAATGATAAACTGTTCATTGTATACTGTGACTAATTGTATCCACTTGATTTATTAGACTGTGACAGACACCTGATGATACATATGATCTGATTGTACACTTGACTATAGCACAGACTAACTTTATTATTGTTCATTTATGTATAGTATGTTATTTAAGTCTTATTCCAGTATATGTTTTCATAGTCTGCTTACACGTTATATGCGCGTGCACCTTCCTTTTATATACACACTCATTGAGAGTTCTGACTCCTTGGATTTGCACATTCTAGTATATGGGTATTTCTTTTACTGATCAGGTAGTTGGAGAGGATCACATGCTTTACGAGGAGCTGAAATTCTCTTATTTGATTACCCTTTCTCTGTATTTTCTTGCTTTTCTTTATTCCTATTGCTTCCATGATTCTGTGCTCTGGACTTATTGTTATTCTATTCCATTATTCATCTGTTATCATGTGTGATCATTCATATGTTATATAGCAGTGATGTTGATTCTTCATAGTGATTATATAGCTTGTTCAGGTTATTTTAGGTTTAGCGTGTATACGTGGAGTTTTCTCCTCACGTGTATGCGTTGCCGACTCTCATCGCGACTCCGTTTCCACGTATTTTGGGAAACGGGGCGTGACAAATTATATCCCAAATTTCATGGTAATTTATAATATTAGACAGACTAACTTGTGTGACTTATGACATTTTTTGCCCAAATGCAATTGTTGCTATTGGATCTTTTTTGCAACTACAATGCAATTGCAATGTGTAGACGCATGAACCAAATAGTTGCAACTGAACAACTATTGTAACTGCAGTTGAAACTGCAAATCCAATTGCAATGAAACTAACAACTTGCAGTCACTTGCAATTTCAAGTGTCCACAACAATGATGACGAGGGTATAAAAGTATACCTGCTTTGCTCCTTTCATAAGATAATGGAAAAAGGGGGGGGGGGGAAGGAAAAAAAATGATATAAAAAGAAAAACTGTGTTTTGCTTTGATTTGCAGAGAATCCAATATCTCTTGTACTTGGGAAGTAATGCTAACCTATTATTGCAAGCTTTCTCCATGACAAAGATCCATGGGCAATTCACACAAGGATGAGACCCACACGTAAGTCTCTAATAATTTCATACTAGGAACACATTTGTGTGTATAGTCCAAATTATTGCGTTCATATCCTCTAAGTGCATTTTTTCTGAACACTATGTTATAAACTAGAATTATCCTAATTATAAAAGATATTTGTAAGCTTACATCATAATTCTCAGATAAAAACAAATGGCTCTCGCCCATTGCCAATGAAAAGATTCTAAACTACAGCCGAGAGAAAGAGGTGTTTTATCGTTCGTGCCATGTTCAATTGGTCACCTTAGAGGATTTAAGCTCCAAATTAACATGCTCCGATGGTTTATAGAGTTGAGATAGCTTGGCCTACAATCCTTAAACAGGCTAAAGTTTTCTGGCCCACTGTTGTTTCCTCGAAAAAATTGAAAGCGTGCAAAATCTTTGTTTGATTGTAAAGAAAATTACAGTCTTGATCTTGGGATCCTTGCTCTCGTTGGAAGCACACTGGTCAAGTAAGAAACCTTATTTAGTGGCTAAAATCTCAAAGAGATTGAAAATTCAACTTGAACTCAGCAAGTTTGTAGAGTTTTCTCCTCTAACACAATGTGTATTCAGTAGCCTTATGCTTAGTTTCAGCCTTCTGTGATTATCAAGCTTCAAGCATCAATTTGCTTTTTCAGGAATTTTCTTCCTCTAGCTTTTGGCTTCTTGGGCCTCCTCCCCTTTTATAGCTTCTCAGAGCTATTTATAGAGAAGTCTAGGGTGTAACTAACCCTTTAAATCTCTCTATTAATGGAGATTAATCCCTTATTAAGTGAAAAAAAGTGGGGTGTAATTGACCCAGTACGTAGCTGTCAGTTATAGCAGAAACGTAGGTCTCACGTGGAATGCGGACCTCGCTCTGATGAAGGAACGCGGAGCACACAGGCTTGCGTGTTGAGTTGAAGGCGCAGAGCTACGCATCACATTTTGAGGAGCAATGTGACTGTCGCGTTTAGCATAGAACGTGACCCTCGCGTTTGTTGTTAATGAAGTGCGACATTCACGTTTGAGTTGAAACGCGACCAAGCGTTTGGAACGAGACTCGCGTCTGAGTTTTGCGAACGCGACCTCCGCGTTTTAAAAGGACGCGAGATCCACATTTGAGTGGAGATGTGACCCTTGCGTTTGGCATGAGGACTGCGTCTAAGGCTTAGTCTTCAGTAATTTTTGACCGCCTACAACTGTGGGACCAGAAACCATCCAAGAAATGTCTAAGCCCACCACTATTGCGTTGTTCCTTGACTTAAAGAACCCAAGCACATGCCCCAATATCATCCTCAGCTTTCCAGTTTTCTTTCTCATGTCCATCACATCTTTAATATGCCTTCACAACAAAACAACCGCTGCTAACCCAATCAGGATCATAACATGTACCCAAGCCTTCAAAACCCCTCAAACATATCAGCTGATGCGGGCAAGTCAAAGTTGGGATTTTACCATTTTAAGTTGTTCTGAAGGGCATATGTGACCCACACCACTCCCCCTGTTTCTCTCTCTTTTTCCAGAAGGATATCTTTGCCTCTTTCTCAAGTCTCAACGTCCAATCCCAATACCCTCCTTCTCAATGTCTAACGAATTACAACAACAATTAGGGGTTGTTTGTCTACCCCAAAAGTGGGCGAAAAACCCCATTTTTTGCACTGTTTTGTAGGCCCAATCGATTTTCCCTCTCCAAAACATGTTAGTTTGATAGGAAAAAAAGGAGGCAAGTTGGTGCCACATCAGATTTTTTGGGGTGTCAGTTTTCCACCCCCAAAGGAGAGAAAATGCCCCAAAATCTGACAGTGGGCACTTAATTATCATTTTGTTACCACCCTCCCTGTTAGAATACTCGTTCTTGAAAGTACACCTTATGGCTAATCTAATGATAAATGATGTGGAATTAAAAACAAATTGCAACACACTTAGTGTAACCAAAGAGTGTAGCCGAATTCCCGGTATCGGGCTCTGGACTATCTCCTCTAAATTCCTCTAAATAAGAGTTCAGGTGCTATATAAAGCTCTCTTGGTTCAACACAAGTGAGGCGCACAAACAATACCAAGCATATAAGTATGATATGAACAATATGAAATAATGCAAGACACAATATACAAGAGAGAGAGAGAGAGAGAGAGAGAGAGAGAGTTAGAGATAGTATTGCAAACAACAAGATATGTTGCGCTCACAACCCTCAAAATTTTGATTGCACAAAACAGAGTACAGAGAATATGAAAAGTGTATGTGATTGATTTTAACTCTGAATCTTTACAATTTAACCACTGTAGTAAGAGCTAAACGGGTCGAACCTCAGGGAGAGATGTGATGGAAGCTTTTGGTAATATTGTCTTCTTATTATCTTCTCTGTTCAAAGAACGTGAAAAAGAGGAGATAGATTGTACGTTGGAAAAGAATCAATCTAAAAGAAAATTTCACAGCTTACTAATAATCAACCACCATACATGCTAATGCTAGATAGATAATTACTTCACTTCAAATCCTAAACGTGATATTCTACCACAAAATCAAGCAAGATACATAGGATAGAAACTAGGTTATGATTTGAAATAACACCATCCATGTTTTAACGTTACAATATCAAGGTTGTCAATCAAGTATAAAGTAAGAAAAATCATTAGAAAGTATTTAGCAAATCTTAACCCTATTTGAAATAACACTAATCAAAGTTTAACATTAAAATATCAAGATTTTCATCAAGCATAGATTAAGAAAAACAGTTAAGAAGTATTAGCAAATATTTGACCTAATTGCTTTTCCTAATGAGTCTTCAAGAATAAAATTTAGAGTAGGCATGTATATGATCTAATCTGGTTATCTACTAGACATTAGATGTGATGGTGGTGTTGTCTTAGCAAGCCATGAGAAAAATCTAGCTACTTATGGTAAACATGAGAAGCAAAAGAATGCATGAAATAAAAAAAATAAGAGAAAGAAAAAATAAAGTAAATAACAAAAGAGATATGAAAAGAACGAAAGCACCTTGTATTGATCTGTCACCTCGAATTACAATGGCTTCTCCTTCTCACAAATCTTGAAGTAGATCAAGAACTAAAATCTAAAAATTACAAAAAAAATTTGAAAGAGAAACAAAAAGAAAATCCTAAGTTATGATCTCTGATATGGAGATGCTTCATAATGAGAGATTTTAACTCTTTAAATAGGCCTCAAATCTAATTACAATAGGATACAAATTAGAAGGTTCATAATTCAATAAGGAATTCAGTCCTGCAGCAAGTTGGCGTATTGTTTTCTGAATATGACTCATCAGACGTCTGAATTTGACAGAGTGATAAACATAAGAATTGTAGTCCTTCACGTCTTCTTTCTGTTGCATCTTGAATCATTAGATTTGAAAATCTATAACAAAAGTTATGATCTGAATACTAAAACATGTACAGTCTAAATTCGAGTCTGAATTGATTTTGAACTCCATTTAATTTGAATTATCCTCCTTATTCCTTATAGAATTAGTTTTATCCCATTCATCTTCTAAGACTTTATCTTCTGAATTTGAACTTGAATAGGAGATGAAGATTAATCCTTTCCTCCTTTGGGTTCAATTTAATTTAAAATCTAACTTTAGATAGGAATAGGGATAAAATGAAACTTCTTGTATCTTTATCCTCTCATTTAATTAACTACACACCATAATCAAAAAAGTGGTTAATAGCATTAATTAATAAAGGAATGATCAAGGATATATGTGTAAAAGTGATGATAAAATTGCAATTTTGGAGTACAATCACCTTCACACAGAAGGATTTCCACTATATCATTCACACAGGACTTCCCACACAGGGAACCTCCACTGAGCATTTGGGTAATATAAACTGGGAGTACACAACTCCTCTCTCAACTAACAACAACTTCTACACTAGAGGAAAGGCACAACAACAATCACCTCTACACTTAGAGGGATGTGCACTTAGTCAAACAATAATCACCTCTCATTAGAGGGATAAGGCTCAAAGCCAAACAACCACAATCGCCTCTCACTAGAGGGATAGGCACAAAGCCAAACTCCACCACAATCACAATCACCTCTACACTTACCAACACAACTAACCACAACCTCCTCAATCACCTCCACACAAGAGGGATAACAACAAATACAAGGAAGGTTTACAACTCTTGGTGGTCTCACTAACCACAAACTAATTTCTCTCACAAAACTAGTTCCTATAGATAGGATAGATTTGATAGCTCAAGTGTGAGAAAATAAAGAGTTTGAAAATCAAATCACAAAGAAAAACTCTTGGAAAAACTTCTAGATAGTTATAGAAATGGAGATCAAAAACCAATTCCCAAGGACTCTATTTTTCCTTGATTTTTCCAACCCCTTAAAAAATAAATAAAGATAAAATCTTTAAGCCCAAAACTATTTAAAAACTTATTGCTAAAACACTGAGAAAGATAGAAAACTTTTGCTCTCTAAAACCATAAAGAAACCAACTCAAGAGATGGGTATTTATACCCTCTCAAAATTCTGCCCGTTGGCAGCCAGGAAAGGTCAGAAATGACCTTCCGGTTGACCGCCCGGTCGACCGGCCAACGGTCATTTTTATGATCGTTGTGCCTCCGGTCGACCGGGCCAAAGCCAACGGTCGACCGCCCGGTCGACCGGCCCCCACCCGAGAGTGGGGTGCTTTCAGCCGGTCGACCACGCGGTCGACCGGCCGAAGTGGCTGCCCTTTGTGCATGTCCCGTGCACATCGATCGACCGTGCTGGTCGACCGACCACTGGTTCGGTCGACCGCCAGTTGATCTGGCTAGGGAATATAGGAAAGAAAACTTGGTTAATTAAATACCAAATAAATCCCATAAATACACATAAATTTCACAAAAATAAGTTCTTTTAAGATCTTTAAAATAAAAATATGTGTGACTAAAATCTAACACATATTTCAAACTATTTTAACTATTTTTGTGATATTGAATTTAGGCTTAAATACAAAAACCCTATTTTCCAAACTTTGAATTTTGAAATGGAAAACCGTTTTCTCCAAAACTCATGTAAATACAAAAACATGATATTGAAACAAATTTGAAGCATGTTGTATATGGATAGAATCCAATATACATATAATATATATATACTTATGTTTTTGACATGAAAACCAAAAACTGGTTAAACCAAAAACCAAAACCAATAAACTTTAAACTTGTATGTGTATGTGAACTTGAGCATATCCATACTATCTAATATTTACACAATATCTAATCATACTAAATACAAACCGAGGTCTTCTTGTAGAACTTCTTCTCCAAGTCGACTCGATCCAAATGCGATCCAACGAGCTTGACTCCAACCGAGTCCTAGATGCGATCTTGACGCTCGAGCTCTTGAATCTACATGTGAAAGCTCCAAAAACACCTTTGTTGAAGCTAAACACCTACTAATATCTTGGTCAAATATTTAAAATCAAATATCACAAGATTATTAGTAAACTATAACTACATGAGTTAATCATCATCAAAACTAGAGTGATGGGCCTCTGGGCCAACAGTTCTCTCCTACTGCTTCAACTTCCCTCTCGCTCTCTCTCGCCACTGATCTCCCCTCTCTCGTCACTTGACCTTCCCTCTCACTCTCTCTCGCTATTGATCTCTCTTCTCCTGCAGCTTGACATTCCCTCTCCCTCTCTCACAGCCTCGATCTTGTCACCATGATCTCCTTCTGTCACCATTGTAATTTTCCTCTTCGTCTGCTCTCCTCGCCAGAAAATGTGAGTTCCCCGCCTCCTCTGTTGGGATCCTCAATTAAAAAATTAATTGTTGGGATCCTTTCTCAATTAATGTTACTCACCTTCACTCGCTCCCGCCGCTGCTATACCCTCTCCCGTTGCTTTATGTAACACCCCATTCCTGAAATACGTACTTTGATATATATTCTGATTTTCGATTGTATCTTTTATTTTCTCCCAGTATTTGTTTTTGCTTTACGTTTATTTATACTATTATTTTGTATTGGATCCAGATTCGTGGGCTTGGAGTCAGCCCTAGTCTGAATCGGGGTCCCGATCCTAGTGTATTGCTCTATGATTACTGTGTACTTATGCTATTGTTACTGGAGTTTATATTACAACTGTGTTTCTGTGCTCTTATTCTTACCTATACTGATGCTTAGTGTATATATGCGAGGATATTTTTGCCCTGCGTATATATGTTGTAGTAACTTCTCCATACCTGCGGGATCGAGGCGTTAAAGGATGGTATCAGAGCTTAACCTCTCACATCTTCAGTACAACAAGTCAGCAAATTAATGGTTAAAAAATTTGCAACTGGAACGCATGAGTCGTGTGTTGGCCCAAAGTTACAATCACCGGTTTCTTATTTTGATGATAATAAAGCATATGTGATTATTTAGTACTAATCAAGTTCAAGTTTTTAAGTTTGTTTCAGGGTTCAAGAGGATTTAATATATTTCTTCCTTTAAAGGAAGGTATTTAAGACTCAAGGGTATTCAAGTATGAGATTGGAGCTCAAACGCGTTTGACGTCGATATTGGAGAAGCCTACTTGAAGACACTTGCAGTCACTAAGAACCTTATTAAAAAATAAAATGTTAAAGTGTAGAATATAGATTTGATGCTCAAAAAGTTACACACACAAAAATACACGTTTTCAAAAATACAAGTTTTTATCGTATTGGTGCTTTGCATGTTTAGTACATGATACATGTGATTGCTAAAAGAAAGACACAATCAAAAAAGTTTAAGAATATACCGTGTAGCCTGTGGCTAACGGGTCGTGTCCACAAGGAGGATGCGATGAAAGCTTTTCGGTGAATCGTTTAGAAACAGGGAGTTGTGTTTGTTTTTATGAAAAAGAGAATGAAAAGAAAGAGATGAATGAAAGAAGAATTGCAACTTTTAGAAAAGGTTTTGGAGAAGGTGATTTAGAAAGCTTAGAAATTATTTTGTTGTTTGTAATAATAAAGAAAGTCTAGGCTCACTATCTAACTACTCAATTGTTCATTCTTCTCTTAAAATGTTAAGTCCCTCAAGTGATCATTTGCAAAATTAAAGTTGATTTTTAGAAAGCTTTAAATAAAGCACATAAGACAGTTAGAAGAGTTGAGTCTTTTTCTTCAAGAAATCGTTAGAATCGAATATTAAAACATCAAGCGCGAAGAAGTAAGAATGAATTAAAAACGATTCAAGACAGGTTCGTGAAAAAGTTGTGAATTCAACCATCCATACCCATCCTCATGTGCCTTCAAGAACACTTTCAAAAAGAAAAGGCTTTTAAGTGAGGCATGCATATGAGTCATCGGGTCTTTTTCTTTTAAAAACAGAAGAGAAGAAGAATAAGAGAGAGTTATGATAGCTAGCCCAGAAAAACGTTTAGTGATCCATAGAAAATAATGAAGACAACATAAACATTATGCAAACCATACCGTACTGCAAGTGGAAGAAAACTTGGCTCGACTTTTGTATTGCTGTCACTTCAATCTTCAAGTACAAGCTCTCAGTCATCTCGCTCACAAATTTTGATACTGGACTACAAATTAAAAAGCAAGATTATAACTTTCGTTCTAGCTAACAAAGAGCCTAAATCCTAAGAAAATAAATACAAAACTTAATCCTAGTCTTCGCTGCATTTTCCCTACTGAAACCAGTTTTTATAGGCAAAAACCTAAAGGATAGGATCCCAGGAAGATTGGGGGAGCAAACACTCCCCCAACTGAATCAGGTAGGCCGCGGAAACGCGGCTTGGGCCGTGTTTCCGCGGCCCTGGTGTGGCCAGGTGGCCACACCAAGAGGGGGGACTTCCTGGTTTTCTGTTTAGCTCGTATCTGCTGCTGGTTTTTTGGTTCTGCTCCAAACTGTTGACGAAACAGCCTTGATTCTGTGGCTTCAACCGCTCGATTTAGGGAGGATTCTTCTCAACCTCTTGATATGCCAAGATTTAACCCTGATTTCTTCATTTCAAATTTATTCTGAATTAATTCAGAATTTGGTGGGCTTTTGGGCTTGTTTCTCTTTTCTTTCTTTAAGCACTTGGGCCTACATTTAGCAAAGAAAAAGAAACTTATTAATAGGATTTATTAGCTAAAAAGCATGGTAAGGTGACAATATATATGCAACATATGTGACAAATCACACACCCCTACACTTATCTTTTGCTCACCCTCGAGCAAAACATCAGACTAATTCTAATCAATTATTAGACCACTTTCGCAGGTCACTCGATTGCACTGAGCATGTGCAACAAGACGTTAAACCTCTAGGTTACCCCTAGATAACGAGTTTTGTCTCGTGAGGGTTTTCAGCAGATTACACCCACAAAATCCAAAAAGAAAGAGAAAAAAGTTAGTATTTTCGAAAAGCATTTTTTTTTAAAGGAGAAAATATTTGAAGTATATTTGTGAGAGTTTAAGTAATCTATAAGTTATAGGAATATCAAAATTTTCATTCCTAAACTTAGTCTCTATTCAAAAATATGTTGTCAATTAAAGTAAGGAGTCAAATTGTACTTCTCATCTAGTCTATTAATTTACCCTGAGTCGTATGCACCATCGTGACTGTGAAGTTTACTAAGGGTTCTTCAACATTAACTCCTATGCCTTATATTTATTTATTTTTAGTGAAATTTATTCCTTAATTTCATTAGGCTTTCTAATCTGCCCATGTAACGAGCATTCAGTCGGTGACACCCAAACCGGACAGTTTTAGGGCACCAGGTGAGAAAACACCCCTAAGGACTTAAACACTCGAGCAGATAAGACCACGAAACCAAGGTTTTTATTTATACGATGTACCCCTTTTAGGCGTGAATACTTATGCTTCATGAGGCATAAATACCCAGCTTAATCAGAGAATACATTTTTTTTCAAACTTATCTAATTATCTTTTGCATAAATACTAAGGCTTGCTTAGGCCAAAGCACCTAGCTAATCAATAATTAGACTTGTTTTTTTTTCAAACTTATCTAATTATCTTTTGCATAAATACTAAGGCTTGCTTAGGCCAAAGCACCTAGCTAGTCAATAATTAGACTTGTTGTTTATTTTTATTTATTTTATTTTTTTATAAGGCATAAGAGTCTCTGTTTTAAAACCCTAAGTGTGTAAGTGTATTTTGTGTGCATATGTCATCAAGGTAAATATCAAGACTAAATTACTTTCCCAAATTTTCTTCCTGACCCTAAAAATCAAACAAGTTATCTTATTTTGACCAAGTGTAAGAAATCCTAATTATGATTCTCCTATTCCTTAAAATTGACTTAAATTCTTACAAAAAATATATCAAAATATTGTCTACCCTTTTCAAAAAGTGTTTTTTTTTACATATATCCATTTTTTCTTTTTTTTCCTTTTATATCAGTCATGTTAGAACCCTCCCCCACACTTATCTCATGCATTGTCCCAAATGTATGAAAGAAATGTATAAGTGCAAGAAATAAAATGAAAAGGAGGAAAGTTACCGATATACTGGGTCAAAAAGACCCATTACCGTTTCATCTATCGGCGACGATTCCAAGAAAGGTTTAAGGTGTTGACCATTTACCGTAAAGTCATTTCTATTCTTGGGGTCACTGATCTCAACTGCACCGTGTGGAAACACAGTTTTTACAACGAATGGCCCAGTCCATCTCGATTTCAATTTCCTGAAAAGAGATGAAGCCTAGAATTATAGAGTAAGACTTTTGTCCGGGGACAAAGGTTTTTCTTACGATGTTCTTGTCATGGAAAATCTTGACTCTCTCTTTAGTGATCCTAACATTTCATAGGCTTCATTTCTCAACTCCTCCAATTCGGAAATTTGTAATTTCCGAAGGTCACCGGCCTTAGTCAAGTCGAAATTCAATTGCTTGATTGCCCATAAGGCTCGGTGCTCTAACTCAAGGGCAAGTGATAAGGTTTGCCATAGACTAACCTATAGGGAGACATTCCTAGAATCGTCTTGAAGGCGGTCCTGTAGGCCCATAGAGCATCTACAAGTTTGATGGACCAATCCTTCCGGTTTTGGTTCACAGTTTTCTCCAATATAAGCTTGACTTGTCTATTTGAAACCTCAACTTGCCCACTGGTTTGAGGATGATAAGGTGTGGACAACTTGTGAGTTATGGCATACTTTCGCATAAGGGCTTCAAAAGATCTATTGCAAAAGTGAGTGTCATTATCACTGATGATAGCACGAGGGGTTCCGAAGCGGGAAAAAATGTTCTCTTTCAAAAACTTTATGACAACTTTGTTATCATTAGTTTTACAAGGAATGGCTTCTACCCACTTGGACACGTAATCCACAGCAACCAATATG
The DNA here is from genome assembly GCA_038442645.1 of Agave tequilana. Classification (NCBI taxonomy): domain Eukaryota; kingdom Viridiplantae; phylum Streptophyta; class Magnoliopsida; order Asparagales; family Asparagaceae; genus Agave; species Agave tequilana. The sequence continues at coordinate 35,333 of JAVJIF010032106.1, read as the reverse complement.
TATTGGTTCCCAAATGAATTAGGAAATGGACCCATAAAGTCGATGCCCCAAACATCAAAGAGTTCTATTTCTAGAATTGGGTTGAGGGGCATCATATTTCGGTGTGAGATCCTTCCTACCATTTGGCATCTAGGGCACGTCTTGCAAAATTCATAAGCATCCTTGAACAGAGTGGGCCAATAAAACCCACTTTGTAGCACCTTTTCAGCAGTCTTGCGGGAACCAAAGTGTCCACCGCATGCAAGTTCGTGACAGAAGGATAAAACACTCTTAACCTCCTCATCGGGAATGATCTCCTAATAATTTGGTCAGAACAGTACTTGAAAAGGTACGGTTTCTCCCAAAAGAAGTACCGGACTTGGGACAAGAACCGGTACACATCTTTTTTGGACCAATGAGACGGAGTTTGGTTTGTGACTAAGTAATTCACTATATCAGCAAACCAAAGTTCCCTAGAGATAGCTAAGAGATGTTCATCAGGAAAATCCTCGTTTATGGGTAATTCGTTGCATGGAGAATTAGGGATTCGTGAGAGGTGGTCAGCAACGACATTTTCTACGCCTTTCTTATCTCGAATCTCAAGATCAAATTCTTGAAGAAGGAGGATCCAACGAATGAGTCGGGCCTTGGCATCCTTCTTCATCATGAGGTACCTAAGTGCAGAATGATCGGTGAAAACGGTGGTTTTGGACCCTAGTAGGAAGGGACGAAACTTCTCTAAGGCAAACACTACTGCCAAGAATTCCTTCTCGGTTGTAGTGTAGTTCATTTGAGCATCGTTGAGAGTCCTACTAGAGTAGTAGATCACATGCTGCTTGTTATCAATGCGTTGTCCTAGGACAGCGCCTATGGCAAAATCGGAAGCATCGCACATGATCTCAAACGGCTTAGACCAATCCGGTGCAGATATGATTGGTGCAGAAAAAAGCTCTCTCTTAAGCTTCTCCCAAGAATTTATGCATTCAGCATCGAAAGCGAAGGACACATCCTTAGCTAATAGATTAGTCAAGAGCCTAGCAATTTTGCTAAAATCCTTGATAAATCTTCGGTAGAAACCAGCGTGTCCTAAGAAGAATCTAATGTCCTTAACGCATTTGGGCATGGGAAGCTTAGCAATAACCTCAATTTTGGCTCTATCCACTTCAATTCCTTTCTTGGAGATCTCATGACCCAAGACAATTCCATGTTTTACCATGAAGTGGCATTTCTCCCAGTTCAGTGTCAGATTTTTCTCAGCACAATGTTGGAGTACGAGTTCTAGATGGTGGAGACATTGAGTGAATGAATCTCCGTAGATGGAGAAATCATCCATAAAGATCTCTAAGAATTGTTCTACCATATCAGAGAAAAGACTCAGCATGCAACGTTGAAACGTTGCTGGGGCATTGCATAAGCCGAAAGGCATTCGACGATAAACAAATGTCCCAAATGGACATGTAAATGTAGTCTTTTCTTGGTCCTCAGGAGCGATAGGGATCTGGTTATAGCCCGTGTAACCGTCCAAGAAACAGTAATACTCGTGACCCGCCAAACGTTCAAGCATTTGATCAATGAAGGGAAGTGGAAAATGGTCCTTACGAGTTGCAGCATTCAGTTTCCTATAGTCGATGCAAACTCGGATCTTCGTGGGAAGTCGAGTTTGAACTAATTCTTTGTTCTCGTTTTCCACTACGGTGAAACCGGATTTCTTTGGAACCGCGTGGACAGGACTGACCCATTGGCTATCAGAAATGGGATAAATTATCCCATTATCTAAGAGTTTTATGATTTCAGCGTGAACAGCCTCTTGCATTATAGAGTTTAACCTACGCTGCGGGTCTCTCTTAGGTGTGGTGTCTTCATTGAGATGAATGCGATGTTAAACGAATGTTGGACTTAATCCCTTGATATCAGTCATAGTCCACCCAATGGCTTCCCTATATTTTCTTAGAATAGCTTTTAGATCTTCTTCTTCCCCGTCATTTAAATGGGAGGCAATGATGACAGGAAAGGTCTCTTGTTCGCCTAGATAGGCGTACTTGAGATGCGCAGGTAGGGCTTTCAATTCTAAGGAAGAGGAAGGCTCAATAGAAGGACTAGTCAAATCTGTTGGCTCCATTGTTGGTGAAATAGGGTTTGAAGCCCAATTCATGGTAGAATCTACAACCTGATCAAGATTAAAGTCGTCAGACTCTAACCCGAAGTCACTCTCCATTTCTGATTCCAATTCTTCCCCGTGTTCACTTGTCAAGTTCTCAATTAGGTTGACTTCAAATGTTTGGTCCTCGATATCGCGGGGTTATTTTCTAGATTGAGGCATTGACTTCTCTAGTCATGTCCCCAAAAGTTAACCTCATAGACCCATTCCTACAATTGATGATGGCATTAGCAGTAGCAAGGAATGGTCGCCCTAGGATAACAGGAGTTTGAGCCCTATGATTTGAGTTGGACACAGGTTGTGTCTCCAGAACTATGAAATCGACAGGATAAATGAACTCTCCTACCCAGATCAGGACATCATTAACCTCCCCTTTTGGAACTTTAACAGAACGGTCAGCCAGTTGGATGGTGACTCGAGTTGGACTAAGATCGCCCAACCCGAGTTGTTGATAAACAGAGAATGGTAGCAAGTTGATACTTGCCCCCAAGTCAAGAAGTGCATGACTAATCTCGGCTTGTCCTATTGTGCAGGCAATTGTGGGACTACCTGGATCTTTGTACTTGACAGGGATAGGACCCGATAATAGCTCACTAATGTTAGTGGCTAAGAAGACCTTTTTTGGAACATTAGTCTTTCTCTTCTTGGTGCACATGTCCTTAAGAAATTTAGCATAGGAAGAAACTTGTTGGATGGCATCAGGAAGTGGCACATTTATCTTCACTTGGTTAAACATCTCGATTATCTTGTCCATGTGAGGATTTTGCTTGTTGTTTTTCAGCCTATTAGGAAATGGTACTATAGGCTGGTGCACCTGGCTGGCTGACTTGTCTTTTTCAGATTCGTCAGAATTGGAAGAAATTGGATTAGATAAGGTGGAGGCTTGATTGTGGTTGTGCTGAACAGGATTGGTTGGTGTTGACACTTGGTTATCAACTCTCTTTCCTGACCTCAATGTATGAACATCATTACATTGATTGAATGAAGGATCCTCAGCCAAATGAGCTTGTTGGGAATTCCTCGGATTGGTGACTGGCTGACTAGGCAGGGCACCCTTTTGTCTCTCATTCTGTGGGTTGGCTAGTTGACTCATTTGAACCTCTAACCTCTGAATGGTTTGCATGAGAGAGTCTTGATTTTTCATGTATCTCCATGTTTCTTTCAAAGTCAGTCATTCTCCTTTCTAATTGAGGATTCTGGAAGAAGGATTGTTGAGCTTGATTGGAAAAGTTTGTTGATAATTCGGAAAGTTTGGTGGATGGTTGGGAGAATTATTATGAAAATTGGAGAAGTTGAGTTGATGATTGGAAGAATTATTACCATGATGGAAGTGGCTAGCATGATTTGATCGTGAATGGTCAGAGTTATTCTAGCTCCATGAGAAATTAGGGTGATTTCTCCAGTCGGGATTGTATGTTGGAGCGTAAGGGTTATTGTTCGGCCTTGAAAAGGCCGCATTCATCGGTTCATGGTAGGGTTGATGAGCCTGAAACACTGGGCACTCCTCGAACACATGATTCATGGCTTGACAGTAAGTACAGCCCGGTGTTGGAAATTGGTTCGGGCTGACTTGATTGACTGGACTGGTTCTTTCGTTTCTAGAGCTTCCAGTCTTCTAGCCAGGTTAGCTAACTTAGCCTCATTAGCGATGGACGATTCGATGGAATGGAGACCTCCTTTTGAAGAGATGGAGTTAGGATTCCTAGAGGTCTCACTAGCATATTCTCATTGGATGGTCTTCTCAGCTAGATTTTCATACAAATCCCATCCTTCATCTTCATCTTTCTGCAAGAAACCCCTTGGCACATACTTTCTAAGAGGGTTTTAGTGGAATAGTCTAAACCGTCATAGAGAATTTGGTATTGTCGCCATTTCTCTATTCCATGGTGTGGACATTGGACAAGGGGGTCCTTAAAGCGTTCAAAGTACCTCCAGAACGGTTCACTGGGTTCTTGCTTGAATTGCATGATCGTCTTCCTAATGAGAGCGGTTTTATAGATAGGATAGAATTTCTTCAAGAAAACCTTGATGAAACCATCCCAAGACGTGATGGAACCGGCTGCTAAGCTGTAGAGCCACTTCTTTGCTAGGTCCTTAAGTGCGAAAGGGATAAATCTCAACCTAATAGCATCGTCTACAAGGTGTGGGATTATCATCATTAGACATACTTCCTCAAATTCTCTTGTGAAGAAGCAGGCATCTTCGAACTCTAGGCCATGAAACTTGGGGAGTGTGTTGATGAATTGAGGCTTGAGCTCGAAATTGTATTCACCAACCGATGGAAGTGAAATGCAAGATGGAAGTGAGGTCCTAATGGGGTAGAACCTATCCTGCAGTGATGTTGATTGAGCCATTACCGGATCTGGTCTTGGTTCAAACTTGGGTGGTGATGTGTTTCTAGTCAACCTAGATGAATTAGGGTCTCGACCACACTTGCATACACAAACACAATCATAATCACAACAAGTTCAAACAACAGTCAACAATAGAAATCAACCAAGCCTAGTCTAAGATAACCTCGACCTAGACAACTCCTAACTGGTTGATTGTCCATAAGAGGTAGAATGTAGACTTTGACCACAAACTAATCAGCCAGGTCAGGGCAAGATTGGTGGGAGGTTTTCCGTCAAAGACGTTCCTTAATTAAATAACCACCAATCTTCGGGCTTTCGGCCCTCAATCCCCTTCCTAGACACTGATTTGGTAGGAGTCAATTTCCAACACCTTCCCTCTTTAGGATAATCTCCTAGTGAGTTCGAAATGTCCCTAAGGCCAACGTCTATCAGATTTTATTTAGGCTTAGGTTTGTGAGTGCTTGGAGATGGTTTGTGGGCTAAGGAAGGGTAATGACTTCCCCACCTTATCTTGACTTAGATTTTTTTGCCCTTAGAATTTATTCGTTCAAAGTGTGCAAGATATAGAAAAGTAGCATTCAAAAGCAAATATCACCCAAGAATGTTTCCTAAACTATATGCTATGCATACATACCTTGTCTCCAGCTCTCTTCAACAGTAAAGTAAAAGAATTGAAAAGACTCGTGCCTAGAATGCAAATGTCTAATCAATTTTTTTAACTTTTCAACAAGTGTTTTACTGTTGACTTAAAACAGGAATGTTGGATAGCAGAAATAGCACAAATATGACATATAAAAACTGAAATTTTTGCGAGCAATATGTCCTGCAAAAAAGAGTTTTAGTAGTCCAATGAATTTTTCAGATTTTGCAAAGCAATTTCTTGAAATTCTGTTTCCTACTTTCGAGAGTAGGGGCACAGAATTTGCAAGTCTTCTGGGCAAAGCTTGATTGCTAACCCCTGAAACAACACACAAAACTTGTTAAAACAACTACACCATTCCCTCCCCGGCAACGGCGCCAAAAATTGATTGCTAAAAGAAAGACACAATCAAAAAGGTTTAAGAATATACCGTGTAGCTTGTGGCTAACGGATCGTGTCCACAAGGAGGGATGCGATGGAAGTTTTCGGTGAATCGTTTAGAAATAAGGAGTTGTGTTCGTTTTTTATGAAAAAGAGAATGGAAAGAAAGAGATGAATGAAAGAAACAATGCAACTTTTAGAAAAGGTTTGGAGAAGGTGATTTAGAAAGCTTAGAAATTGTTTTGTTGTTTGTAATAATAAAGAAAGTCTGGGCTCACTATCTAACTACTCAATTGTTCATTCTTCTCTTAAAATGTTAAGTCCCTCAAGTGATCATTTGCAAAACTTAAAGTTGATTTTTAGAAAGCTTTAAGTAAAGCACATAAGACAGTTAGAAGAGTTGAGTCTTTTCTTCAAGAAATCGTTAGAATCGAATATTAAAACATCAAGCGCGAAGAAGCAAGAATGAATTAAAAACGATTCAAGACAGGTTCGTGAAAGAGTTGTGAATTCAACCATCTATACACATCCTCATGTGCCATCAAGAACACTTTCAAAAAGAAAGGCTTTTAAGTGAGGCATGCATATGAGTCATCGGGTCTTTTTCTTTTAAAAACAGAAGAGAAGAAGAACAAGAGAGAGTTATGATAGCTAGCCCAGAAAAACGTTTAGTGATCCATAAAAAACAATGAAGACAACATAAACATTATGCAAACCATACCGTACTGCAAGTGGAAGAAAACTTGGCTCGACTTTTGTATTGCTGTCACTTCAATCTTCAAGTACAAGCTCTCAGTCCTCTCTCTCACAAATTTTGATACTGGACTACAAATTAAAAAGTAAGATTACAACTTTCGTTCTAGCTAACAAAGAGCCTAAATCCTAAGAAAATAAATACAAAACTTAATCCTAGTCTTCGCTGCATTTTTCCCTGCTGAAACCAGTTTTTATAGGCAAAAACCTAAAGGATAGGATCCCAGGAAGATTGGGGGAGCAAACGCTCCCCCAACTGAATCAGGTAGGCCGCGGAAACGCGGCTTGGGCCGCGTTTCCACGGCCCTGGTGTGGCCAGGTGGCCACACCAAGAGGGGGGACTTCCTGGTTTTCTGTTTAGCTCGTATCTGCTGCTGGTTTCCTGGTTCTGCTCCAAACTGTTGACGAAACAGCCTTGATTCTGTGGCTTCAACCACTCGATTCAGGGAGGATTCTTCTCAACCTCTTGATATGCCAAGATTTAGCTCAGATTTTCTTCATTTCGAATTTATTCTGAATTAATTCAGAATTTGGTGGGCTTTTGGGCTTGTTTCTCTTTTCTTTCTTTAAGCACTTGGGCCTACATTTAGCAAAGAAAAAGAAACTTATTAATAGGATTTATTAGCTAAAAAGCATGGTAAGGTGACAATATATATGCAACATATGTGACAAATCAACATGTTTTAATTTTTTTAAAATTTTATATCTAGTTTAGAACATGTATTTCATTTCCTATACATTGCTATTTCTCCTTTAAAATTAATACAAAATATTTTAAAAATAGTTTGCATTTCAAAAATAGTCAGAAAAATATGTTTTGGCCCAGGTCGGTCGACTGAAAGGTCGATCGTAGCATATTATAGGGCAAGACGGTCGACCGAGCGGTCGAACGATCCTCTGGCAGGGTTTATGCATGTTGTACACATTAGTCAGTCGATCGCTAACCCTAGCGGTCGATCGATAGATCAACCGACTGGCTCAACTCATGTCTCTGTTGGGTGCCGGTCGACCGAGCGGTCGACCGACCACTTTGAGCAAAGTTTTTTTAATAGAGTCTGGTTGACTAGGCGGTCGACCATAGCCAATAGCTAGTTCAGAAATGAATTGCCGGTTAACTGGCCGGTCGACCAAAGTTCTGACAAAAGCCATAATAGCTAGTTTTCAGAATCTGTCTTTTCCTCTGATTTTTCCAACGGACATTTTTGCTTTTTCATGGTTAAATCTCTTCCAAATGACCTGGTGAGCTAAACTAATAGTGTTTATGAATTGCCTATATATATGGGTCATGGGGATAGGTTTTAGACAAGAAGTTTGAACAAGTTTACAAAAAGTTTTATAAGTTTTTGAGAAATACATTGAAAATCAAGTTTTCAAGTTTCTAGTTTTCAAGTGCTTTCATATCCAAATCTATTTCAATTAGTTCTTCAGCTATTTGGTTAAAGGAGGATGATCCCAAATTCAATTAGTTAAATCCATTTTTTGGTGAATCAAGTGATTAAGTCTAAAGATCAACTGAGGATAACGTCAAATACAGAGTCCAAATCCAAAGAGATAAATGGATAGAGATTAGGTCAATGGATGAGATGAAGCAAATTTAACTCAGATTCTGACTGGATACATTTTAGTATTTGAATCATAACTTTCGCTACCGAAATTCAAATCTAATGATTCAAGATGATCCAGAAAGAAGACTTAAAGGGCTACAACTCTTAAGTTGATCACTATTTCCAATTCTGTCATTTGTTTAGTTATATTCAGCAATTAATAAACCAACAAGCTGCAGATCAGAACTGAATGTCAACATCAAATCAAGTTTGGAGATAAGGGGAGGATTCAAATTCAAAAATATCCAGCTTCCCCTATCTTCATACTCCTCTAACCTCTACATTTCTCCTATAAATACCTGCAATCTCAAAGGCAAAGAGGAACGATCATGCAGAGATAGAATTTAGTCCACATTTTCATTCTTTTTAGTGTAGGTTTTTATTTTCTTTTCATGTAATTTTTCTTTCTTTGAAAGTATAGTTTAGACTGAGATTCATGTAAGTAAGAGAGAGAGGCTTATGTTGAGAGTGATACCGATGTACCTCCTCCTTTCTTCCATCGTTTCCACAAGCAATAAAAGGTAATTTTTTTTATGTTTGTCTTTACTTTTGTTTTCTTCTTCTTCTTTCTACTTTTCCTCTTTTGGTTATGATGAGCATTCAAGTGAATCTATAAGCATCAGTATAGTCATGTTTGTGCGAGTGCCAACGATATTACATGATGATGATCTCCTCCTCAAGATTCTGTATCATTTCATTCTTGTTCATCTTGATGATGTAATGCGAATGAGGACTGAGCTCGATCTTATATTTTATGCGTTAAATGCCTCTGAAGTAAGGTAGAACATGCAAAGGTTTCAGGTAAGTCATCAACCAGAGGAGGTAAGTATTTCTTTAATCTTTTTTTTCTTTTCTTTTATTTCTTTAGTTTAGATCACCAACACCCAACTCTTTCATCACTCATTTCGATTTCTTTATACATATCATTTCTAGTTTCTCTATCTTCTTAATCTACTATCTTCTTCCTAATTCAACTTTAACTCAATTTTTTCTTTTTCTTTTAAAAAACTAAAAAAGAACTTTAACCATACTTTGTATCCTAAAAGAAAACTTGCTTAAAAAGCTTCCATCGCTAGTCCCTCCTTGTGGATCACGACCCGCATAGCCACTTGTTATTGCGGTAGAATTGAGTAACTTACACTCTTTAATCTTAAAATCTGAAATACTGTATTTTGTGTGCAGGTTCAAACTCAATCAGGCACATACCCAGACATCTGAGTAGAATGAGTCCTAATAATAATAACATTAAACATGCTACTGAGTTAACTCTTGTACTGATCATGATTCCACAGACATAAAATGACATAACAATACTATTGACATCCCAGCTCTCAGCAACTCTAGTTGTATATGCCTAGTTGATGGTGAAGTGAGGTATATGGTATATAGATGTGGGTTTCCTTATTTGAATTATCCCCTCGATGTACTAATCTCATGGATCCAGAGATTGAGTTTATACAGTTGGTGTTGCATATATTTACATTATACATATATCACTGATGAATTATATATACTTTCATTGATATGATTTGAACATGATTCCATGCATACATAAACATGTTTTCACTTAAGTCCATTTATTTACGGTACATCTATATTTGCTTTTGAGCACACCACCCGGCTTTCTTATGTACTCCTTGGGTTGCATCCTGACAACCCTGAATCTGCATGTCCAGATCCTAGAGTATGGAGTATCAGGGACTTCCCGTTGCTGATCGGAGTGCGTAGCGGAAGCATAGCAATTCTCATGATCAGAACCTGGCAGAAGCTTGGGAACATATCAAATGATCTTCCAGATCCATCTCCTGTATCGAACTCTCGAGATTTTTATTAAACTCGAGAGCATCTTCCAGTTCCATATTTTGTTAATATCTTGTAATTCATACTTCTGTACGCTCCAGTGATGTATTATTCATCTAAATATTGAATCACATATTGTGATAACATTGTACTTGGACTCTAAAGTTGAAATGAATATTACCACTGTGTTTCGGTACTCTGATTCCTGATTGTATTGTTATGTTTAGCGTACGTATGTGAGGGTATTCCCGCCCTGTATATGTACGTTGCAGTAGCATTTCTGTACCCGGTGGGACAGGGCGTTATAGGATATATGTGATAGGTAGCTTCCGTGAGAAGTAGCCACTCCTAAGCATCCGAGTAACATATTGATGGTGTGATAGAGAGTGAGAAAGCAGAAGAATCATCATTCCCATCTGACTTGCCGACATTCACCTCTGATGGTTTTCCTAACTTCTTCTTCAATTTGTTATTCTTCTTGAGCTCGGGACAATCTTTCTTTCAATGACCAGTTTGTTTATAAAATGAACACTGATCATGAGTCAAACTACGGTTGCCATATCGTGACCTAGATTTCAATCTACCACGATTTTCTTCTCTTTGATTTGGACTTTTTCCTCTCACAGTTAATGCCTCCGCCGATGTACCATCAAGAGATTCATTGTCCTTTCTTCTCAACTCGAAATTTACAAGGGCAGTATGATCTCACTATGGCTCAGTGATGTTCTTCCATTTATCCGGGTGAGGACAAATGCCTCATATCCCTTATCGGGGAGAGAACTCAACAAGATCAAAGTTTTGTCTTCTCATCTATCACAACATCAATGTTCGCTAGATCTACAAGAAGCTTTGTATAAATGTTGGTATGATCACTAATTGAAACCCCCCTCTTCAACTGGAAATGACACAGTCTCTTTTTCAAATACAAGCGATTCTCGACGCTATTCGTCAAATATTTGCTCGCAAAGGTCTCCCAAATCTTCTTTGCAGAAGTTTCATTCATCACATCAAATTTTAGGTCTTGTGACAAACACGACCTAATCACTTCACAAGCTGTTCTATTCATTTTCTTCCAAATCTTCCCCTCCATCTCTTCCGGCCTCTCTTGCAACTCGAGAGCATCCTCCAAGTTTTGTTCATTTAGTGCATCCAACACCTCACATATCCACAATCTAAAATTATTTGTGTCATCAAACTCTACTACATCAATTTTTGTATGGTGATAATTTTGTATATTCTTCACAACAAAAAAATTACTCCCATCGGATGTTTCTTCGGTCATTTCTACTCCAATTCAACCAACCACGCAAGTATAACAACTATGGAATGATCTACGAGATAAAGATAGGATTTTTTTTATCTTCAATTGAAATCCTAAAAGAGTTTCACAATCTCTCTCTCCACCCAATTGTAGAAGATGACATCCAACACAATAAAAATTCGATTTTATCCACTCCAAACTTGAGATCTTCAAGAACCAAGCTCCAAATCAAGATCCACTCCACCAAAAGAAGCCCAAGTGTTGCCTAGCGCTCTGATGCCACTTGTTGGTCCTATAGCATGTCAAGAACATAAACCGTAGATGCACAAATACGCACAAAGAGAGAGGGAGACAAGGATTTACGAGATTTGATAAGATGCCTACGTCCCCTGATTGAAGAGAGAGATCTATTAATATAAACAAGATTATAAGAGGATTACAATTGGTTCTCTCAAGAACTCACTCAGAAAATCCTTAACCCTAAAAATGGGTTACATCCTCTATTTATAGAGAGGAGAAGAAAACCCCAAAATAGCTCCAGGTCGAGTCCAGAATCAGTTCTGACCCAACTGTGGTCGACTGCCCGGTCCACCGACCCAAGTGTGCGGTCGGTCGCCTAGTCGGTCGACCGCTCAATGCACTCTGTCATTGCAGGACTTACTGAAAATGTCGGTCGACCGCCGGTCAACCAACCCAACTAGGTTTCTCATCCTCATGCAACAGGGCGGTTAACTGACACAAGTCTTGTACATGTCGGTCGACCGAAGTCCTGTCATAGAGTTAAAAAACTCTAACTCCTGTTTTTGCCCTCTCTCTTTACACCCATCGTGCCAAATTAACTTGTGGCTCAGCTTGAGATAGACTTTAGTTGAAGGAATGAATACCCACCACGTGTAGTCCTGCCATGTGCAGTCAAAGCAAGAAAATATCATTTGCTTCAGTTGCTAATTTCTATTAAAGAGTACTGGGTAAAAATCAATCTAATAAAATTAAAGCCTTGAGACTAATCAATTGACACGGATAAGGAAAGCGTAAAACAGATGCCATATCCTTTCTAGTGAAAAATATGGTTCTAAATTACCTGGATTCTGTTTGAAGGTCAAGAAGGCACACAAAGTCTCCATATTAATGGTTCATATTAACAAGGAGAACGAAAGAGAAACTTCTGTATTAAACTGCATTGAACCATTTGACTGTAATGAAGAACCTTGATGAGTAAACTTGGGCTAGTTCACACTTGCTAAAGCTTAGCTATAGCAGGGACCAAATTGACACAGTGCCCACCCAAATCTGTGCCCGGCCAAAACTTCGACATATTTCATCCGACTTGTGCCTTCAGTGTCTGAACCAATCAAGAGCTTGTCATCCTTCAGGCCTGCCCGATGTCCAACTTTTGTCTGATACGAATATTCATATGTTAACAAATAAGACAAATTTAGGTTTCATTCGAGCAAAATCAACAAGAATTTTGCACGTAAACAGAAGAATTGCATGTTAGCATGAACCAACATGAGTGGTTGTCACACAAAAAAAAATGTAAGAATTGCATGTCCACGCATGTAGGAATCCATTATCTTATCAAATATAACATTATACTATTTAATATTATTTATGTGGTGGCTAATAAAACTATTATCCCATATCATAGTGAATCATCCTTCTGGTCAATTCAAGTTAAACAAGTAGTACATACTACTTTTATCTGATCAAATTGTGTCTATTTATACAAATATGGATAGAACTTTATACCGACTAATATCTTATCCTTGTACATATTTGATCAATCAAAGCCCTACGAATATAGATATACCAATATACAGTCTATATCTGACTTTTTTCTGCGCCTAAAATGAAGATTGACAAAACAATCTTGGAAGTAGTCCTGAATAAGATTCTCAAGGTTGATTCCAAAGGAGCCTTGGGGATTTGAGTAGAAACGATGATATGGAAATATGGATTTCAAAGGTGGAGCTCAAAGGTCAACCGTGCCTGGACGCATCATTTCCCACTGGCTCTAGCAGCCCGAATGCTTTGCTCAACTGAACCAGCTCTTTTTTCGCTTTGGGCCTGTTTGGAACCAAGAAAATGGGCTGGAAAAGGGGGATACTGGGCGCCCCACTATCAGTTTTCCCTCAAGATTCAAAATCCTATTTGTTTGCAATTTTCAGAAAACCAGAAAGTGGCGCTAAAACGTCAACAAAAATCCCCATTCTTCTTTCTCTGCAAAAATGGTGGAAAATGAGTGAAAAACTGCAGCGTGGGGCCCACCAACCAATTTTTCAAGGAAAACTGTTCGAGTGGGCCCCACACCCAGTTTTCCCATTTTGTTTTCTAGCCACTATGCCTTTTCTGCCCTTGGTCCTAGCCCACAGCTTCTCACATAAACATCAAGTCATAACGATTGTCTTTCCTGCTTAGACAAATTTATAGCAGAGGTCTTCAATCAGAACATTAGGCAGCATATTCATTACTCTTTTTTATGACTAGTTTAAAATGTTACTTATCTTACTCAAAGATCAAAGCTAACAGAGTTACTACATTTAGATGTCTAAAACAAGTAGGTTCGTAGTCCAGGATTCTTGTGGAATCAGATTCTTCTTCAGATATGAACACAGTAGAGCATGTAAAATATCCAGACATGGGAATTAGAAATCAAAGATGCCTATGCATATAGATTAAGAAACTCCTATTAAAATACGTTTCTTCTTTTGACTGTTGCTAAGGAAAAAACTGCCAGTGTCAAGGGTGTAGAAATTTGTCAAACTTTGATCGAGATTCTAGCCTTTGAGGAGTAGAAATTGCAATAGGACCTTTGTTTAGGGAATCGACCGTCCCTTGTTAAACACAATGGTCTAAATATCAGAGAATATCAATTTTTATGGTGAAAAAAAGGCACATCATTTAGAAATAATATCGGTCGACATTGCAAATATCAGCCAAATATCAGTCCTATATATTCAGCCGAAATATCGACGAACATGGCACAAATTTTAGTTTTCATGAATTTTATCTGACAAAACAAATTTGGGTTCAGTTTTATTACCTAAATTTGTTGTTTTAAAACCCCCTTCCCATTCATCTTCATATCTCTTTGCTACCCAAATCCAGCCGCAACAAAGAAGAGAGAAATCTCATTAAAATAAATAAAAAATTCAGGAGATATCGATGTTGGCTCGAAGGCCCATCACTCTAGTTTTGATGATGATTAACTCATGTAGTTATAGTACTAATGATCTTGTGTTTATTAGTCTCAGATATTTGATCAAGATCTTAGTTGGTGTTTAGCTTCAATAAAGGATTTAAAGTCAAGTTTTGGAGTTAGCACGTGTTGATTCAAGAGCTCTCGCATCAAGATGACATCAAGTACTCAAGAGGAGTCTAGCTCATTGGATTAAAGTTTGAACCAAGTCAAGAAGGAGAAGAAGATTTTCAAGAGAAGACTTTCAGAAGACTTGTGTCAGATTTTGTAAGTGTCAAGAATTTGTTTTTAGATAAAATATAAAGGATAGATTAGTTGGTGGATTGCTCAAGTTCATATACACTCACATATAAGATTTATATGTATTTTCACAAAAGAGTTTTTGTTTTTAGAAAATACCGGTTTGGTTTTTTAAGCTTTAATATACATGTGTTTTACCAAAACTATTTTAGAGCTTATTGCCAAAAACATAGATATTTCATCATATATGTGTAGTGGATCATATCTATACGCACTAAGCTTCAAAGTGTTTAAAATATCTTATTTTTATTTGGAGAAGTTTTGAAAAAATCAATTTTCAAAATAACAGATTTGTGTTTAAGCCAAAATTTCTATATTACAAAAATAGTTCAAAATATTTGTAATATGTTTTGATTTTTAATCAAACATGTTTGTATATCAAAGTATATTAATGAACTTATTTTCTGTGAAATTTATGAGAATTTATGGGATTTTATTGAAGGTAAAAAGACCAAGTTTTAATCCCTTTTTCAATTGCTGACCAGGCTAACTGGCGGTCGACCGAGCCAGAAGTCGGTTGACCGTTCGGTCGACCGATGTGCACAAACGTGCACAGCCAAGGGCCGGTCGACTGCTAGGTCATAACCCAGTTTTCGATCGACTGACCGGCCGGTCGACTGCTGGCACAACGGTCAAAAATCTGACCGTTGGCCAGTCGACCGGGCAGTCGACCGCCAGCAGTCCAGATTGCTGATTTGGACCCCAACGGCTTGATTTTGCAGGCCTATATATTGGGGTTCCCTTGGACTGTTCTCTACAAGATTTAAAGAAAGTTTTCAAGCTAGTTTTTCCCATCTATTTCAGAGGTTTTCTCTACTTGTTTAAGAGCCAATATTTCCAAATCAAAAGGAGAATTTGTCAAGAGGTTTTCAAAAGTGATTCTTTGAGTTTTTCATCACGTATTCAATCCTAATTTTTCTCACACATACTTGAGCTTTCCATTTCTACATCCATCCTATAGGAGAGTTGTTGTGAGAGTTGTTTTAGGTGATCAAAGTGTTGTGATCACCAAAGTGTTCTTTCTTGTATTTGAGGAGGCGGACTTGCGGGTTTGCGTTGTTTCGAGTTCTAGTGAGAGCTCGGTGTAGAGGTACGGCCTCGGCAAGCTAGTGTGCTTACGGTGTATAGTTCTTACGGGAACAAGAGAGGGACTAGTGAGTCCAAGGAGTTCTAGTGTGAACTCGTTGTAGGTGTTGCGGCACCGAGTGATCCGGTGGGATCGGTTTTTAGTGAAAATCCTTCATAGTGTTGAAGGCGGGGACGTAGAGCAAGGGTGCTCGAACCTCGAAACAGTTCTCCCGTGTTTACGATTGCTCTCTTTCTATCTCTCACTTGTGTTTATATCTTGCATGCTTAATTTGCCTTATCTTTACTTGTTTGATATCCTTGTGCCTATATTGTTATATGCTTGGGGATGGTTTGCTCACACTTGTATTCAACCAAGAGAGCCATGCGGCACCTCAACTCTTATCTTGAGGAGATAGTCCAGAGCCCTTCACCAGAAATTCGGCTACACTCTTAGATTATACCTTGTGTGTTTAGCTTAAGAATTTTTAGTTTGTATAAATAATTTAATTCCGCATTAATTCATCATTAGATTAGCTAGTCACTTATTCACCCCCCTCTAGGTGATTTCAAAAAAAAGAACAGAATTTTAGCTCTGATGCCAAACTAATGGGGGACAAACTATAAGAAAAGGGGATAAATAGAAATAAACACTAGAAAATCTCAACTTCGAGTTTGTAATCCAAGAAAAGGGATTTGTAAATCTCTCCTTAGTGCATCTCACCCAAAAGCACACTGGCACTTGCTAACAATTCCTCAAATAATGCATTTTCATGTTCATCAACTAAATAACTCAACAGCAGTCTTAGCCTTATATATGCTTACATTTAAAGAGAACTTCCATCACAATCAACGTGGAACTAAAGTAAAGAACTAAATAAGAAATAAAAGAAATACCAACTAAAATAAACTAAGTCACTAGATGTCTCCATCAGAAATATGTGATATATAGGACTTTTTGAGATTGAAATAATTAACAGGAACAGCTAAAGCACTACCTCATGCTAAACCTTTGAAGACATTGTAGAGTCCCAATGATCAGCATGCTGCTACTTCTCTATGTGACCATTAAGACCTAAAAACTACAAAACAGAAAACAAGGTCAAATAGAAGCAACTAAACAAAGAAAGTAGAGTCAACAAGTAATGAGACTTTAGGTTCAACATGTTTATGTTTTTTTCAGATCAACCTGTCAAGTCTGGTCAGGATTGCAACCCCTAACAGTATAAGATGGGTAATGAGACTTTGGGCTCAACACAAGCCTAAGCCAAATACACTTCTAAATTAGAAAAAAGGGGGAGGGGGGAAATTAAGATTTGAATTAAATATGACAGTGATCTACACAACATCCAAGATAATGGGGAGTTACCCTCTTCTCAAGAACTCATCAAGCTTCATTGTGCCTTCTTCTAGTCGATCAAACAAGAAATAAATAGCCAATAAAATTATAGGTTGTAAATGCAATTTATGGCAGCCTACTAATTAACTATAGAGATTCAAGTTATTTCTTATCTGAGTGCATCTCAGATATAACATGATATAACTAACCCAATATCATGCAATATTACATAGAAGAACACTCAATTTACCATGCTCTCAAACAACTACTCATGTTATCTGAAGTGACTACAATGATTATACTTGGGAAACCATTGAGATGAAAACTCAATCGATCATGTTCTAAACTTAGGATTCTCTTTCCTTTTTTTCCCGTCTTATTTTAGTTATGGGAATTTCTATTAACATACATCACTTATATTACTCCTATATACAGCACAAAGCAATACACCCTGAATTCGGCCCACCAGTAATGCTACCTAAAGACCTAAGACTATCATCGAGCTCCAGATAGACCCGAGAGACTAGACACCAATGAAGACAATCTCGTACAGCTATCGCACCCTTCACTTTGCTGGAGTGACAGGGGTGAAGCTCCATATAACTAGGCAACTCGGGGAGGGTGCATCTCCCTCAAGGAACTGCACCACTTGTCGCATATTTGGCCTGAACATAGCAAACCAAGCTTCAAGACAAGCTCAACCTCATTGCAGCAGTACTCTTCCCCAAATCTTGGGTCTCTTGTTTCAAGCACAAATCCCCTTCGCCAATTTGCTAGCACCCAGCCTATCAGCATCTGCTCCTCTCCTTGTTTACTTGGTTCAACTGGCCTCCTCCCACAAGCCACTTCAAGAAGGAAGGCCCCAAAAGCAAAACCATCGGTTGCAGAAGTGGCCTTGTTAGTTCTTGCTAGCTCTGGTGCCAGATAGCCCGTTGTTTCAACATCATCAGTGGTCTCAGAATCAGTTCCATGGTCATATAGCCTTGCCAGGACAAACTCTCTGAGCTTTCCATTCAGTTCACTGTCTAACAATACCCAGCTAGCCTTGATGTCCCTATGGATCACAACCTGCTCCTTATCTTTATGAGGCACAATGCTACTACTCTGATGATTTGAAACCTCGAGTCCAACTGAGAGTAGGCTCCACTTGGTCGTATAAGAATTTATCAAGGCTGCCATAGGACATGAAATCATAGGCCAAAAGAAGCTCTCCTTTGTGTCGACAATAGCCTAGGAGTTGGACAAGGTTTCGGTGTAGAAGCCATCCCATGCTAACAATTTCTGCCACAAACTCTCTCATCCTTTGTCTTGGTTCATGAGACTTTCTTTACAGCAACTTCCGTGTTTGAAGTAGGCAACACCCCTTTGTAGACTCTACCAAAGCCTCAGGTTCCCAGTAACTCTTTTTCTTTGAAACTTTTAATTGCTTGAAACAAATCTTTGCATGATAACCGTTTAGGCCTGCATTTAAGCTCTCAATCTTCGAGTAGCTCCGCAGATTCCTTCCTCTTCCTCAGTATAAGCACAACAGCAGCAACAATTAACAGCAAGACCAAAGTCAAAGCTATGGGGATTGATATTGCCAGCATATCTGAATGGTTGCCTTTGGTTTGAACAAGAGGCACTGAAGGAAACTTTGCATAATCCAGCAGCTAGCTTGAAGCTCCATCTAAGAACATAATGAGAAAGTATGAAAAACACCAGTCAATGAAGATAATCCAATGTGTATGGAATCAAGAATCAAGCTTGAAAGATCAATCGTAGAGGATAAGAGAGGCTTACTAGGTTTAGGCATTGGTACTGGTGACAAGGTGATGCTAAGTTGCATCTTTTCGCCATCAAAATCTATCCACGCTTGCATTGGCTGGCCACTGATAAGAGTCAGGTTCTTGAACAAGCCAGTGCTATCCTCATAGTAACCGGCAGTATGCAACTTCAAGGACATAAAGCCATTGACATCAATTCCAACATGGTTGTCATCGATATCATGATTTCAGGGTTCATCTTGTCGTCAAGCTCAACAGCAAAAAGATGTGATTGGTTGAATTTCCACCATTGGGAACAATATAGAGGCCTAAGTGCCAGCTTGCAAGAGCAGTAGAGAGGTCAGCAGTGCGTGAGATGGCAAAGGCGATACCATTGCCACCAAGGTAGGAGACCTTGGGGAGAACCACAAACACAAACACAAAATTAGTGGAGAAAGAGTTCATTTTACCAGCTGCAGACTTGAAAATGAAGAGGGATTCGATGGAACGCGTAGCCCTTCATGTGAGTGGTGTTTGTCAGCTGAAAGAGGTCATTCGATGCGATGGATGCAAACGCCATCAAGGCTAAGATTGGCGCTACTGAATCCATTGGAGGTGAAGTCATCCTCACTTGAGGAGGCAAGGTTTAGGAGGAAGAAGAAAAAGAACAAAACTTTAATAAGCATGGATAACATCTTTAGTCTTGAAAGACTATGGTGCAGCCTCAGAAAGGTTTTAGTAGTTTCAGATCATATGGTATTGTGGCTCATTTCACAACAGGAAGCATCTATTTCAGTAGCTAACTAAATGAAATCAGAATGTAAAGACCTGAAGTGAGTAGTCAATGGCCAACGTAGACAACCAGTGTGACACGGTATATTGCTTTTGTGAAAAATCAGCATTTTCTAAACAGGAGATTTTATTGGATCCAATCCGCAAACCCAAACTCAATAAGTTCTTATTTTGGTATAATTAGAGTTGATTCTATTTTATATTTTAGACCGTTTTAGCACCCCTGTTTTGGTTGGAAAATCTCTGTTTAGCCCAGTTTCATAAATTTTCACCTGTCAGAGCCCGTTGTAGATGAAAGTTATAACCCTATAAATCCAAACAATGCAGATTCTAACCTATTATATAAAAACTGAAAATTCAGAATTACAAAATCTGCCCAGATTAGTAAGTTATAATTCAAAATTTGCAGATTCCGCCAAAATATAGAAAAACTACAAATTCAGAATTACAAAACATTCCCTCTTTAGTAAACTGTAATTCAGATTTGGCAAAATTCTGCCAAAATACAGAAAAACTACAAATTCAGAATTATGAATTCTTCCTTAATGTATAAATTGCAAATCAGAAATTACAGGATAGGTTCCATGATTTACAAATAGGTCTTTGGACCATAAAGAAATATAATTAAAATTAAAAATATCTTTGGAAAATTCAGAAAATTCTAGATATTGTTATAGAGAGTTTAGATTAGAAATTTTTGACTTCTAACTCAAAATTTTGGGATAAGAACTTAAAGTTAGTTATAGATAGTGTACATGTTTCTAATTACCTTTCTAATATCATTCATTAGAGTATTGGTGCTTTTGTTTGCACTTATGAATTCTGCTTAAGGGATTTGCTTGGAGGTGGACGTAAGTAATTTTCCTCTCTGTTCTTTTATATAAAATAATGTAAGCATGTCATTGTTAAATGAAAGTGTTATGTTAATTATAAATGGTTATATTTTTTATTGAAAATTTAAAGATTCGACTCGGTTAGCTTATGATGATGGTTATTATTATTGTCATATTTGCCTCTTTAGCAAAATGAAAGTTTTAGGGGGAAAATTGACAATTATCTTCAAATGTAATTTCGCTATGATCTGTCTCACCTATCACATGAATATTGGTGCACTCTGTTCTATTTATCCTTCGGGCTTCTGGATCTTCGGATGATACTGTTTAACTGGCATTTTGTTTTGACATGTTATAGGAATAGGAATAAATGCACCTTAGGTTCTGGGGACCCTCTGTTATGGCATGTGTCATTTTGTTTGTAACCGTAGCATATGGACAAATAAATGGTTGCAAGATTTAAAAATTTGAATAATCTTCGGCATACTTGTCACAATACTTTGAGCTTTGATTCTGCATGTGGAAATTCTAAAAATATTTCTCTCCAGTCTAATACTTATATGATTTGCAATATTGATTATGTGATGGTATCTTGGTTATCAATTCTGAACTTAATCCTTTGACATTCTACAATTTTCATCATATATATTTTAATTATCATGAAAACTTTAATTTTAGTAAAGTTGATTTTGCGCATCCTAGCATATTGTATTTATTTATCTTTATTGAGGTTGTTTTGCTAGTGAGGGAAATTTGCTTGTTGAGTTATGAACTCACCCCAAAATTTAACATTTTCAGATTCAAAGTAGCTGGTGGTATTCGAACAGTTGCGTGGATCATGATCGAGGATCCTTTACTAGGTAATAGGTCTATCCAATAAGTGAATTAGAAAGTCTAGTGATTTTTGTAATAAGAAGAGTGGTTGAAACACTTTGATATTACAGATTTTGACTTATATTTGTTAGGTTTTGAAAAAATTTAATGGTGGCTTGATTTTATTTTATGTATTGATATTTTATATCTGATTTATGTCCTACGGGAAGTATTTATATTGATTTTAGTAGTCTTTTATATGTATGGGATTCCATCCCATACATAAACGATGGTTGCTATGTTCTCAGGTCATGTTATGATTTGTATCATATACCCATTAGTGCCACATATGGTCCAATATTTGATTCGTATATCTGATTAGAAGCCCATAAATTTCTAGTAGGTAAGCATGCTAGACTTCATTTCCAAAATTATCCGTATCGAATTCATATCCATGAAATGGTTGTAGACACCAATACAACAAAACTTATATCCAATCCATTTACATCCCTACATCTAGGTGGCACATTAAAGAGTAATCACGGTTTGGGAGAGCAAATATCATGAAAAAGTGATTAATCATTTCAGCCTCATTAATTGTAACATGAGTACACTAGAAACTTGACCTCACCCTAATACAAGAAAGCATTACTGTGGGACAAGTGTGCCTTGCCTGTGTGTGGCAATGGTTTTACATGTTTTTGCCCTTCCCAATTTCTCTACTAGAATAAGAATTAGAACTTTATACCCGTTTGAAATGGGTAGGGCAAAGCAAAAGATTGTACACCTATTTTTGAAAATGAATAGGTAAGTGCCATATGAATTATTTATATCTATGGTTTTGCGGGTATATAATATTGTAATTATACATAAACTACATTACACTAACAAAAAACTTAACTATGTACAAACTATTATAATTATATATAGAGTATTTTTGGTTGAGGGTAACTTTTTTATTGCTTATTTCTATTAGTTGCAATGCTCATAAACTAATTCTAAAGTAAATTAAAAATTTAATATATATATATATATATATATATATATATATATATATATATATATATATATATATATATATATTGAGATAGACTTGTATCCTTTCAAAAGGATTTGATCCCGGATCCTTCCCACTCAAATTCAACCCTCCAACATTCGAATACAAGATCCACTCCGTTGAAGTTGATCTATACTATTTCAAGTATCTATAAACCAAAAATCAAGTGTTTTAAATACTTTTTGCCCATCCATCAAGCGACGCAAAATGGACGGCCGAAAGTAGTGAGTTGGTTAGATCTATGTCTTTAGACATACAAATTCTCGATCCGGCCATTTCATTATGATCTAAACATTTAAAAACCCCTATAAACTAATTTTTATTAGATTTCAAATGTTCTACACCGTTAAACTAACCAACTCACTATTTAGGCCGTCCGTTTTTTCCCTACTTGATGGATGGGCAAAAAGTATTTAAAACACTTGATTTTTGATTTATAGATACTTGAAATAGTATAGATCAACTTCAACGGAGTGGATCTTGTATTCGAATGTTGGAGGGTTGAATTTGAGTGGGAAGGATCCGGGATCAAATCCTTTTGAAAGGATACAAGTCTATCTCATATATATTTACTGTTATTTCCATTTTACCGGTCTACCCTAAAGGGTAAATACAACTTTTACTCTTTGTCCTTTGGGGTAGAGTAATTTGAATCTCTAAACTACTGTTGTTTAGGGTAAAGATAAAGCATTATGCGTCAGTGGTAAGGTTATCCACAGACCCATAGCCACATAACTCCTGAATACAAGGCTATACAAACATTTATGCATTTATGAACTTGAAGAAAGCAAATACATTGAAGAACATCATGCATCATAGCTTTGTTCCTGTGGTATCAAGTTTGATATTTAATTATCAAAAAAAGGTAAATCATACAATTTTATTTATTTTCTAGATTAACGAAGAGACGAGGTGTGGGGTCGGATTAACCTTACATTGCAGTTAGTGATTTTGTAAGGCCTTTGAGATTGGGATATTAACAATATCAGCAAGCATCATCTCACTCTAAGAATTTGATGACCATCTGAATGATGTGAGTGTTGCTGCTTCTCTAAAGAGCCATCAGCACCTAAAAGACATATACCACGTGATGAAGACAGATTGAAGCTATTAAACAAGGGGATTCAAACTCAGGAAGTAATTTAAAGAGAATGCATGCAAGAGTTGAAATATAAGAAGAGATTGAAAGCCTTCTTAGTGATAAAAAAAATAAAAGATCTTGCAAGGGGATCATGAAACTCTACATCTTCATAAAAATATTGTTTGCTTAAATAATGAATAATAGGAATGGCCATATCCTCTGAACACTACAAATCCACTAACTAATAATTAGAAACAGCACAGAAATAACATAGTGATAGAACTTCATCTAGACTAGTTTCACTTTCCAAGAACAAGGTCAGCATTTCTTGGTAAGTTTAGAATGGAAACTAAGATAATTGATTATGCTACTACATATTCTATTGTTAATTTGAAAATAATGTCCTATCTACCATGGTGAGAAGAATGGTATATATCTCACATTCATAGAAAATAATTTTAACATAAATGTAGTATACTCATTGCCCATCTATGAAATTAGATTAAGGTTAGGGACCTTAGGCCTTATGGTTAAAGTTAAATGAGAGACGTAGAGAGACTTTGAGAAAGAAAAGAGATAGAGAGTATGTCTTTCCACTCGTCCGTGTGTTGCACGCGCCTGTTGCATGTGCGTTTTTGTGTCTAGTTTTATAAATATGGCTAGTTTCCACATGCCAAATGCTACCTTAGAGATCATGCAACTTGGATAGTTAACCCACATTATCAAACTATTCCCACTATATGTATATCTAAAAACAACAATTGTATAAATATATAGAGATAGACTTGGCTCCTTCGAAAAGGATTTGAGAGTAAATCCTTCCCATTCAAGCTAAATGATAGAAATAACATGTTGAATATCCAGTACGTTAACATTAATCGTATATAGAGTGTCTATAAACTAAAATCAAGTGAAATTAAGTTTTCTTACCATGCATCAACTAGGCACAAAATTAAGTTTTCTGAACGGTGCAGAGTATTTGAAACCTAAAAAAAATTGGTCTATAATGATTTCTAAGTTTTAGATCATGATCAAAGGTCTGGATCAAGGATTTGTATGCTCTAAATCATGAATCTTAACAACATGCTAATTTAGACTCTATATTGTGCTACTTGATGTATAATATAGAAAACTCAATTTCTGTTAATATTTGGTTTTTAAGCACTCTATATATGATGTTGATCAACTTTAAGAAAGTGGATTTTAATTTGACTGAGAAGGATTCGGCTTCAATTCCTCTATATCCTGTCATTTTTGTAATAAATTTCCTTTCTATCTAAAGTTAAATAACTTATTAAACTTCTAATTTATGCAGATTTGTTACGATATTTTATGAAAGTATATCTCATTCAGCAATCACTAGTATTTACAGGAATATGAGATAATAAACAAATTGTGAAGAACTAAAATTTATTAATAATGCAACAAAATTAAATATCAGCTATGATACTAATATTTCTTCAACCTCTCGACAGAAAATCAAGATTTTTATTCTGGGTATTCTACCACCTGTCCATGAACCATGTACATTCCCACGAAAACAAAATCATAACTCCAAATAAATTGATAAAAGAGGCACTCATAATAAATTTTAGTTGTCATTGAGCAAGAAAAGTCATCAATAATTTGTGATAAGCGATTCCAACTTTTCTTCTCAAAAAAAAATAAAAATAAAAAAACTGTGATAACACCCAAATTATTCTTCAAAATAATCCTAACCCTAACCCCAACAAAATTGAGAAAGCCTAACAATCGAAAGAAGGAAAGACAAGAGATCAGAGGGGGAGAAACTAACAGGCATTGGTCTCCGTAGACTCTTCTCTTCTTCATTCTTCCTCTTCTCTTGCTCGAATTAAATATTGATATCAGAAAGCCTCCCCATTGTTGCTCGAGATGAATTCTTTTTCAATACTAGACACCGCCAATTTTTCTCCACATAAAAATGAATTCTTTTTCAATACCAGTCAAATGGCACTTGTTCGCCCTTCTTTTCTCGAGCACGAGCAATGCACATGTAATATAAACTAGTAACCACCTTAGTGGAAACCGGTTTCAGTGGATGCAGGCGGCGGCGCAGGGCAGGGTTAGAAATTTGCTAAAGGATAGGGCCGGCCCTGATGAAGGGCGACCAGGGCAACCACCCAGGGCCCAAAAGCCAAGGGCACGAAAAAAAATACTATTTTTATATAGAAAATATGAGAGGTCAGATCCTGTAATAAGCAAACCCGATTTTACATCTGCACGGAGCGAGGTTCAAATCCTGTAATTAACAAAAACTTAACAATGTTTTGTAAAAAATTTACACTTTGTAGCCTTGCAGGGAGCTGGGGACTATTTTTTTCCCCTTACAATTAGAATTCAAGTTGAAGAAAAATTGCTCAAAATCAGATTTTATTGTTCTTTGCTCATTAGTTAAACTAAATTTTTTGTTTGTGTTGTTGAGATTTTTATTATTGTTTTTGTTGAGTATAAATATCAATAATGAAACAATATTTTGTAATATTACTAATTAGTATATGCCTATCGCATAAGAAAAAAGTCTAATTAGTATGCTTACATAGAAGCACAATTTCTACGTTCGTCCTGAGCCTTTGAAAACCCAGGACTGGCCTGCTAGAGGATGAGAAGGAAGAATAGGAGGAAGAAAGAGTAGAAAGAAGGATGAAAGGATAATAAAGAGGGGGCGACACTGAGCAGAGGGGAAGGCGGCAACGAGGGGAGGGGCGGCGGTGCGGGGAGGGCACTTCTCTCTCCTCTCTCTTTCTCTCTAACGGAAGTGAAGACGAACAAACAGACGGACAATTTTTGTGAATGAGTCACAGGAGAAAACCTCCCTTTTTAGTTAGTTTTAGTAACTAGTATACCGCTCATGTCAGTAGGAAACCGACAGATCAGTCAAGAGGGAAAGAAAGAAGAAAGAGGAAGAAGTAGGAGGAGTTGAGAAAGGAAGAAGAAAGAGAAGACAGACGGATAAAGTTTCTATATGAATCATGAGAGAAATTCTCCCTTCCGGTCGGTTGGAATATTCAACATTTATTTATTTGTTTGTATAGTGAATAAATTGAGATAATTTTAAAGATGCAAAATCCATTTAAATTAGTGACTTTCTTTCCTTTTCTTTTTCTTTTCTTTTACTTTGTCTCCTAAGTTTACAATGCCTTCAATTAGATGGAATTTTGATATGCCCAGGAGTTGGAACTTTATTTAGGTACACAATCCATGATATTCTAATAGGAATGTTGATCAGATGAGATCTTAATACGCTAATACTTAGAATTTATCTGGACACAGAGTTTTGAAATAAATAATTGGAATTAATAGTAAAATTTAATATTTATCAGAAATCATAAACAAAAAAGTAAAATGCCAATTTACATTGTGATAATTTTTGGGCATATGCATGTGTGTGTGAAGAGATAGAGGATTCATATATAAAATTCCTAGAGAGACTGTAGATTCCCAAGTTTGGTTCATTGGGGGAAAAAATAATTGAAAAGCAATCTCCTGTTTTGGTTCATTGGAAACCCAATATCTGGAGAGAGAGAGAGAGACCTACTATTGTAGATTTTCAAGTTTGTAAAATTTGCCCAAATTCTGTGTTTGATTGCACAAATTAAGTCTGAAATAGCTCTCCGAATTCATGATGCTCTGTCAGAGAAATGTAGAAAGCAAAATCCAAGGTTTTCGCTTAGATTTGGGCTGAAATTGATGGTTTTCGCTTAGATTTAGGCTAAAATTGATGGTGTACAGTACAACTAAATTGTTAAAAAATTTGGATCATGAGTATTTTTTATTTGGATACTACGTTGATTATTTTTTATCTCATCACACGAATATTAGGTGGTTAGTACAAATGAAATAAATATACTCTCTATGTTAATGCGCAACCCCATGGCATAAGCTTTCATGACCATTCTGATTGTCTTGTATCTTGCTGAAGTTTAACCGAGTAATAATTTAAATACTCTTGCTAATCTTGGAAGGTTTTGCATGGATTCTATCTAAGCATAACTACAATATATCCATTTTTGTGTACTAGAGTTTATGCCTAACGAAAATTATATAAAACGATATAATGACGTTTTTATATCAAAGACTCCAAGATTGTCATTGGTTAACTGTAGAGTATGTTTGGGAATTTAGTATATTCTAGCGAATTTCATATTTAGCATATTTTTAAGTAACATTTTTGACAATGTAAGACTCATTTCATCACATTTTCTCATTTTATGAGATTCTTTCCGTGATAGATGTGTACAGCTACATTCTTACCTAATTAAAATCTAATTTAAATTCAATTTTCTTACATACCTATGATTACACAATCTAAATAGTTAGATTCGTTCTAAAATAATACGATTGTATTCCGTATATTGCACTTATTAACAATTTTCACTAAGAAAACTAACACCATACATTGAATATAGGATAACTATGGCTCAAGAAGCAGACTGTCCACTACCGAGCAGAGGAGCGGGCCCGAATCCGAACACCAGTTCCCTAAATTTTACGAGTAACAGAATAGACTAGGCACTCTCAGTTTTTCTTTTTTGTCGAGTTAGCCTAACAACGAACAGGGATTTCCAGAGAGATTCAAACTTTGAACCTAATCTTCTGCCTTCCAGATCATTGCAACGCTTACATCGCACTACCTGCAAATTTTTAACGCGCGGCCTCACCTCTTGCATCAACATCAAGCAACGATGACCGGCAATTCGCAGGTCTGTTTATGTGTCAGTGATTCAAGCTCTGAATTAAGTTTGTCTCAGTTGCCAGCTTTTTCTGTTAGTTTCTCGCACAACAAACTCAGTCTCCGCCCTTATCTCTCTCTCGATTTCTCTAAAACTCATGAGTCCACCTTCGTTCTTATTGTCTGGTTACTTAATGAGTAGTGCTCAATTTGGACACGGATCTGCCTGTGTGGTTGCAATGAGAGTCATAATGTATTTTCTATAACTAAAATCTTTAACGGCTGAGTATTTGCAATGAGAGTCATAAGTGCCGACTAGTCTACCGTGCGATTCCCAAGTCAGATTTTATTTACTTAGCAGTGCTTAGAACTTAAAATAGCTTTGCAACTCTAATCTGTTTTAATCTCTGTGCAGAAGTAGAGAACCGTCTTTGATTGTGTTTGTGGCCACATATAAAGATAAGTATAGTGGAGCCCACAAGGTACTTGGGACATCTTCAACTGAGTAACTCTCTCTTTCAACAAGAATCTCCCATGTTCCCCTCTCTATAAGAACTCCATACCATCCCATAAGTTAGGAAAAAAGCAGTTAACCATGCTTTTGTCAGTAGAACTAGGGAATGACGATAGAAGTATCAGAATTGGTGACCTCATGGAAAGTTCTCGTGTTGCTTTCTCCCTGTAACAAGTCCCGAAGCAAAAGAAATACAGCCCCATTCATTTTCAAAGGGCAGCAGCACCACCTTTTCCATACTTGCTTCAACGGAATCAATACACTTTTAGGTTGGTTACCCTTCTTTCATTATTATGCATTTTGTATAATTTCTTAATGTATAAAATGAATGATAAAAAATACTATCTGAAAGTATTCGATGGTATTTTTATTGATTCAAACTTAAAAGTGGGTACCCTTTTTACATGTATTTTGTATATTTTTTATATTATATTCATCCACAATACTATTGAAAACTTCTAAATTCACCATTATCCGATTGTTTTTCTGATAAACTATCTAACAACTCAATTAAATTCTTCGCTTAGGTCTCAGAATTTTATCAATTCCATATTCATTATTAGAAGGAGGATGGCTAAGTCTGATACTTTTTTTCATGATCGCAATCGCCTGTTGCTACACTGGCGTACAACTTTAGAGATGCACCGAGTCCAATTCACTCGTCAAGACCTATCCAGACATCGGGCACCTGGCATTTGGATATTAGGGGGACCGCTCATATCAATTTCATGTATCTCGAGTTGTACCTAGTCGCAGTCGAGTTCTTGATACTGGAAGGGATCATTTCGAGAAGTTGTTCCCCTTGGCTAATTTCAACATCGGGGGACTAAAAATCAGCGGAAAGTACGAGCTTGTCCTGATTGCAGCCCTTGTGATTTTGCTCATGACGTGTTTGCGAAGTATGGGCCTTCTTACTTACATATCGATGGGCGGGGTGTTCACCTCCGGCGTGGTGGTTGGTTGTCTGGTATGGGCTGAAGATTTTAATGGGTTGGATTTCATTAGAAAGGGAGGCTCGTTAACTGGAGTGGCATGCCCATTGTCGTGAGCTTGTATGCTTTCTGCTTCTGTGGTCATCCAGACTTTCTACTTCTGTGGTCATCCAGACTTTCTTACGCTGTACACTTTCATGAAGAACAAGACACACAGCGTAGTAAAGACTGGATGACCACAGAAGCAGAAGGCATACAAGCTCACCGCAATGGGCATGTCACTCCAGTTAACGAGTCTCCCTTTCTAATGAAATCCAACCCCATCAAAAGCTCCAGCCCATACCACACAACCAACCACCATTCCGGGGGCCAACACTCCGCCCATCAACACGTAAGCAAGAAGGCCCATGCTCCACAATCACATTTTGGGAAAATCACAATGGCTGCAATTAGGACAAGCCCGTGCTTTTCACTGATCTTTAGTCCACCGATGTTGAAATTAACTGAGTCGAACAACTTCTCTAAGTGATCCCCTTCCAGTATCTAGAACTCGACTACGACTAGGTACAGCTCGAGATACATGAAAATTGATATGAACAGTCTCCCCTGATATCCGAATGCCAGGTGTCCGGTATCTGTATAGGTCTTGACGAGGGAATTGGACTCCATGCATCTCTGAAGTAGCACGCCAGTGTAGCAACAGACGATTGCGACCATAAAAAGAAGTATCAGACTCATCCATCCTCCTTCTGAACGTGTATATGGAATTGATAAAATTTTAAGACCTGAAAGAAGAAATTAATGGACTTGTTAGATAGTTTATCAGAAAAACAATTAACAATGGTGAAACTCAAAGTTTTCACTAGTGTAGACGAACATAATATAAAAAATAAACAAAATACATGTAAAAACGATACCCACTTTTAAGTTTGAATAAAAAAATACCATCAAATACTTTCAGATAGTATTTTCTTTCATTCAATTTGATAAATTTTAAAATTATATAAAATGTATAATAATACAAGAAGAGTAACCAACCTAAAAGTGTATTGATTCCATTGAAGGAAGTACGAAAAAGGTGGTCGTGCTGGCCTTTGAACATGAATGGGCTGCATTTCTTTTGCTTCGGGACATGTAACAGGGAGAGAGCAACACAAAAACTTTCCATGAGGTCACCCATTCTGATACTTCTATCGTCCTTCCCTAATTCTACTCACAAAAGCACGGTTCACTGCTTTGCTCCCAACTCATGGGATGGAGTTCTTATAGAGAGGAATAAGGGAGATTCTTGTCGAGAGAGAGAGAGAGAGATGAGTGGGTGTTACTCAATTGAAAATGTTTTAAGTACCTTTGTGGGCTCTACTATACTTATCTTTATGTGTGGCCACAAACACAATCAGATACGGGTCTCTATTAGAGATTAAAACAGATTAGACTTGAAAAACTATTCTAAGTTCTAAGCACTACTGAGTGAATAAAATCTGACTTGGGAATCGCCCGGTAGACCAGTCGCCACTCATTATACTTAGTCGTCAAAGATTTCAGTCATAGATAATACATTATGACTCTCATTACAACCACATAAGCAGATACGTGTCCAAATTGAGCACTAATCATTAGTAACCAGACAAGAAGAATGAAGGTGACTCCTGAGTTCTAGAGAAGACTCGAGAGAGAAAAGGGCTGAGACTGAGTTTGTTATGCAAGAAACTAATAGAAAGAGCTGGCAACTGAGACAAGCTTAATTCAAATCTTGAATCACTGACACATAAACAGACCTGTGAGTCATCGGTCATCGTTACTTGATGTTGATGTAAGGGATGAGGCTGCGCGTTAAAAATTTGCAGGTAGTGCGATGTACGCGTTGCAATGATCTATAAGGCAGAAGATTAGGTTCAAAGTTTGAATCTCTCTAGAAATCCCTAGTTGATGTTAGGCTAATTCGACAAAAAGGAAGCCTGAGAGTGCTGAGTCTATTCCGTTACTCGTGAAATTTAGGGAACTGATGTTCAGATTTGGGTCCTCTCCACTGCTCGGCGGTAGACGGTCTGCTTCTTGAACCATAACTATCCTATATTCTATGTATGGTGTTAGTTTTCTTGATGAAATCGTTAACAAGTGCAATACACAGAACACAATCGCATTATTTTTAGAACGAATCCAACTATTTAGATGGTGTAATCGTAGGTATTTAAGAAAATTAGATTCTAACTAAGAAAGAATGTAGCTTACACATCTATCACGGAAAGAACCTCATAAAATGAGAAAATGTGATGAAAGGAGTCACATTGTCAGAAATGTTGACTTAAAATTATGCTAAATATGAAATTTGCAAGAATATCCTAGATTCCCAAACTGACTCCTACATTTACCAATGCCAACCGTGGAGCCTTTGATATAAAATGCCAACCGTGGAGCCTTCTCATTTTCTCTCTAAAACCAGATCACACCAACTTCCCTTCCTCCCTATCATATTCGACCAGCCTAGGCCATCCACACACACACATGCATGTGGTATCGGGTATTTTTTCAATATAGGCGAGTACTCTTCCCTTGTTGCATACGTGTACATACACGTGTACATGTATATTTTGACATGTGCATGCATATTTCATGTTCCCTGCATATTTTAAGTAGAGTGATGATCCAACATAATTGTTGTTACATGTGAATGATATGCTGATTGCTGCAAGAAACACGACACATATTGAGAAACTTAAAGCTCAACTCAAGAAGGAATTTGACTTGAAGGATTTGGGAGAAGCCAAGAAGATTTTAGGTATGAAGATCACTCGAAACAGAGGCTCAGGCATACTTTGGCTATCCTAGGAGAACTATCTTCTCAAGGTGTTGAAGAGATTTAACATGACAAAAACAAGACCAGTCACCACTAATTTGGCAGATCAATTCAAATTATCCTCCAAGCAATGTTCATAATCACCGGAAGAGGAGGAGATATCTCGAGTACTATATGCTAGTGTAATGGGATCACTCATGTATGCTATGATCTGCACTAGGCCTAACTTAACCTATGCAGTTAGTACATTAAGTCGGTTCATGTCAAATCCAGATTATGCGAAAAATCTTGATCAGCGAAGATCTACGACAGGCTATGTGTTCATAATAGCTAAGTGAATCATTAGTTGAAAGGCAGAGTTGCAAGATACAGTTTCTCTTTAAACGACAGAGGCAGAGTACATGGCTACAGTTGAGGCGTCAAAGGAAGCCTTATGACTGAGAGAATTGGTTGAGATGTTTAGTATCATTTAGAATTCAGTTCGAGTTCATTGTGATAGCTAGAGTGTGATTCATCTCGCTAAGGATCATAATTATCACAAGTTGACGAAGCACATTGATGTGAGATATCACAAGATATGACAGTGGGTCGTTGATGATAAGGTGATCGATTTGGTAAAGATCAACACGAACAAGAATCCAGCAGATATGATGACGAAAACTATCCATGTGGAGACATTCTCTGAACTTCATCAAGATTCTCTAAAGTTAAGTGGCGAATGGGCTCAAAAGAGAGGAGAAAGGAAGGTAAATGAAACAGAGGTTAATTTCTACAGAGGGACTCAAGATGGAGATTGTTAGTATTTGGAGTGCCTCATATTCATTGGAGAAGAATTCAGGTTCTAGTAGTTTCTAATACGGATCTGTCTCCTGTTTTGGTTTCGATACGAGTTTTCTATTTCTCTGAGGAGGTGCTGATTTTGTTATTAGAGTTTGTGAAGAACTAAGATCATCCTAGGTGCTTATAAAAGCCCTTTGGGGTGACCTTTTGAAGGTATGACAAGAATTTAAGAGAAATTCTGTTTTCCACCATTTAGAGTTGTGAGAGAGAGTTTTTGTAACTCTTATATTTTCTTCCCTTTTTTCAATAAAGATTTCTCTCCTCCTCGTGGACGTAGGCACACCGAATCACATTAAATCTTCTGTTCTTTGATTGTGAGGTGATTTAATTTCAATTATTTGCTAGTGGTAGATCTTCTACACTTCCGCTTCCGCTGCCGAGTCTCCAACTCTGGTGTTTCTCTTTTATTTGATCGGTGATAGATCATCAACAATCAAATCATCATCATCTCGTATGATCCTGACAATCAGTATGTGTATTAGATCCACCAACACTGATAGCTCGATACAAACAAACGGAAGGGGATTCAAACAAACAGAAGGGGGATTGGGAATACAAATCCAATGTTGCTTCAGACCAGTCGTGCTCACAATCATCACCTCTCCCACATCAAATAGCACATTTACATGACATTTTTTATAGATGTTTTTGGCAATCATCAATCTATCACCAATTACGTACCAATTAGCCTGGATCGGTATAACCTTCATTATACCTTCACAATCAGTGTGTGGACTGGATCACCAACATTAGCAACTCAATTCAAAGAAACATAAGGGAGAAGCGGGGAATAAACAAAAAAAAAAAAGAATATAGTGCTATTTCAGACTTGCTCATGTTCATCCTGGCCCTCTCATCAAATTGCATCAACCACAATATATATTTACTTTGCATATGTTCTATGGAAATCAACGATCAATTAGACCATCAACTTAATGTATAAATGTGCTACCTTGACAATCTGTGCGTGTATTGTATCCACCAACATTAATCGCTTGATTTAAAAAAAACAAAATCTTCATTTATGATCAACTATCGCAGGCTGAAACAGACCTCATATTCCTTGGAGGAGAGTATGAACCACATTGGAAAACTAAATTATATAGGCTACAAAACATGGTATTAGACAGCAATGTCTATTGTGAGGTTCTACGCTAATTTGGATCGTCTCTGGTTGAAGCTTATCACCCCCATCATGGTTGGCACATGAGGTTGCTCGAGGACTTGCTCCATCAGCTATCATCAACACCCATTGTTGGTCCTATAGCATGCCAAGAACACAAGCCCTAAATGCACAAACACACATGAAAGGAGGAGACAAATGTCAGTCGACCGCCGGTCGACCGACATAACTGGGTTCTCTTCCTTGTGCAACATCGGTCGACCAGGCGGTCGACCGCTCCAAGCCTTGTGCATGTCGGTCGACCGTCCGGTCGACCGAAGTCCTGTCATAGAGTTAAAAGACTAAACTCCTGTTTTTTGTATGACATATAACAGTATTTTTATATTTTAAATCATGCAGCAAATTAAAACATAAATCTTTTAATCAAACTAAATACTTGACCTAAGCATGCAACTAATATGAAAATTAAAAAGAAAAATAAAATGCTGGTCTGGGGTAATGTAGTCGTGCAGAAGCATTGCCCTAAAAAAAAGACGGCCGACCCAACGTCTGGACTTTGAAAAAACCTCTTCCAGCGGTAAAAACTCCCCTAGTAGTTTACCGGCACCCAGCCCATAACGATGAGCTAGGTCTCTGCTCAGACGGAGATTCGTTGCCCCAAAGTAAAAGAAATCCTTATGAAATCACCAAAAGTTGAACCAGAATTTTGTAATAAAGAAAATATGGAGGGAGACAGATATTGTAGTTGTTTTGCAAGTAACTGATGAACTGCGAGAAGCAGTATTTATACCTTTTCGAAGTCCAGTAATTATAACAGTCCCGCTCTAAATCTGCACACGATCATGCAGTTCCCGAGCTGATTCGAAGAATGGGTCAAACCGAACAGAAAATCTCAAAAGATCAAAACAAAACTTTAAATAAAAGTTAAATAGTTAAAAAACCAAAAAAAAAGTTTCACGTTCAAGAGCCCTTTGAATCAAACTGTATTCTTATCCGCAGGTCGTAGGCGCATGCCACCCGAACCTGAACCCGGCCCGCCCCGGTTCGGTGTATATGCGCACGTGTGGAAATATGGCCCATGGCCCAACACTCATAACAATAGGCATGAGAGAAGTTAGTATATATACTAACCTCCCCTCTCCTATCCAATGTGGGATAAAAAACTGTCACGCCCCGCTTCCCAAAATACGGGAAAAACGGAGTCGCGATGAAAGTCGGCGACGTATATACGCGAGGAGAATACCCCATGTATACACGCTAAGCCTAAAGTAACCTGAACAAGT